>WQNJ02000084.1:56347500-56853962 GCA_016584745.2 Phylloscopus trochilus trochilus
GGTGGGTCACAGTCCAGGTTCAGAAGTGTCTCAAGAGAAGAAGGGGAAGAGTTGTATCCATGAGGCCAAGCCTGTTCAACCTCGCCCACAAAGATGTGGGCAGTGGGACTGTTGCCCCTCAGCAAGTTGGCAGCTGATGGAGAGGCTGAGGCATGACTTGGTCATGCCAGCAGTCAGAGGGAGCTGGAGAGTGAGGGTTAAAGACATCTCCTGAAGTTCAGGCGGGGAAAATGTGAACTTCTGCCTCTGGGCAGGAATGGCCATGGGCAATGGGTCATGCTGTAGGCTGAGAGGCTGGGTAGCAGCTTTGCTGAGCAAGACCCTGCTGGTGGTGCTGGTGGGAAACAAAGAGACCACAAGGTCTCAATCAACCCTTTCTTCAAAAGGTGTCACCAGTGTTCAAGACAGTGTTCAGAACATTATTGGAAGAAGGCCATAGATTGAGTGCAACGGGTCCGGGTCAGGGCCAGAAAGAGTCAAAAGGGGCCGGGGGACGTTTCTGAGAGGAGAGGCTGAGAAAGCTGGGACTGTGAGGAGTCAAAGATGGACAGGGGTGTTCTCAGTGTGTGCAAATTCCTGCTGGCAGGGAATGAAGTGAAGAAGCCTGGCTGTTGTCAGCACTGCACATGTCCATGAGAGGAGCGCAAGCGCAAAATAGGAACCAGATGGAATTTCTTGGGCAAAGAGTTAAAGAATTTTTCCATGTGAGGGTGGTTACAGAGGGGAAGTGTTGATGGAGTAGCTGTGTGGCGAGTGATCCAAATCTGAACTGTCCATGGTTCTGCAAATCCTGCTCTTGCTGAGTCTGCTTGAGCAGGGCAGTTGTCGCATTTGCAGTGCAGAGGTTGTGCCTAACAGGATGTGATGTAGTTTCTGTCTTTGCTGGAAGGGCTTGAGATTCCTGTTGTGTAGAGATTTTGTCCAGAGTGTGGTGGCATGGAGAGAGATAAGCAGAACCATTGATGATGTGGAGAGCTCTGATGTGTCAAAGCCTTTGGTGTAGCAAGGGATGGGATTGAGTTTTGTTCTGGAAGGTGTCCCCTCAACCAATTTTCCCATGCTAGTCTTGGTTGTACCTAGTTGGGAAATACTTAGTCAGAAATGTGTTGTGGCATTTCCCATGTGCTCCAATGGGCTGTTCATTTCTGGTGCTGTGCTGGGAAAGGGTGTGAGCACCTTGGAATTCAAAAACCAGAAGAGGCATGTAAAGCTTTGCTGCAGGAAAACTTTATTGAGGCAAAGGAATGATGAAGGAAGAGGAAGAAGTTGAAAAGAGCTGGTGTGATGTGCAAGCCTGGCTACCATCATCTGAGGTGCTTTGCTTGCAGGAGCTGTTGCCAGAGTCCTGAGTTGGAGGTGTCCTGGCTGGTGTTAAAGATCTTCAGCAGGTGTAGCCGCCCCTTCTGCCATAGCAGCCCAGGCCTCCCAGGCCATAGCCAAGGCCAAAACCAAAGCCACCAGAGATGGGCTGTCCCTGGACATTGAGTTCAGTGCCCACGGCAGCCGAGGAGGTGGATCCGACGGCGGTGTTCTGGGGGAAGGAGGTCATGATGGGTCCTGGCAGGGTGATCAGCACGGGGGAAGGGTCAATGATGACACGGGAATCCTGGCATTGCAGGGCACAGGGCTCGTTGCAGCTGTTGGCCAGCGGGGTGGGTCCGCAGGGTCGGCAGAGGTTGTTGCAGGCCATGGGTGTGGTGTGGAGGGTGCCTGGAAGAGAGAAGGTTGAGGCAGGGCTGGGGATAGGGGTGCGAGGTGCAGTGGGTCAGGAGGATGGGGGAGTATGGAGGCTTTTGTGGGGCTGTGGGGAGGCATGAGGGATTCTGAGGCAGGGGCTCAGCATGTTGGAAGAGAGGAGCCAGGGGTTCAAGAGAAGCAGGGTCAGGGTTTTGAGGCTCACCTTGTTGTCCGCAGCAAAGCAGGTGTCAAGAGAAGGATGTGCGGGAATGAGGTGCTGGGCTGTCTTTTATGCTGCTTGTGGAGGGGCGGGACAGCGTTGGCCCCTGAGCCTGGGGCATTTTGCAGGCTCCAGCTGTCACCTGGCACTCAGCCTGGTGAGTCATCAGGAGGGGAGTGTTTTCCTTCACACAACTCTGCACTGTCATGTCCTTCTCTTGAAACCATGTCCATCAGACGTCGGCGGCAGCTTTTAAGTGGGAGTTGGTATTTGGGGGGACTAGCTTGCAAGATGTGTGCCAGAGAAACCAGAATATCCAGAAAACCCAAGGAAAAATATGGGTGTCATCAGTGAGGCCTTTGTTGGCTCTTGTGTGGTTGAGTTTGTGGGTGTGTTGTGATGAGGAAATCCATTCCATGCCAGCCCTGTCAGGTGTGTTTGGGCTTTTCAGCTGTGCTGGGCATGAGGAGCTGCCCCTTCCATTGCGGTCATTCTTCCTTTAAAATGTGAGTTTTTGAAACCAAAGTCTGATGTTGATGGCACGTGTCAAAGTGGACTGAAGTGATGAATAATGCTTTGAAGTGCGGTGGTCTCATCTGTGAGGTCAGCCCATGGAACTCATGGTTTTCGGTTTGTTTGTGTGTTGTGAAGAGGGATGCCACACTGTCCTAGGTCAGGCTGATCTGGCCATGCCTCTGTTTAGCTGTGAGCACCTGGACTCTTCCATTCCATTCACTCCTTCCTCTCGTTGCCTCCCTCTCTCCAAGCCTGTCTGTATGCCTGGCTTTTCATGTTGGAGGTGGGAAAGAGATTCCTATGATTTTGGGAGGCCTCCCATGCTCACCGCAGTCTTGTGTTGGTTGATGCAGAGCTCTCCTCTTACGTAGGCCCAGGAAAGTCACCCTGTGGGGTCACAGAGCTGGGCTGTTACAGAAGGAAAGGAGAACGGGTGAAGGATAAGGAGAACAAGGCCAATGATGTGAAGGAAGTGGGGATGTTTCAGAAGAAGAGGGTTGACCTTGTTGCCCTCTGGAATTCCCCTGAATGGAAAATATTTGACATGAGTCTTGTCCCCCTTTCACCCAGCCATAGGAGAAGAGGGAATGGAGTCATGTAATCGCAGTGGAGGCTGAGTTTGCTCTTAAGGAAAATTCCCATATGAAGACGCTTTCCATTTGTGGTAATCACTGCCGTGGACAGTGGTGCTGTCAGCATCCCAGGAGGGATTTAGATGTTCAAGGGCTGTGTCCTTTGGGAACTGGCTTAGTGGTGGCCTTGGCAATGCTGTGGGGAAGGCTTGGACTTGATATTTTACATTTAGGTCATGATCAAATGCATTATTTTTGGAAGACTGGTAGTTTTGGCATTACTTGGTTGACATCTGGGTTCTGTGTGAAAGGTGTTTTCCAGCTGGACTGTCTCCAGGAATGTCGGTGGCAGCTGTAGAATGGAGCAGAGGCCCAGGTGGAGTGGCAGCATGGTAGAGGAGAGGCAGGGCCATTGGGGTCTTGAGTTGTGTCAAGTGCCAATGGATGGGTGAGGCCACTTCTGGTGGAAGATGTACCTTTAGGAATTCCTGTGCTTGATCTCAGTGTCTGTTCTGTGCCAGTGCCTCAGCCTAGGCATGCGGACAGAGCTGTGACTGCTGTGTAACTCCACCTTTTTGAGAAACCTGTAAGGCTCCTTCCCATTCCATGCTGCCAGAATGTGTGTGTTTCCTCAGAAAGCAGTGAGGGGCCTGGCAGTGGCTGAGGGGCTGGCCTCAGAGGTTGTTATAGGGTGAGTCACAGTCCAGGTTCAGAATTGTCTCAAGGGAAGAAGGTGAAGTTGTATCCTACAAGCCAACCTTGTTCATCCCTGTCCACAAAGATGTGGGCAGTGGGACTGTTGCCCCCCTCAGCAAGTTGGCAGCTGATGGAGAGGCTGAGGCATGACTTGATTGTGCCAGCAGTCAGAGGGAGCTTGAGAGTTTGGGTTGAAAACAACTCTGGAAGTTCAGGAGGGGAAAATGTGAACTTCTGTCTATGGGCAGGAATGGCCATGGGCAATGGGTCTTGTGGTAGGCTGAGGCTCGTGTAGCAGCTTTGCTGAGCAATACCCTGCTGGTGGTGCTGGTGGAAAACAAAGAGAACACAAGGTCTCAATCAACCCTTACTTCAAAAGATTTCGCCAGTGTTCACGATCGAGTTCAGAACATTCTTGGAAGAAGGCCATTGATTGAGTGAAACGAGTCCCATTCAGGGCCAGAAAGAGTCAAAAGGGGCTGGGGGCCGTTTCTGAGAGGAGAGGCTGAGAAAGCTGGGACTGTGAGGAGTCAAGGATGGATAGGGTTGTTCTCAGTGTGTGCAAATTCCTGCTGGCAGGAAATGAAGTGAAGAAGCCTGGCTGTTGTCAGCACTGCACATGTCCAGGAGAGGAGCGCAAGCACAAAATAGAAACCAGATGGAATTTCTTGGACAAAGAGTGAAAGAATTTTTCCATGTGAGGGTGGTCACAGAGGGGAAGTGTTGATGGAGTATCTGTGTGGCGAGTGATCCACATCTGAACTGTCCATGGTTCTGCAAATCCTGCTCTTGCTGAGTCTGCTTGAGTAGGGCAGTTGGAGCATTTGCAGTGCAGAGGTTGTGCCTAACAGGATGTGATGTATTTTCTGTCTTTGCTGGAAGGGCTTGAGATTCGTGCTGGGAAGAGATTTTGTCCAGAGTGTGGTGGCATGGAGAGACATAAGCAGAACCACTGATGATGTGGAGAGCATTGATGTGTCAAAGCCTTTGGTGTAGCAAGTGCTGGGTTTGGGTCATGTTCTGGAAGGTCCCCCCTCAGCCAATTTTCCTGCGCTAGTCTTGGTTGTTCCTAGTTGGGAAATACTTAGTCAGAAATGTGTTGTGGCATTTCCCATATGCTCCAATGGGCTGTTCATTTCTGCTGCTGTGCTGAGTGAGGGTGTGAGAGCCTTGGAATTCAAAAACCAGAAGAGGCATGTAAAGCTTTGCTGCAGGAAAACTTTATTGAGGCAAAGGAATGATGAAGGAAGAGGAAGAAGTTGAAAAGAGCTGGTGTGATGTGCAAGCCTGGCTACCATCATCTGAGGTGCTTTGCTTGCAGGAGCTCTTGCCAGATCCCCGAGGTGGAGGTGTAATGGCTGGTGGTGGGGGTGTTCAGCAGGTGTAGCCGCCCCTTCTGCCATAGCAGCCCAGGCCTCCCAGGCCATAGCCAAGGCCAAAGCCAAATCCCCCAGAGATGGGCTGTCCCTGGGCATTGAGTTCAGTGCCCACGGCAGCCGAGGAGGTGGATCCGACGGCGGTGTTCTGGGGGAAGGAGGTCATGATGGGTCCTGGCAGGGTGATCAGCACGGGAGAAGGGTTGATGACCACACTGGAATTCTGGCATTGCAGGGCACAGGGCTCGTTGCAGCTGTTGGCCAGCGGGGTGGGTCCGCAGGGTTGGCAGAGGTTGTTGCAGGCCATGGGTGTGGTGTGGAGGGTCCCTGGAAGAGAGGGGCATGAGGCAGGGTCGGGGATAGGGGTGCGAGGTGCAGTGGGTCAGGAGGATGGGGGAGTATGGAGGCTTTTGTGGGGCTGTGGGGAGGCATTTGGATTTCTGAGGCTGGGGCTGAGAGTGTTGGAAGAGAGGGGCCAGGGGTTCAAGAGAAGCAGGGTCAGAGGTTTTGAGGCTCACCTTGTTGTCGGCGGCAAAGCAGAAGGTGTCAAGAGAAGGATGTGAGGGAGTGAGGCTCTGGGCCGGCTTTTATGCTGGTTGTGGAGGGGCGGGACAGCGTTGGCCCCTGAGCCTGGGGCATTTTGCAGGCTGCAGTTGACACCTGGCCCTCAGCCTGGTGAGTCATCAAGAGGGGAGTGTTTTCCTTCCCACAACTCTGCACTGTCATGTCTTTCTCTTGAGACCATGTCCATCAGACGTCGGCGGCAGCTTTAAAGTGGGAGTTGGTATTTGGGAGGACTGTCTTGGAAGATGTGTGCCAGAGCAACAAGAATATCCAGCAAAAGCCGAGGAAAAATATGGGTGTCATCAGTGAGGCCTTTGTTGGCTCTTGTGTGGTTGAGTTTGTGGGTGTGTTGTGATGAGGGGCTCCATTCCATGCCAGCCCTGTCAGGTGTGTTTGGGCTTTGCAGCTGTGCTTGGCATGAGGAACTGCCGCTTCCATTGTGGTCATTCTTCCTTTAAAATGTGAGTATTTGAAAGCAAAGTCAGGTGTTGATGGCGTGTGTCAAAGGGAACTGAAGAGATGAGTAATACTTTGGAGGGCTGGGAAGTCATCAGTGAGGTCAGCGTGTAGAAGTCATGGTTTTGGGTTTGTTTGTGTGTTGTGAAGAGGGATGCCACACTGTCCTAGGTCAGGCTGATCTGGCCATGCCTCTGTTTAGCTGTGAGCACCTGGACTCTTCCATTCCATTCACTCCTTCCTCTCCTTGCCTCCCTCTCTCCAAGCCTGTCTGTATGCCTGGCTTTTCATGTTGGAGGTGGGAAAGGGATTCCTTTGGTTTTGGGAGGCCTCCCATGCTCACCGCAGTCTTGTGTTGGTTGATGCAGAGCTCTCCTCTTACGTAGGCCCAGGAAAGTCACCCTGTGGGGTCACAGAGCTGGGCTGTTACAGAAGGAAAGGAGAACGGGTGAAGGATAAGGAGAACAAGGCCAATGAGGTGAAGGAAGTGGGGATGTTTCAGAAGAAGAGGGTTGACCTTGTTGCCCTCTGGAATTCCCCTGAATGGAAAATATTTGACATGAGTCTTGTCCCCCTTTCACCCAGCCATAGGAGAAGAGGGAATGGACTAGAGTAATCCCAGTGGAGGCTGAGTTTGCTCTTAAGGAAAATTCCCGTATGAAGACGCTTTCCATTTGTGGTAATCACTGCCCTGGACAGTGGTGCAGTCAGCATCCCAGGAGGGATTTAGATGTTCAAGGGCTGTGTCCTTTGGGAACTGGCTTAGTGGTGGCCTTGGCAATGCTGTGGAGAAGGCTTGGACTCGATATTTTACATTTAGGTCATGAACAAATGCATTATTTTTGGAAGACTGGTACTTTTGGCATTACTTGATTGACATCTGGGTTCTATGTGAAAGGTGTTTTCCAGCTGGACTGTCTCCAGGAATGTCGGTTGCAGCTGTGGAATGGAGCAGAGGCCCAGGTGGAGTGGCAGCATGGTAGAGGAGAGGCAGGGCCTTTGGGGTCTTGAGCTTTGTCAAGTGCCAATGGATGGGTGAGGCCACTTGTGGTGGAAGATGTACCTTGATGAAATCTTGGGCTTGATCTCAGTGTCTGCTCTGTGCCAGTCACTCAGCCTGGGCATGAGGAGAGAGCTGTGACTGCTGTATAAGTTCACCTTTTTGAGAAACCTTTGAGGCTCCTTCCCATTTTATGCTGCCAGAATGTCTGTGTTTTCTCAGAAAGCAGTGAGGGGCCTTGCAGTGGCTGGGGGGCTGGGCTCAGAGGTTGTTAAAGGGTGGGTCACAGTCCAGGTTCAGAAATGTCTCAAGAGAAGAAGGTGAAGAGTTGTATCCAAGAGGCCAAGCCTGTTCAACCTCGCCCACAAAGATGTGGGCAGTGGGACTGTTGCCCCCTCAGCAAGTTGGCAGCTGATGGAGAGGCTGAGGCATGACTTGGTCACGCCAGCAGTCAGAGGGAGCTGGAGAGTGAGGGTTAAAGACATCTCCTGAAGTTCAGGAGAGGAAAATGTCAAGTTCTGCATCTGGGCAGCAATGGCAATGGTACCCTCATGATGTCATGATATAGGCTGAGGCTCGTGTAGCAGCTTTGCTGAGCAAGACCCTGCTGTTCGAGAACAAAGAGACCACAAGGTCTCAATCAATCCTTTCTTCAAAAGGTGTCACCAGTGTTCAAGACAGTGTTCAGAACATTCTTGGAAGACGGCCGTAGATGGAGTGAAACAATCCAGTTCAGGGCCAGAAAGAGATGAAAGGGGCTGGGGGACGTTTCTGAGAGGAGAGGCTGAGAAAGCTGGGACCGTGAGGAGTCATGGATGGACAGGGGTGTTCTCAGTGTGTGCAAATTCCTGCTGGCAGGAAATGAAGTGAAGAAGCCTGGCTGTTGTCAGCACTGCACATGTCCAGGAGAGGAGCGCAAGCGCAAAATAGGAACCAGATGGATTTTCTTGGGCAAAGAAGGAAAGAATTTTTCCATGTGAGGGTGGTCACAGAGGGGAAGTGTTGATGGAGTATCTGTGTGGCGAGTGATCCAAATCTGAACTGTCCATGGTTCTGCAAATCCTGCTCTTGCTGAGTCTGCTTGAGCAGGGCAGTTGGAGCATTTGCAGTGCAGAGGTTGTGCCTAACAGGATGTGATGTAGTTTCTGTCTTTGCTGGAAGGGCTTGAGATTCGTGCTGGGAAGAGATTTTGTCCAGAGTGTGGTGGCATGGAGAGACATAAGCAGAACCATTGATGGTCTGGAGAGCATTGATGTGTCAAAGCCTTTGGTGTAGCAAGTGCTGGGTTTTGGTCATGTTCTGGAAGGTCCCCCCTCAGCCAATTTTCCCATGCTAGTCTTGGTTGTTCCTAATAGGGAAATACTTAGTCAGAAATGTGTTGTGGCATTTTCCATGTGCTCCAATGGGCTGTTCATTTCTGCTGCTGTGCTGGGTGAGGGTGTGAGAGCCATGGAATTCAAAAACCAGGAGAGGCATGTAATGCTTTGCTGCAGGAAAACTTTATTGAGGCAAAGGAATGATGAAGGAAGAGGAAGAAGTTGAAAAGAGCTGGTGTGATGTGCAAGCCTGGCTACCATCATCTGAGGTGCTTTGCTTGCAGGAGCTCTTGTCAGAGCCCCAAGGTGGAGATGAAACGGCTGGTGTTGGGGGTGTTCAGCAGGTGTAGCCGCCCCTTCTGCCGTAGCAGCCCAGGCCTCCCAGGCCATAGCCAAGGCCAAAGCCAAAGCCACCAGAGATGGGCTGTCCCTGGGCATTGAGTTCAGTGCCCACGGCAGCCGAGGAGGTGGATCCAACGGCGGTGTTCTGGGGGAAGGAGGTCATGATGGGTCCTGGCAGGGTGATCAGCACGGGAGAAGGGTTGATGACCACACTGGAATCCTGGCATTGCAGGGCACAGGGCTCGTTGCAGCTGTTGGCCAGCGGGGTGGGTCCACAGGGTCGGCAGAGGTTGTTGCAGGCCATGGGTGTGGTGTGGAGCGTCCCTGGAAGAGAGAAGGGTGAGGCATGGCAGGGGTGAGAGGTGCAAGGGGCAGTGGGCCAGGAGGGTGTGGGTTATGGAGGCTTTTGTGGGGCTGTGGGGAGGCGTGAGGGTTTCTGAGGCGGGTGCTCAGCGCATTGGAAGAGAGGGGCCAGGGTTTCAAGAGAAGGAGGGTCAGGGTTTTGAGGCTCACCTTGTTGTCTGCAGCAAAGCAGAAGGTGTCAGGAGAAGGATGTGAGGGAGTGAGGCTCTGGGCCGGCTTTTATGCTGCTTGTGGAGGGGCAGGACAGCGTTGGCCCCTGAGCCTGGGGCATTTTGCAGGCTGCAGTTGTCACCTGGCCCTCAGTCTAGTGAGTCATCAGGAGGGGAGTGTTTTCCTTCCCACAACTCTGCACTGTCATGTCCTTCTCTTGAGACCATGTCCGGCACACTTTGGTGGCATCTTTGAAGTGGAATTTGGTATTAGGGAGGACTGGCTTGGAAGATGTGTGCCAGAGAAACAAGAATACACAGCAAATGCCAAGATAAAATATGGGGTGTCATCAGTGACGTATTTCTTGGCACTTGTGTGGTTGAGTTTGTGGGTGTGTTGTGATGAGGGTCTTCATTCCATGCCAGCCCTGTCAGGTGGGTTTGGGCTTTGCAGCTGTGCTGAGCATGAGGAGCTGCCCCTTCCATTGCGGTCATTCTTCCTTTAAAGTCTGAGTATTTGAAAACAAAGTCAGGTGTTGATGGCGTGTGTCAAAGTGGACTGAAGTGATGAGTAATACTTTGGAGTGCTGAGGTGTCATCAGTGAGGTCAGCCCATGGAACTCATGGTTTTGGGTTTCTTTGTGTGTTGTGAAGAGGAATGCCACACTGTCCTAGGTCAGGCTGGTCTGGCCATGCCTCTGTTTAGCTGAGAGCACCTGGACACTTCCATTCCATTCACTCCTTCTTCTCCTTTGCTCTATCTCTCCAAGCCTGTCTGTATGCAGGCTTTTCATGTTTGCAGTGGGAAATTGATTCCTATGATTTTGGGAGGCCTCCCATGCTCACCGCAGTCTTTTGTTGGTTGATGCAGAGCTCTCCTCTTACCTAGGGCCAGGAAAGTCACCCTGTGAGGTCACAGGGCTGGGCTGTTACAGAAGGAAAGGAAAACTGGTGAAGGATAAGGAGAACAAGGCCAATAAGGTGAAGGAAGTGGGGATGTTTCAGGAGAAGTGGGTTGACCTTGTTTCCCTCAGAGTTACGTGAATGGAAAACATTTGTCATGAGTCTTGTCCCCCTTTCACCCCGCCATAGGAGAAGAGGGAATGGAGTCATGTAATCCCAGTGGAGGTTGAGTTTGCTCTTAAGGAAAATTCCCGTATGAAGACGCTTTCCATTTGTGGTAATCACTGCCCTGGACAGTGGTGCAGTCAGCATCCCAGGAGGAATTTAGATGTGCAAGAGCTGTGTCCTTTGAGAACAGGCTTAGTGGTGGCCTTGGTAATGCTGTGGGGAAGGCTTGGACTCGATATTTTACATTTAGGTCATGAACAAATGCATTATTTTTGGAAGACTGGTAGTTTTGGCGTTACTTGGTTGACATCTGGGTTTTATGTGAAAGGTGTTTTCCAGCTGGACTGTCTCCAGGAATGTCGGTGGCAGCTGTAGAATGGAGCAGAGGCCCAGGTGGAGTGGCAGCATGGTAGAGGAGAGGCAGGGCCTTTGGGGTCTTGAGTTGTGTCAAGTGCCAATGGATGGGTGAGGCCACTTGTGGTGGAAGATGTACCTTGAGGAAACCTGTGCTTGATCTCAGTGTCTGCTCTGTGCCAGTCGCTCAGCCTGGGCATGAGGAGAGAGTTGTGACTGGTGTGTAACTCCACCTTTTTGAGAAACCTTTGAGGCTCCTTCCCATTTCATGCTGCCAGAATGTCTGTGTTTCCTCAGAATGCAGTGAGGGGCCTGGCAGTGGCTGAGGGGCTGAGCTCAGAGGTTGTTAAAGGGTGGGTCACAGTCCAGGTTCAGAAATGTCTCAAGAGAAGAAGGGGAAGAGTTGTATCCATGAGGCCAAGCCTGTTCAACCTTGCCCACGAAGTTGTGGCCCGTGGGACTGTTGCCCCTTCAGCAAGTTGTCAGCTGATGGAGAGGCTGAGGCATGATTTGGTCATGCCAGCAGTCAGAGGGAGCTGGAGAGTGAGGGTTAAAGACATCTTCTGTATTTAAGGTGGGTAAAGAGTGATCTTCTGCCTCTGGGCAGGATTGCCCATGCGCAGTGGGTCATGCTGTAGGCTGAGAGGCTGGGTAGCAGCTTTGCTGAGCAAGACCCTTCTGGTGGTGCTGGTGGGAAACAAAGAGACCACAAGGTCTCAATCAATCCTTACTTCAAAAGGTGTCAGCAGTGTTCAAGACAGTGTTCAGAACATTCTTGGAAGAAGGCCATAGATTGAGTGAAACAAGGCCGGGTCAGGGCCAGAAAGAGTCAAAATGGGCTGGGGGACGTTTCTGAGAGGAGAGGCAGAGAAATCTGGGACTGTGAGGAGTCAAGGATGGATGGGGGTGTTCTCAGTGTATGCAAATTCCTGCTGGCAGGGAATGAAGTGAAGAGGCCTGGCTCTTGTCAGCACTGCACCTATCAACGAGTGGAGCGCAAGCGCAAAAGGGAAACCAGATGGAATTCCTTGTGCAAAGAAGGAAAGAATTTTTGAAAGTGTCGGTGTTCACAGAGGGGAAGAGGTGGTGGAGTCTGTGTGCTGGGTGATCCAAATCTGAACTGTCCATGGTGCTGTCAATCCTACTCTTGCTGAGTCTGCTTGAGCAGGGCAGTTGTACCATTTGCACTCTAGAGTTTGTGCCTAAGGGGCTGTGATGTAGTTTCTATCTTTGCTGGGAGGGCTTGAGATTCGTGCTGGGAAGAGATTTGTCCAGAGTGTGGAGGCATGGAGAGATATAAGCAGAACCACTAATGATGTGGAGAGCACTGATGTGTCAAAGCATTTGGTGTAGTAAGTGCTGTCATGTTCTGGAAGGTCCCCCCTCAACCAATTTTCCCATGCTAGTCTTGGTTTTTCCTAATAGGGAAATACTCAGTCAGAAATGTGTTGTGGCATTTCCCATGTGCTCCGATGGGCTGTTCATTTCTGCTGCTGTGGTGGGAGAGGGTGTGAGCAACTTGGAATCCAAAAACCAGAAGAGGCATGTAAAGCTTTGCTGCAGGAAAACTTTATTGAGGCAAAGGAATGATGAAGGAAGAGGAAGAAGTTGAAAAGAGCTGGTGTGATGTGCAAGCCTGGCTACCATCATCTGAGGTGCTTTGCTTGCAGGAGCTCTTGCCAGAACTCGAGCTGGAGGTGTAATGGCTAGTGGTGGGGGTGTTCAGCAGGTGTAGCCGCCCCTTCTGCCGTAGCAGCCCAGGCCTCCCAGGCCATAGCCAAGGCCAAAGCCAAAGCCACCAGAGATGGGCTGTCCCTGGGCATTGAGTTCAGTGCCCACGGCAGCCGAGGAGGTGGATCCGACGGCGGTGTTCTGGGGGAAGGAGGTCATGATGGGTCCTGGCAGGGTCACCAGCACGGGAGAAGGGTTGATGACCACGTGGGAATCCTGGCATTGCAGGGCACAGGGCTCGTTGCAGCTGTTGGCCAGCGGGGTGGGTCCGCAGGGTCGGCAGAGGGTGTTGCAGGCCATGGGTGTGGTGTGGAGGGTCCCTGGAAGAGAGAGTGGTGAGGCAGGGCCGGGGAGAGGGGTGCAAGGGGCAGTGGGTCAGGAGAATGGGGGAGTATGGAGGCTTTTGTGGGGCTGTGGGGAGGCATGAGGATTTCTGAGGCTGGGGCACAGCGCGTTGGAAGAGAGCGGCAAGGGGTTTCGGGAGCAGGAGGTTCAGGGTTTTGAGGCTCACCTGGTTGTCAGCAGCAAAGCAGAAGGTGTCAAGAGAAGGCTCTGAAGGAGTGCGGCTCTGGGCAGGCTTTTATGCCGGTTGTGGAGGGGCGGGACAGCGTTGGCCCCTGAGCCTGGGGCATTTTGCAGGCTGCAGTTGTCACCTGGCCCTCAGCCTGGTGAGTCATCAGGAGGGGAGTGTTTTCCTTCCCACAACTCTGCCCTGTCATGTCCTTCTCTTGAGACCATGTCCATCAGACGTCGGCGGCAGCTTTAAAGTGGGAGTTGGTATTTGAGAGGACTGTCTTGGAAGATGTGTGCCAGAGAAACAAGAATATCCAGCAAAAGCCGAGGAAAAATATGGGTGTCATCAGTTAGGCCTTTGTTGGCTCTTGTGTGGTTGAGTTTGTGGGTGTGTTGTGATGAGGGTCTCCATTCCATGCCAGCCCTGTCAGGTGTGTTTGGGCTTTGCAGCTGTACTGGGCATTAGGAGCTACCCCTTCCATTGCAGTCATTCTTCCTTTAAAATGTGAGTATTTGAAAGCAAAGTCAGGTGTTGATGGCGTGTGTCAAAAAGGACTGAAGTGATGAGTAATACTTTGGAGTGCTGTGCTGTCATCAGTGAGGTCAGCCCATGGAACTCATGGTTTTGGATTTGTTTGTGTGTTGTGAAGAGGGATCCCACACTGTCCTAGGTCAGGCTGATCTGGCCATGCCTCTGTTTAGCTTTGAGCACCTGGACTCTTCCATTCCATTCACTCCTTACTCTTCTTGCCTCCCTCTCTCCAAGCCTGTCTATATGCCTGGCTTTTCATGTTGAAGGTGGGAAATTGATTCCTATGATTTTGGGAGGCCTCCCATGCTCACCGCAGTCTTGTGTTGGTTGATGCAGAGCTCTCCTCTTACATAGGCCCAGGAAAGTCACCCTGTGGGGTCACAGAGCTGGGCTCTTACTGGAGGAAAGGAAAACTGGTGAAGGATAAGGAGAACAAGGCCAATGAGGTCAAGGAAGTGGGGATGTTTTAGAAGAAGAGGGTTCACCTTTTTGCCCTCTGGAATTCCCCTGAATGGAAAATATTTGACATGAGTCTTGTTCCCCTTTCACCCAGCCATAGACGAAGAGGGAATGGAGTCACGTAATCCCAGCGGGGGTTGAGTTTGCTCTTAAGGAAAATTCCTTGTGAAAGGTGTTTTCCATTTGCGGCAATAACTGCCCTGGACAGTGGTGCAGTCAGCATCCCAGGAGGGATTTAGATGTTCAAGGGCTGTGTCCTTTGGGAACAGGCTTAGTGGATGCCTTGGCAATGCTCTGGGGGAGGCTTGGACTTGATATTTTACATTTAGGTCATGAACAAAGGGATTATTTTTTGAGGACTGGTAGTTTTGGCATTATTTGGTTGACATCTGGGATCTATGTAAAAGGTGTTTTCCAGCTGGACTGACTCCAGGAATGTCGCTGGCAGCTGTAGAATGGAGCAGAGGCACAGATGGAGTGGCAGCATGGTAGATGAGAGGCAGGGCCTTTGGGGTCTTGAGCTGTGTCAAGTGCCAAATGATGGGTGAGGCCACTTGTGGTGGAAGATGTACCTTGAGGAAATCCTGTGCTTGATCTCAGTGTCTGCTCTGTGCAAGTGGCTCAGCCTGGGCATGAGGAGAGAGCTCTGGCTGCTGTGTAAGTCCACCTTTTTGAGAAACCTTTGAGACTCCTTCCCATTCCATGCTGCCAGAATGTCTGTGTTTCTTCAGAATTCAGTGAGGGGCCTGGCATTGGCTGAGGGGCTGGGCTCAGATGTTGTTAAAGGGTGGGTCACAGTCCAGGTTCAGAAATGTCTCAAGAGAAGAGGAGGAATAGTTGTATCCATGAGGCCAAGCCTGTTCAACCTTGCCCACAAAGTTGTGGGCAGTGGGACTGTTGCCCCCCAGCAAGTTGGCAGCTGATGGAGAGGCTGAGGCATGACTTGGTCACGCCAGCAGTCAGAGGGAGCTGGAGAGTGAGGGTTGAAAACATCTCCTGAAGTTCAGGAGGGGAAAATGTGAAGTTCTGCCTCTGGGCAGGAATGACAATGGGACCCTCAGTCATGCTGTAGGCTGAGGCTCGTGTAGCAGCTTTGCTGAGCAAGACCCTGCTGGTGGTGCTGGTGGAGAACAGAGAGGCCATAAGGTCTCAATCAACCCTTACTTCAAAAGGTGTCACCAGTGTTCACGATTGAATTCAGAACATTCTTGGAAGAAGGCCATAGATTGAGTGAAACAAGTCCGGGTCAGGGCCAGAAAGAGTCAAAAGGGGCTGGAGGCCGTTTCTGAGAGGAAAGGCTGAGAAATCTGGGACTGTGATGAGTCAAGTTTGTATGGGGGTGTTCTCAGTGTGTGCAAATTCCTGCTGGCTGGGAATGAAGTGAAGAAGCCTGGCTGTTGTCAGCACTGCACGTGTCAAGGAGTGGAGCGCAAGCGCAAAATTGAAACCAGATGGAACTTCTTGTGCAAAGAAGGAAAGAATTTTTGAAAGTGAGGGTGTTCACAGATGGGAAGAGGTAGTGGAGGCTGTGTGCTGCGTGATCCAAATCTGAACTGTCCATGGTTCTGTCAATCCTGCTCTTGCTGAGTCTGCTTGAGCAGGGCAGTTGAAGCATTTGCACTCTAGAGTTTGTGCCTAAGGGGCTGTGATGTAGTTTCTATCTTTGCTGGAAGGGCTTGAGATTCGTGCTGGGAAGAGATTTTGTCCAGAGTGTGGTGGCATGGAGAGATATAAGCAGAAGCACTGATGATGTGGAGAGCATTGATGTGTCAAAGCCTTTGGTGTAGCAAGGGATGGGTTTGGGTCATGTTCTGGAAGGTCCCCCCTCAGCCAATTTTCCCGTGCTAGTCTTGGTTGTTCCTAATAGGGAAATACTTAGTCAGAAATGTGTTGTGGCATTTTCCATCTGCTCCAATGGGCTGTTCATTTCTGCTGCTGTGCTGAGTGAGGGTGTGAGAGCCTCGGAATTCAAAAACCAGAAGAGGCGTGTAAAGCTTTGTTGCAGGAAAACTTTATTGAGGCAAGGGAATGATGAAGGAAGAGGAAGAAGTTGAAAAGAGTTGGTGTGATCTGCAAGCCTGGCTACCATCATCTGAGGTCCTTTGCTTGCAGGAGCTCTTGTCAGAGCCCCTAGCTGGAGGTGTCATGGCTGGTGGTGGGGGTGTTCAGCAGGTGTAGCCGCCCCTTCTGCCGTAGCAGCCCAGGCCTCCCAGGCCATAGCCAAGGCCAAAGCCAAAGCCACCAGAGATGGGCTGTCCCTGGGCATTGAGTTCAGTGCCCACGGCAGCCGAGGAGGTGGATCCGACGGCGGTGTTCTGGGGGAAGGAGGTCATGATGGGTCCTGGCAGGGTGATCAGCACAGGGGAAGGGTTGATGACCACACTGGAATTCTGGCATTGCAGGGCACAGGGCTCGTTGCAGCTGTTGGCCAGCGGGGTGGGTCCGCAGGGTCGGCAGAGGTTGTTGCAGGCCATGGGTGTGGTGTGGAGGGTCCTGGAAGAGAGGGGCGTGAGACAGGGCCGGGGAGAGGGGTGCGAGGTGCAGTGGGTCAGGAGGATGGGGAAGTATGGAGGCTTTTGTGGGGCTGTGGGGAGGCATGAGGGATTCTGAAGCTGGGGCTGAGCGTGTTGGAAGAGAGGGGCCAGGGGTTCAAGAGAAGCAAGGTCAGGGTTTTGAGGCTCACCTTATTGTCGGCAGCAAGGCAGAAGGTATCAAGAGAAGGATGTGAGGGAGTCAGGCTCTGGGCTGGCTTTTATGCTGGTTGTGGAGGGGCGGGACAGCGTTGGCCCCTGAGCCTGGGGCATTTTGTAGGCTCCAGCAGTCACCTGGCCCTCAGCCTGGTGAGTCATCAGGAGGGGAGTGTTTTCCTTCCCACAACTCTGCACTGTCATGTCTTTCTCTTGAGACCATGTCCATCAGATGTCGGCGGCAGCTTTAAAGTGGGAGTTGGTATTTGGGAGGACTGTCTTGGAAGATGTGTGCCAGAGAAATCAGAATATCCAGCAAAAGCCAAGGAAAGATATGGGTGTCATCTGTGAGGCCTTTGTTGGCACTTGTGTGGTTGAGTTTGTGGGTGTGTTGTGATGAGGGTCTCCATTCCATGCCAGCCCTGTCAGGTGTGTTTGGGCTTTGCAGCTGTGCTGGGCATGAGGAGCTGCCCCTTCCATTGCGGTCATTCTTCCTTTAAAATGTGAGTATTTGAAAGCAAAGTCAGGTGTTGATGGCGTGTGTCAAAGTGGACTGAAATGATGAGTAATACTTTGGAGTGCTGAGGTGTCATCAGTGAGGTCAGCATGTGGAACTCATGGTTTTGGGTTTGTTTGTGTGTTGTGAAGAGGGATGCCACACTGTCCTAGGTCAGGCTGGTCTGGGCTTTGCCTCTGTTTAGCTGTGAGCTCCTGGACTCTTCCATTCCACTCACTCCTTCCTCTCCTTGCCTCCCTCTCTCCACGCCTGTCTGTATGCCTGGCTTTTTCATGTTGGAGGTGGGAAAGGGATTGCTTTGGTTTTGGGAGACCTCCCATGCTCACCGCAGTCTTGTGTTGGTTGATGCAGAGCTCTCCTCTTACCTAGGCCCAGGAAAGTCACCCTGTGGGGTCACAGAGCTGGGCTCTTATAGAAGGAAAGGAAAACTGGTGAAGGATAAGGAGAACAAGGTCAATGATGTGAAGGAAGTGGGGATGTTTCAGAAGAAGAGGGTTGACCTTGTTGCCCTCTGGAGTTCCCCTGAATGTTAAAGATTTGAAATGAGTCTTGGCCCCCTTTCACCCTGCCATAGGAGAAGAGGGAATGGAGTCACGTAATCCCAGTGGAGGTTGAGTTTGCGCTTAAGGAAAATTCCCCTATGAAGATGCTTTCCATTTGTGGTAATCACTGCCCTGGACACTGGTGCAGTCAGCGTCCCAGGAGGGATTTAGATGTTCAAGAGCTGTGTCCTTTGGGAACAGGCTTAGTGGCGGCCTTGGCAATGCTGTGGGGAAGGGTTGGACTTGATATTTTACATTTAGGTCATGAAGAAATGCATTATTTTTGGAAGACTGGTAGTTTTGGCATTACTTGGTTGACATCTGGACTCTATGTGAAAGGTGTTTTCCAGCTGGACTGTCTCCAGGAATGTTGGTGGCAGCTGTAGAATGGAGCAGAGGCCCAGGTGGAGTGGCAGCATGGTAGAGGAGAGGCAGGGCCTTTGGGGTCTTGAGTTGTGTCAAGTGCCAATGGATGGGTGAGGCCACTTGTGGTGGAAGATGTACCTTGAGGAATTCCTGTGCTTGATCTCACTGTCTGCTCTCTGCCAGTGATTCAGCCTAGGCATGAGGACAGAGCTCTGGCTGCTGTGTAAGTCCACCTTTTTGAGAATCCTTTGAGGCTCCTTCCCATTTCATGCTGCCAGAATGTCTGTGTTTCCTCAGAATGCAGTGAGGGGCCTGGCAGTGTCTGAGGGGCTGGGCTCAGAGGTTTTTAAAGGCGGGATCACAGTCCAGGTTCAGAAATGTCTCAAGAGAAGAAGGGGAAGAGTTGTATCCATGAGGCCAAGCCTGTTCAACCTCGTCCAAAAAGATGTGGGCAGTGGGACTGTTGCCCCCCCTCAGCAAGTTGGCAGCTGATGGAGAGGCTGAGGCATGACTTGGTGACGCCAGCAGTCATAGGGAGCTGGAGGGTGAGGGTTAAAGACGTCTCCTGTAGTTAAGGTGGGCAAAATGTGAACTTCTGCCTCTGGGCAGGAATGGCCATGGGCAATGGGTCATGCTGTAGGCTGAGAGGCTGGGTAGCAGCTTTGCTGAAAAAGACCCTGCTGGTGGTCCTGCTGGGAAACAAAGAGACCACAAGGCCTCAATCAACCCTTACATCAAAAGGTGTCACCAGTGTTCACAATCAAGTTCAGAACATTCTTGCAGGATGGCCAAAGAGTGAAACAAGTCCGGGTCAGGGCCAGAAAGAGTTGAAAGGGGCTGGGGGACTTTTCTGAGAGGAGAGGCAGAGAAAGCAGGGACTGTGAGGAGTCAAGGATGGATGGGGGTGTTCTCAGTGTGTGCAAATTCCTGCTGGCAGGGAATGAAGTGAAGAAGCCTGGCTGTTGTCAGCACTGCACGTGTCCAGGAGAGGAGCGCAAGCGCAAAAGGGAAACCAGATTGAATTCCTTGGGCAAAGAGTGAAAGAATTTTTGAAGGTGAGGGTGGTCACAGAGGGGAAGAGGTGGTGGAGTTTCTGTGTGGCAAGTGATCCAAATCTGAACTGTCCATGGTTCTGCATATCCTGCTCTTGCTGAGTCTGCTTGAGCAGGGCAGTTTTCGCATTTGCACTCCAGAGGTTGTGCCTAACAGGATGTGATGTATTTTCTGTCTTTGCTGGAAGGGCTTGAGATTCCTGTTGTATAGAGATTTTTGTCCAGTGTGTGGTGGCATGGAGAGATACAAGCAGAACCATTGATGGTCTGCAGAGCATTGATGTGTCAAAGCCTTTGGTGTAGCAAGGGATGGGATTGAGTTTTGTTCTGGAAGGTCCCCCCACAACCAATTTTCCCATGCTAGTCTTGGTTGTTCCTAATAGGGAAATAATTTAGTCAGAAATGTGTTGTGGCATTTTCCATCTGCTCCAATGGGTGGTTCATTTCTGGTGCTGCGCTGGGAGAGGGTGTGAGAACCTTGGAATTCAAAAACCAGAAGAGGCATGTAAAGCTTTGCTGCAGGAAAACTTTATTGAGGCAAAGGAATGATGAAGGAAGGGGAAGAAGTTGAAAAGAGCTGGTGTGATGTGCAAGCCTGGCTACCATCATCTGAGGTGCTTTGCTTGCAGGAGCTCTTGCCAGATCCCCGAGCTGGAGGTGTCCTGGCTGGTGTTAAAGATCTTCAGCAGGTGTAGCCGCCCCTTCTGCCGTAGCAGCCCAGGCCTCCCAGGCCGTAGCCAAGGCCAAAGCCAAAGCCACCAGAGATGGGCTGTCCCTGGGCATTGAGTTCAGTGCCCACAGCAGCCGAGGAGGTGGATCCGACGGCGGTGTTCTGGGGGAAGGAGGTCATGATGGGTCCTGGCAGGGTGATCAGCACGGGAGAAGGGTTGATGACCACACTGGAATCCTGGCATTGCAGGGCACAGGGCTCGTTGCAGCTGTTGGCCAGCGGGGTGGGTCCGCAGGGTCGGCAGAGGTTGTTGCAGGCCATGGGTGTGGTGTGGAGGGTCCCTGGAAGAGAGGGGGCTGAGGCATGGCAGGGGTGAGGGGTGCAAGGGTCAGTGGGCCAGGAGGATGTGGGAGTATGGAGGGTTTTGTGGGGCTGTGGGGAGGCATGGGGGATTCTGAGGCTGGGGCTCAGCGCATTGGAAGAGAGGGGCCGGGGTTTCAAGAGAAGGAGGTTCAGGGTTTTGAGGCTCACCTTGCTGTTCGCAGAGAAGCAGAAGGTGGCAGGAGAAGGATGTGAGGGAGTGAGGCTCTGGGCCGGCTTTTATGCTGGTTGTGGAGGGGCGGGACAGCATTCTCCCCTGAACCTGGGGCATTTTGCAGGCTGCAGTTGTCACCTGGCCATCAGCCTGGTGAGTCATCAGGAGGGGAGTGTTTTCCTTCCCACAACTCTGCACTGTCATGTCTTTCTCTTGAGACCATGTCCATCAGACGTCGGCGGCAGCTTTAAAGTGGGAGTTGGTATTTGGGAGGACTGTCTTGGAAGATGTGTGCCAGAGCAACAAGAATATCCAGCAAAAGCCGAGGAAAAATATGGGTGTCATCAGTTAGGCCTTTGTTGGCTCTTGTGTGGTTGAGTTTGTGGGTGTGTTGTGATGAGGGGCTCCATTCCATGCCAGCCCTGTCAGGTGTGTTTGGGCTTTTCAGCTGTGCTGGGCATGAGGAGCTGCCCTTCCATTGCAGTCATTTTTCCTTTAAAATGTGAGTATTTGAAACCAAAGTCTGATGTTGATGGCGTGTGTCAAAGGGGACTGAAGTGATGAGCAATACTTTGGAGTGCTGAGGTGTCATCAGTGAGGTCAGCCCATGGAACTCATGGTTTTGGGTTTGTTTGTGTGTTGTGAAGAGGGATGCCACACTGTCCTAGGTCAGGCTGATCTGGCCATGCCTCTGTTTAGCTGTGAGCACCTGGACTCTTCCATTCCATTCACTCCTTCCTCTTCTTGCCTCCCTCTCTCCAAGCCTGTCTGTATGCAGGCTTTTCATGTTGGAGGTGGGAAAGGGATTCCTTTGGTTTTGGGAGGCCTCCCATGCTCACCGCAGCCTTGTGTTGGTTGATGCCGAGCTCTCCTGTTACGTAGGCCCAGGAAAGTCACCCTGTGGGGTCACGGAGCTGGGCTCTTACAGGAGGAAAGGAAAACTGGTGAAGGATAAGGAGAACAAGGCCAATAAGGTGAAGGAAGTGGGGATGTTTCAGAAGAAGTGGGTTGACCTTGTTTCCCTCAGAGTTACGTGAATGGAAAACATTTGACATGAGTCTTGTCCCCCTTTCACCCAGCCATAGGAGAAGAGGGAATGGAGTCACGTAGTCCCAGTGGCAGCTGAGTTCGCTCTTAAGGAGAATTCCTTCTGGAACGTGTTTTCAATCTGTGACAGTTAACGCCCAGGACAGTGGTGCAGTCAGTGTCCCAGGAGGGATTCAGATGTGCAAGAGCTGTATCCTTTGGGAACAGGCTTAGTGGTGGCCTTGGCAATCCTGTGGGGAAGGGTTGGACTTGATATTTTACATTTAGGTCATGAACAAATGAAATTTTTTCATGATTGGTAGTTTTGGCATTACTTGGTTGACATCTGGACTCTATGTGAAAGGTGTTTTCCAGCTGGAATGACTCCAGGAATGTCGGTTGCAGCTGTGGAATGGAGCAGAGGTCCAAGTGGAGTGGCAGCAGGGTAGAGGAGAGGCAGGGCCTTTGGGGTCTTGAGTTGTTTCGAGTGTTAATGCATGGGATGACTCGTGGAAGATGTACCTTGAGGAAACGTTCTTGGAAGAAGGCAACAGATTGTGTGAAACAACTCTCATACATGGTCAAAAAGAGTCAAAAGGGGCTGGGTGACGTTTCTGAGAGGAGAGGCTGAGAAAGCTGGGACCGTGAGGAGTCAAGGATGGACAGGGGTGTTCTCAGTGTGTGCAAATTCCTGCTGGCTGGGAATGAAGTATAGAAGCCTGGCTGTTGTCAGCAGCGCACATGTCCAGGAGAGGAGCACAAGCACAAAAGGGAAACCAGATGGAATTCCTTGTGCAAAGAAGGAAAGAATTTTTAAAAGTGAGGGTGTTCACAGAGCGGGACAGGTGATGGAGTGTCAGTGAGCTAGGTGATCCAAATCTGTACTGTCAATGGTTCTGTAAATCCTGCTCTTGCTGAGTCTGCTTGAGCAGGGCAGTTGTCGCATTTGCACTCCAGAGTTTGTGCCTATGTGGATGCAATGTACTTTCCATCTTTGCTGGAAGGGCATGAAATTCCTGCTGAGAAGAGACTTTGTCCAGAGTGTGGTGGCATGGAGAGAGATAAGCAGGACCATTGATGGTCTGGAGAACATTGATGTGTCAAAGCATTTGGTGTAGCAAGTACTGGGTTTGGGTCATGTTCTGGAAGGTCCCCCCTCAACCAGTTTTCCTGCGCTAGTCTTGGTTGTTCCTGGTTGGGAAATACTTAGTCAGAAATGTGTTGTGGCATTTCCCATGTGCTCCAATGGGCTGTTCATTTCTGCTGCTGTGCTGAGTGAGGGTGTGAGAGCCTTGGAATTCAAAAACCAGAAGAGGCGTGTAAAGCTTTGCTGCAGGAAAACTTTATTGAGGCAAAGGAATGATGAAGGAAGAGGAAGCAGTTGAAAAGAGCTGGTGTGGTGTGCAAGCCTGGCTACCATCATTTGAGGTGCTTTGCTTGCAGGAGCTCTTGCAAGAGCCCTGACCTGGTGGTGTCCTGGCTGGTGTTAAATATCTTCAGCAGGTGTAGCCGCCCCTTCTGCCGTAGCAGCCCAGGCCTCCCAGGCCATAGTCAAGGCCAAAGCCAAAGCCACCAGAGATGGGCTGTCCCTGGGCATTGAGTTCAGTGCCCACGGCAGCCGAGGAGGTGGATCCGACGGCGGTGTTCTGGGGGAAGGAGGTCATGATGGGTCCTGGCAGGGTGATCAGCACGGGGGAAGGGTTGATGACCACACTGGAATCCTGGCATTGCAGGGCACAGGGCTCATTGCAGCTGTTGGCCAGCGGGGTGGGTCCGCAGGGTCGGCAGAGGGTGTTGCAGGCCATGGGTGTGGTGTGGAGGGTCCCTGGAAGAGAGAAGGGTGATGCAGGGCTGGGGATAGGGGTGCGAGGTGCAGTGCATCAGGAGGATGGGGGAGTATGGAGGCTTTTGTGGGGCTGTGGGGAGGCATGAGGGTTTCTGAAGCTGGGGCTCAGCGCGTTGGAAGAGAGCGGCAAGGGGTTTGGGGAGCAGGAGGTTCAGGGTTTTGAGGCGCACCTTGTTGTCTGCAGCAAAGCAGAAGGTGTCAAGAGAAGGATGTGAGGGAGTCAGGCTCTGGGCTGGCTTTTATGCTGGTTGTGGAGGGGCGGGACAGCGTTGGCCCCTGAGACTGGGGCATTTTGCAGGCTCCAGCTTTCATCTGGCCCTCAGCCTGGTGAGTCATCAGGAGGGGAGTGTTTTCCTTCCCACAGCTCTGCCCTGTCATGTCCTTCTCTTGAGACCATGTCCATCAGACGTCGATGGCACCTTTAAAGTGGGAGTTGGTATTTGAGAGGACTGGTTTGGAAGATGTGTGCCAGAGAAACCAGAATATCCAGCAAAAGCCGAGGAAAAATATGGGTGTCATCAGTGAGGCCTTTGTTGGCACTTGTGTGGTTGAGTTTGTGGGTGTGTTGTGATGAGGGGCTCCATTCCATGCGAGCCCTGTCAGGTGTGTTTGGGCTTTGCAGCTGTGCTGAGCATGAGGAGCTGCCCCTTCCATTGCAGTCATTCTTCCTTTAAAATATGAGTATCTGAAAGCAAAGTCAAGTGTTGATGGCGTGTGTCAAAGGGGACTGAAGTGATGAGCAATACTTTGGAGTGTGGTGGTGTCATCAGTGAGGCAAGCCCATGGAACTCATGGTTTTGGGTTAGTTTGTGTGTTGTGAAGAGGGATGCCACACTGTCCTAGGTCAGGTTGATCTGGCCATGCCTCTTTTTAGCTGTGAGCACCTGGACTCTTCCATTCCATTCACTCCTTCCTCTCCTTGCCTCCCTCTCTCCAAGCCTGTCTGTATGCTTGGCTTTTCATGTTGGAGGTGGGAAAGGGATTCCTATGATTTTGGGAGGCCTCCCATGCTCACTGCAGTCTTGTGTTGGTTGATGCAGAGCTCTCCTCTTACCTAGGGCCCAGGAAAGTCGCCCTGTGGGGTCACAGGGCTGGGCTGTTACAGAAGGAAAGGAAAACTGGTGAAGGATAAGGAGAACTAGGCCAATGAAGTGAAGGAAGTGGGGATGTTTCAGAAGAAGAGGGTTGACTTTGTTGGGCTCTGGAGTTCCCTGAATGGAAAACGTTTGACATGAGTCTTGTCCGCCTTTCATCCAGCCAGAGGAGGAAAGGTAATGGAGTTCTGTAGTTCCAGAATAGGTTGAGTTTGCTCTTAAGGAAAATTCCTTGTGGTAGGTGTTTTCCATTTGTGGCAATAACTGCCCTGGACAGTGGTGCTGTCAGCGTCCAAGGACGGATTTAGATGTTCAAAAGCTGTGTCCTTTTGGAACAGGCTTAGTGGTGGCCTTGGCAACACTGTGGGGAAGGGTTGGACTTGATATTTTACATTTAGGTCATGAACAAATGCATTATTTTTGGAAGTCTGGTAGTTTTGGCATTACTTGGTTGACATCTGGACTCTATGTGAAAGGTGTTTTCCAGCTGGACTGTCTCCAGGAATGTCGGTGGCAGCTGTAGAATGGAGCAGAGGCCCAGGTGGAGTGGCAGCATGGTAGAGGAGAGGCAGGGCCTTTGGGGTCTTGAGCTGTGTCAAGTGCCAATGGATGGGTGAGGCCACTTGTGGTGGAAGATGTACCTTGAGGAAATCCTGTGCTTGATCTCAGTGTCTGCTCTGTGCCAGTGACTCAGCCTGGGCATGGGGAGAGAGCTGTGACTGCTGTGTAACTCCACCTTTTTGAGAAACCTTTGAGGCTCCTTCCCATTCCATGCTGCCAGAATGTCTGTGTTTCCTCAAAATGCAGTGAGTGTCCTGGCAGTGGCTGAGGGGCTGGGCTCAGAGGTTGTTAAAGGGTGGGTCACAGTCCAGGTTCAGAAATGTCTCAAGAGAAGCAGGGGAAGAGTTGTATCCATGAGGCCAAGCCTGTTCAACCTCGCCCACAAAGATGTGGGCAGTGGGACTGTTGCCCCCTCAGCAAGTTGGCAGCTGATGGAGAGGCTGAGGCATGACTTGGTCATGCCAGCAGTCAGAGGGAGCTGGAGTGTGTGAGGGTTGAACACATCTCCTGAAGTTCAGAAGGGGAAAATGTGAAGTTCTGCCTCTGGGCAAGAATGGCAATGGGACCCTCAGTCATGCTGTAGGCTGAGGCTCGTGTAGCAGCTTTGCTGAGAAAGACCCTACTGGTGTTGCTGGTGGAGAACAGAGAGACCACAAGGTCTCAATCAACCCTTACTTCAAAAGGTGTCACCAGTATTCACGATCGAGTTCAGAACATTCTTGCAAAAAGGCCATTGATTGAGCGAAACGAGTCCCATTCAGGGCCAGAATGAGTTGAAAGGGGCTGGGGGACATTTCTGAGTGGAGAGGCTGAGAAATCTGGGACTGTGAGGAGTCAAGGATGGATGGGGGTGTTCTCAGTGTGTGCAAATTCCTGCTGGTAGGGAATGAAGTGAAGAAGCCTGGCTGTTGTCAGCACTGCACATGTCAAGGAGTGGAGCGCAAACGCAAAATGGAAACCAGATGGAATTTCTTGTGCAAAGAAGGAAAGAATTTTTGAAAATGAGGGTGGTCACAGAGGGGAAGAGGTGGTGGAGTGTCTCTGTACTGGGTGATCCAAATCTGAACTGTCCATGGTTCTGCAAATCCTGCTCTTGCTGAGTCTGCTTGAGCAGGGCAGTTGAAGCATTTGTAATCCAGAGTTTGTGCCTAAGTGTGTGCGATGTAGTTTCTGTCTTTGCTGGAAGGGCTTGAGATTCCTGTTGTGTAGAGATTTTGTCCAGTGTGTGGTGGCATGGAGAGATATAAGCAGAACCATTGATGGTCTGGAGAACATTGATGTGTCAAAGCCTTTGGTGTAGCAAGGGATGGGTTTGGGTCATGTTCTGGAAAGTCCCCCCTCAACCAATTTTCCCATGCTAGTCTTGGTTGTTCCTAATAGAGAAATACTTAGTCAGAAATGTGTTGTGGCATTTCCCATATGCTCCAATGGGCTGTTCATTTCTGGTGCTGTGGTGGGAGAGGGTGTGAGAGCCTTGGAATTCAAAAACCAGAAGAGGCGTGTAAAGCTTTGCTGCAGGAAAACTTTATTGAGGCAAAGGAATGATGAAGGAAGAGGAAGAAGTTGAAAAAAGCTGGTGTGATGTGCAAGCCTGGCTACCATCATCTGAGGTGCTTTGCTTGCAGGAGCTCTTGCCAGAGCCCTGAGCTGGAGGTGTCCTGGCTGATGTTAAAGATCTTCAGCAGGTGTAGCCGCCCCTTCTGCCATAGCAGCCCAGGCCTCCCAGGCCATAGCCAAGGCCAAAGCCAAATCCCCCAGAGATGGGCTGTCCCTGGGCATTGAGTTCAGTGCCCACGGCAGCCGAGGAGGTGGATCCGACGGCGGTGTTCTGGGGGAAGGAGGTCATGATGGGTCCTGGCAGGGTGATCAGCACGGGAGAAGGGTTGATGACCACACTGGAATTCTGGCACTGCAGGGCACAGGGCTCGTTGCAGCTGTTGGCCAGCGGGGTGGGTCCGCAGGGTCGGCAGAGGTTGTTGCAGGCCATGGGTGTGGTGTGGAGGGTGCCTGGAAGAGAGGGAGTGATGCAGGGCAGGGGAGAGGGTTGCGAAGTGCAATGGGTCAGGAGGATGGGGGAGTATGGAGGGTTTTGTAGGGCTGTGGGGAGGCATGAGGGTTTCTGAAGCTGGGGCTCAGCGCATTGGAAGAGAGGGGCCAGGGGTTCAAGAGAAGGAGGATCAGGGGTTTTGAGGCTCACCTTGTTGTCCGCAGCAAAGCAGAAGGTGTCAAGAGAAGGATGTGAGGGAGTGAGGCTCTGGGCCGGCTTTTATGCTGGTTGTGGAGGGGTGGGATAGCGTTGGCCCCTGAGCCTGGGGCATTTTGCAGGCTGCAGTTGTCACCTGGCCCTCGGCCTGGTGAGTCATCAGGAGGGGAGTGTTTTCCTTCCCACAACTCTGCACTGTCATGTCTTGCTCTTGAGTTCATGTCCATGTGACCTTGGCGGCAGCTTTAAAGTGGGAGTTGGTATTTGGGAAGACTGGCTTGGAAGACGTGTGCCAGAGAAACCAGAATATCCAGCAAAAGCCGAGGAAAAATATGGGGTGTCATCAGTGAGGCCTTTGTTGGCTCTTGTGTGGTTGAGTTTGTGGGTGTGTTGTGATGAGGGGCTCCATTCCATGCCAGCCCTGTCAGGTGTGTTTGGGCTTTGCAGCTGTGCTGGGCATGAGGAGCTGCCCCTTCCATTGTGGTCATTTTATTCTTCCTTTAAAATGTGAGTATTTGAAAGCGAAGTCAGGTGTTGATGGCGTGTGTCAAAGGGGACTGAAGTGATGAGTAATACTTTGGAGAGCTGGGGTGTCATCAGTGAGGTCAGCGTGTAGAACTCATGGTTTTGGGTTTGTTTGTGTGTTGTGAAGAGGGATCCCAAACTATCCCAGGTCATTCAGGCTGGTCTGGGCTATGCCTCTCTTTAGCTGAGAGCACCTGGACTCTTCCATTCCATTCACTCCTTCTTCTCCTTACCTCTATCTCTCCAAGCCTGTCTGTATGCCTGGCTTTTCATGTTGGAGGTGGGAAAGGGATTCCTTTGGTTTTGGGAGGCCTCCCATGCTCACCGCAGTCTTGTGTTGGTTGATGCTGAGCTCTCCTCTTACGTAGGCCCAGGAAAGTCAACCTGTGGGGTCACAGAGGTGGGCTCTTACAGACGGAAAGGAAAACTGGTGAAGGATAAGGAGAACAAGGCCAATGATGTGAAGGAAGTGGGGATGTTTCAGAAGAAGAGGGTTGACTTTGTTGCCCTCTGGAATTCCCCTGAATGGAAAATATTTGTCATGAGTCTTGTCCCCCTTTCACCCAGCCATAGGAGAAGAGGGAATGGAGTAGTGTAACCCCAGTGGAGGTTGAGTTTGCTCTGAAGGAAAATTCCCTTATGAAGGCGCTTTCCATTTGCGGCAATAACTGCCCTGGACAGTGGTGCAGTCAGCGTCCCAGGAGGGATTTAGATGTTCAAGGGCTGTGTCCTTTGGGAACAGGCTTAGTGGTGGCCTTGGCAATGCTCTGGGGAAGGCTTGGACTTGATATTTTACATTTAGGTCATGAAGAAATGCATTATTTTTGGAAGTCTGGTAGTTTTGGCATTACTTGGTTGACATCTGGACTCTATGTGAAAGGTGCTTTCCAGCTCGACTGTCTCCAGGAATGTCGGTGGCAGCTGTAGAATGGAGCAGAGGCCCAGGTGGAGTGGCAGCATGGTAGAGGAGAGGCAGGGCCTTTGGGGTCTTGAGCTGTGTCAAGTGCCAATGGATGGGTGAAGCCACTTGTGGTGGAAGATGTACCTTGAGAAAATCCTGTGCTTGATCTCAGTGTCTGCTCTGTGCCAGTGACTCAGCCTGGGCATGAGGAGAGAGCTGTGACTGCTGTGGAACTCCACCTTTTTGAGAAACCTTTGAGGCTCCTTCCCATTTCATGCTGCCAGAATGTCTGTGTTTCCTCAGAAAGCAGTGAGGGGCCTGGCTGTGGCTGAGGGGCTGTGCTCAGAGGTTGTTAAAGGGTGGGTCACATTCCAGGTTCAGAATTGTCTCAAGAGAAGAAGGGGAAGAGTTGTATCCATGAGGCTAAGCCTGTTCAACCTCGCCCACAAAGTTGTGGGCAGTGGGACTGTTGCTCCCTCAGCAAGTTGGCAGCTGATGGAGAGGCTGAGGCCTGACTTGGTCATGCCAGCAGTCAGAGGGAGCTGGAGAGTGAGGGTTAAAGAGATCTCCTGTAGTTAAGGTGGGCAAAATGTGAACTTCTGCCTCTGGGCAGGAATGGCCATGGGCAATGGGTCATGCTGTAGGCTGAGAGGCTGGGTAGCAGCTTTGCTGAACAAGACCCTGCTGGTGGTGCTGGTGGGAAACAAAGAGACCACAAGGTCTCAATCAACCCTTTCTTCAAAAGGTGTCAGCAGTGTTCAAGACAGTGTTCAGAACATTCTTGGAAGAAGGCCGTAGATGGAGTGAAACAATCCAGTTCAGGGCCAGAAAGAGTCAAAAGGGGCTGGGGGACGTTTCTGAGAGGAGAGGCTGAGAAGGCTGGGACTGTGAGGAGTCACGGATGGACAGGGGTGTTCTCAATGTGTGCAAATTCCTGCTGGCAGGGAATGAAGTGAAGAAGCCTGGCTGTTGTCAGCACTGCACATGTCAACAAGTGGAGCGCAAGCACAAAATCGAAACCAGATGGAATTTCTTGGACAAAGAGTGAAAGAATTTTTCCATGTGAGGGTGGTCACAGAGGGGAAGTGTTGATGGAGTATCTGTGTGGCGAGTGATCCAAATCTGAACTGTCCATGGTTCTGCAAATCCTGCTCTTGCTGAGTCTGCTTGAGCAGGGCAGTTGGAGCATTTGCAGTGCAGAGGTTGTGCCTAACAGGATGTGATGTAGTTTCTGTCTTTGCTGGAAGGGCTTGAGATTCCTGTTGTGTAGAGATTTTGTCCATTGTGTGGTGGCATGGAGAGATACAAGCAGAACCATTGATGATCTGCAGAGCATTGATGTGTCAAAGCCTTTGGTGTAGCAAGGCATGGGATTGAGTTTTGTTCTGGAAGGTCCCCCCTCAACCAATTTTCCCATGCTAGTCTTGGTTGTTCCTAATAGGGAAATACTTAGTCAGAAATGTGTTGTGGCATTTTCCATGTGCTCCAATGGGCTGTTCATTTCTGCTGCTGTGCTGAGTGATGGTGTGAGAGCCTTGGAATGCAAAAACCAGAAGAGGCGGGTAAAGCTTTGCTGCAGGAAAACTTTATTGAGGCAAAGGAATGATGAAGGAAGAGGAAGAAGTTGAAAAGAGCTGGTGTGATTTGCAAGCCTGGCTACCATCATCTGAGATGCTTTGCTTGCATGAGCTCTTGCCAGAGCCCTGAGCTGGAGGTGTCATGGCTGGTGGTGGGGGTGTTCAGCAGGTGTAGCCGCCCCTTCTGCCGTAGCAGCCCAGGCCTCCCAGGCCATAGCCAAGGCCAAAGCCAAAGCCACCAGAGATGGGCTGTCCCTGGGCATTGAGTTCAGTGCCCACGGCAGCCGAGGAGGTGGATCCGACGGCGGTGTTCTGGGGGAAGGAGGTCATGATGGGTCCTGGCAGGGTGATCAGCACGGGAGAAGGGTTGATGACCACACTGGAATCCTGGCATTGCAGGGCACAGGGCTCGTTGCAGCTGTTGGCCAGCGGGGTGGGTCCGCAGGGTTGGCAGAGGTTGTTGCAGGCCATGGGTGTGGTGTGGAGGGTCCCTGGAAGAGAGAAGAGTGAGGCAGTGCAGGGGTGAGGGGTGCAAGGGGCAGTGTTTCAGGAGGATGGGGGAGTATGGAGGCTTTTGTGGGGCTGTGGGAAGGCATGAGGGATTCTGAGTCTGGGGCTCAGCGCATTGGAAGCGAGCATCAAGGGGTTTGGGGAGCAGGAGGTTCAGGGTTTTGAGGCTCACCTGGTTGTCCACAGCAAAGCAGAAGGTGTCAAGAGAAGGATGTGAGGGAGTCAGGCTCTGGGCTGGCTTTTATGCTGCTTGTGGAGGGGCAGGACTGCGTTGGCCCCTGAGCCTGGGGCATTTTGCAGGCTCCAGCTGTCACCTGGCCCTCAGCCTGGTGAGTCATCAGGAGGGGAGTGTTTTTCTTCCCACAACTCTGCACTGTCATGTCCTTCTCTTGAGACCATGTCCATCAGACCTTGGCGGCAGCTTTTAAGTGGGAGTTTGTATTTGGGAGGACTGGCTTGGAAGATGTGTGCCAGAGAAACCAGAATATCCAGCAAAAGCTGAGGAAAAATATGGGTGTCATCAGTGAGGCCTTTGTTGGCTCTTGTGTGGTTGAATTTGTGGGTGTTTTGTGATGAGGGGCTCCATTCCATGCCAGCCCTGTCAGGTGTGTTTGGGCTTTTCAGCTGTGCTGGGCATGAGGAGCTGCCCCTTCCATTGCGGTCATTCTTCCTTTAAAATGTGAGTATTTGAAAGCAAAGTCAGGTGTTGATGGCACGTGTCAAAGGGAACTGAAGAGATGAGTAATACTTTGGAGTGCTGGGGAGTCATCAGTGAGGTCAGCCCATGGAACTCATGGTTTTGGGTTTGTTTGTGTGTTGTGAAGAGGGATGCCACATTGTCCTAGGTCAGGCTGGTCTGGGCTTTGCCTCTGTTTAGCTGTGAGCCCCTGGACTCTTCCATTCCATTCACTCCTTCCTCTCCTTGCCTCCCTCTCTCCACACCTGTCTGTATGCAGGCTTTTCATGTTGGCAGTGGGAAATTGATTCCTATGATTTTGGGAGGCCTCCCATGCTCACCGCAGTCTTGTGTTGGTTGATGCCGAGCTCTCCTCTTACCTAGGCCCAGGAAAGTCACCCTGTGGGGTCACAGACCTGGGCTCTTACAGAAGGAAAGGAAAACTGGTGAAGGATAAGAAGAACAAGGCCAATGATGTGAAGGAAGTGGGGATGTTTCAGAAGAAGAGGGTTGACCTTGTTGCCCTCTGGAGTTCCCCTGAATAGAAAACATTTGACATGAGTCTTGTCCCCCTTTCACCCAGCCATAGGAGAAGAGGGAATGGAGTAGTGTAATCCCAGTGGAGGTTTAGTTTGGTCTTAAGGAAAATTCCCGTATGAAGACACTTTCCATTTGTGGTAATCACTGCCGTGGACAGTGGATCAGTCAGCATCCCAGGAGGGATTGAGATGTTCAAGAGCTGTGTCCTTTGGGAACAGGCTTAGTGGTGGCCTTGGCAATGCTGTGGGGAAGGCTTGGACTTGATATTTTACATTTAGGTCATGAACAAATGCATTATTTTTGGAAGTCTGGTAGTTTTGGCATTACTTGGTTGACATCTGGACTCTATGTGAAAGGTGTTTTCCAGCTGGACTGTCTCCAGGAATGTCGGTGGCAGCTGTAGAATGGAGCAGAGGCCCAGGTTGAGTGGCAGCACGGTAGAGGAGAGGCAGGGCCATTGGGGTCTTGAGTTGTGTCAAGTGCCAATGGGTGAGGCCACTTGAGGTGGAAGATGTACCTTGAGGAAACCTGTGCTTAATTTCAATGTCTGCTCTGTGCCAGTCACTCAGCCTGGGCATGAGGAGAGAGCTGTGACTGCTGTGTAAGTCCACCTTTTTGAGAAGCCTTTGAGGCTCCTTCCCATTTCATGCTGCCAGAATGTCTGTGTTTCCTAAGAAAGCAGTGAGTGTCCAGGCAGTGTCTGAGGGGCTGGGCTCAGAGGTTGTTAAAGGGTGGGTCACAGTCCAGGTTCAGAAATGTCTCAAGAGAAGAAGGGGAAGAGTTGTATCCATGAGGCCAAGCCTGTTCAACCTCGCCCACAAAGATGTGGGCAGTGGGACTGTTGCCCCCTCAGCAAGTTGGCAGCTGATGGAGAGGCTGAGGCATGACCTGGTCACGCCAGCAGTCAGAGGGAGCTGAAGTGTGAGGGTTAAAGAGATCTCCTGTAGTTAAGGTGGGCAAAATGTGAACTTCTGCCTCTGGGCAGGAATGGCCATGGGCAATGGGTCATGCTGTAGACTGAGAGGCTGGGTAGCAGCTTTGCTGAGCAAGACCCTGCTGGTGGTGCTGGTGGGAAAAAAAGAGACTACAAGGTCTCAATCAACCCTTTCTTCAAAAGGTGTCAGCAGTGTTCACGATCAAGTTCAAAACATTATTGGAAGAAGGCCATAGATTGAGTGAAACAAGTCCGGGTCAGGGCCAGAAAGAGTCAAAAGGGGCTGGGGGACGTTTCTGAGAGGAGAGGCTGAGAAAGCTGGGACCGAGAGCAGTCAAGGATGGACAGGGGTGTTCTCAGTGTCTGCAAATTCCTGCTGGCAGGGAATGAAGTGAAGAAGCCTGGCTGTTGTCAGCAGTGCACATGTCCAGGAGAGGAGCGCAAGCGCAAAATAGAAACCAGATGGAATTTCTTGGGCGAAGAAGGAAAGAATTTTTGAAATTGAGGGTGGTCACAGAGAGGAACAGGTGATGGAGTATCTGTGTGGCGAGTGATCCAAATCTGAACTGTCCATGGTTCTGCAAATCCTGCTCTTGCTGAGTGTGCTTGAGCAGGGCAGTTGGAGCATTTGCAGTGCAGAGGTTGTGCTTAACAGGATGTGATGTAGTTTCTTGTCTTTGCTGGAAGTGCTTGGGATTCCTGTTGTGTAGAGATTTTCTCCAGTGTGTGGTGGCATGGAGAGATACAAGCAGAACCATTGATGGTCTGGGGAGCATTGATGTGTCAAAGCCTTTGGTGTAGCAAGGGATGGGATTGAGTTATGTTCTGGACGGTCCCCCTCAACCAATTTTCCCATGCTAGTCTTGGTTGTTCCTAATAGGGAAATACTTAGTCAGAAATGTGTTGTGGCATTTCCCATGTGCTCCAATGGGCTGTTCATTTCTGCTGCTGTGCTGAGTGAGGGTGTGAGAGCCTTGGAATGCAAAAACCAGAAGAGGCATGTAAAGCTTTGCTGCAGGAGAACTTTATTATGGCATAAGAATAATGAAGGAAGAGGAAGAAGTTGAAAAGATCTGGTGTGATGTGCAAGCCTGGCTACCATCATCTGAGGTGCTTTGCTTGCAGGAGCTCTTGCCAGATCGCTGAGCTGGAGGTGTCCTGGCTGGTGTTAAAGATCTTCAGCAGGTGTAGCCGCCCCTTCTGCCGTAGCAGCTCAGGCCTCCCAGGCCATAGCCAAGGCCAAAGCCAAAGCCACCAGAGATGGGCTGTCCCTGGGCATTGAGTTCAGTGCCCACGGCAGCCGAGGAGGTGGATCCAACGGCGGTGTTCTGGGGGAAGGAGGTCATGATGGGTCCTGGCAGGGTGATGAGCACGGGAGAAGGGTCAATGATGACACTGGAATCCTGGCACTGCAGGGCACAGGGCTCGTTGCAGCTGTTGGCCAGCGGGGTGGGTCCGCAGGGTCGGCAGAGGGTGTTGCAGGCCATGGGTGTGGTGTGGAGGGTGCCTGGAATAGAGAGGGGTGAGGCAGGGCAGGGGTGAGGGGTGCAAGGGACAGTGGATCAGAAGGATGGGGGAGTATGGAGGCTTTTGTGGGGCTGTGGGGAGGCATGAGGGTTTCTGAGGATGGGGCTGAGCGCATTGGAAGAGAGCGGCAAGGGGTTTAGGGAGCAGGAGGGTCAGGGTTTTGAGGCTCACCTGGTTGTCCGCAGCAAAGCAGAAGGTGTCAAGAGAACGATGTGAGAGAGTCAGGCTCTGGGCAGGCTTTTATGCTGGTTGTGGAGGGGCGGGACAGCGTTGGCCCCTGAGCCTGGGGCATTTTGCAGGCTGCAGTTGTCACCTGGCCCTCAGCCTGGTGAGTCATCAGGATGGGAGTGTTTTCCTTCCCACAACTCTGCACTGTCATGTCCTTCTCTTGAGACCATGTCCATCAGACCTTGGCGGCAGCTTTAAAGTGGGAGTGGGTATTTGGTAGGGTTGGCTTGGAATATGTGTGCCAGAGAAACCAGAATATCCAGCAAAAGCCGAGGAAAAATATGGGTGTCATCAGTGAGGCCTTTGTTGGTTCTTGTGTGGTTTTGTGGGTGTGTTGTGACGAGGGTCTCCATTCCATGCCAGCCCTGTCAAGTGTCTTTGGGCTTTGCATCTGTACTGGGCATGAGGAGCTGCCCCTTCCATTGCGGTCATTCTTCCTTTAAAATGTGAGTATTTGAAAGCAAAGTCAGATGTTGATGGCATGTGTCAAAGGGGACTGAAGTGATGAGTAATACTTTGGAGTGCTGTGGTGTCGTCAGTGAGGTCAGCGTGTAGAACTCATGGTTTTGGGTTTGTTTCAGTGTTACGGAGAGGGATCCCACTATCCCAGGTCCGGATGGGCCATGCCTCTGTTTAGCTGTGAGTTCCTGGACTCTTCCATTCCATTCCCTCCTTCCTCTCCTTACCTATATCTCCAAGCCTGTCAGTATGCCTGGCTTTTCATGTTGGAGGTGGGAAATTGATTCCTGTGATTTTGGGAGGCCTCCCATGGTCACCTTATCCTTGTGTTGGTTGATGCAGAGCACTCCTCTTACCTAGGCCCAGGAAAGTCACCCTGCGGGGTCACAGAGCTGGGCTCTTACAGAAGGAAAGGAAAACTGGTGAAGGATAAGGAGAAAAAGGCCAATGATGTGACGGAAGTGGGGATGTTTCAGAAGAAGAGGGTTGACCTTGTTGGGCTCTGGAGTTCCCTGAATAGAAAACATTTGACATAAGTCTTGTCCCCCTTTCATCCAGCCAAAGGAGGAGAGGAAATGGAGTCCTGTAGTCCCAGAATAGGTTGAGTTTGCTGTTAAGGAAAATTCCTTGTGGTAGGTGTTTTCCATTTGCGGCAATAACTGCCCTGGACAGTGGTGCTGTCAGCGTCCCAGGAGGGATTTAGATGTTCAAGAGCTGTGTCCTTTGGGAACAGGCTTAGTGGTGTCCTTGGCAATGCTGTGGGGAAGGCTTGGACTTGATATTTTACATTTAGGTCATGAACAAATGCATTATTTTTGGAAGACTGGTAGTTTTGGCATTACTTGGTTGACATCTGGACTCTATGTGAAAGGTGTTTTCCAGCTGGACTGTCTCCAGGAATGTCGGTGGCAGCTGTAGAATGGAGCAGAGGCCCAGGTGGAGTGGCAGCATGGTAGAGGAGAGGCAGGGCCTTTGGGGTCTTGAGTTGTGTCAAGTGCCAATGGATAGGTGAGGCCACTTGTGGTGGAAGATGTACCTTGAGGAATCTTGGGCTTGCTCTCAGTGTCTGCTCTGTGCAAGTGACTCAGCCTGGGCATGAGGAGAGAGCTGTGACTGCTGTGTAAGTCCACCTTTTTGAGAAACCTTTGAGGCTCCTTCCCATTTCATGCTGCCAGAATGTCTGTGTTTCCTCAGAAAGCAGTGAGTGTCCTGGCACTGGCTGAGGGGCTGGGCTCAGAGGTTGTTAAAGGGTGGGTCACAGTCGAGGTTCAGAAATGTCTCAAGAGAAGAAGGGGAAGAGTTGTATTCATGAGGCCAAGCCTGTTCCACCTCGCCCACAAAGTTGTGGGCAGTGGGACTGTTGCCCCCTCAGCAAGTTGGCAGCTGATGGAGAGGCTGAGGCATGACTTGGTCATGCCAGCAGTCAGAGGGAGCTGGAGAGTGAGGGTTAAAGACATCTCCTGTAGTTAAGGTGGGCAAAAGGTGAATTTCTGCCTCTGGGCAGGAATGGCCATGGGCAATTGGTCATGCTGTAGGCTGAGAGGCTGGGTAGCAGCTTTGCTGAGCAAGACCCTACTGGTGGTGCTGGTGGGAAACAAAGTGACCACAAGGTCTCAATCAACCCTTACTTCAAAAGGTGTCACCAGTGTTCACGATCGAGTTCCGAACATTTTTGGAAGAAGCCCATAGATTGAGTGAAACGAGTCCCATTCAGGGCCAGAAATAGTCAAAAGGGGCTGGGTCACGTTTCTGAGAGGAGAGGCTGAGAAAGCTGGGACTGTGAGGAGTCAAGGATGGATAGGGGTGTTCTCAGTGTGTGCAAATTCCTGCTGGCAGGGAATGAAGTGAAGAAGCCTGGCTATTGTCAGCACTGCACATGTCCAGGAGTGGAGCGCAAGCGCAAAATAGGAACCAGATGGAATTTCTTGGGCAAAGAGTGAAAGAATTTTTCCATGTGAGGGTGGTCACAGAGGGGAAGTGTTGATGGAGTATCTGTGTGGCGAGTGATCCAAATCTGAACTGTCCATGTTTCTGCAAATCCTGCTCTTGCTGAGTCTGCTTGAGCAGGGCAGTTGGAGCATTTGCAGTGCAGAGGTTGTGCCTAACAGGATGTGATGTAGTTTCTGTCTTTGCTGGAAAGGCAAGAGATTCCTGTTGTGTAGAGATTTTGTCCAGTGTGTGGTGGCATGGAGAGATACAAGCAGAACCATTGATGGTCTGCAGAGCATTGATGTATGAAAGCCTTTGGTGTAGCAAGGGATGGGATTGAGTTTTGTTCTGGAAGGTCCCCCCTCAACCAGTTTTCCTGCGCTAGTCTTGGTTGTTCCTAATAGGGAAATACTTAGTCAGAAATGTGTTGTGGCATTTCCCATGTGCTCCAATGAGCTGTTCATTTCTGGTGCTGTGCTGGGTGAGGGTGTGAGAGCCTTTGAATGCAAAAACCAGAAGAGGCATGAAAAGCTTTGCTGCAGTAAAACTTTATTGAGGCAAAGGAATGATGAAGGAAGAGGAAGATGTTGAAAAGAGCTGGTGTGATCTGCAAGCCTGGCTACCATCATCTGAGGTGCTTTCCTTACAGGAGCTGTTGTCAGAGCCCTGAGCTGGAGGTGTCCTGGCTGGTGTTAAAGGTCTTCAGCAGGTGTAGCCACCCCTTCTGCCGTAGCAGCCCAGGCCTCCCAGGCCATAGCCAAGGCCAAAGCCAAAGCCACCAGAGATGGGCTCTCCCTGGGCATTGAGTTCAGTGCCCACGGCAGCCGAGGAGGTGGATCCGACGGCGGTGTTCTGGGGGAAGGAGGTCATGATGGGTCCTGGCAGGGTGATCAGCACGGGAGAAGGGTTGATGACCACGCTGGAGTCCTGGCACTGCAGGGCACAGGGCTCATTGCAGCTGTTGGCCAGCGGGGTGGGTCCGCAGGGTCGGCAGAGGTTGTTGCAGGCCATGGGTGTGGTGTGGAGGGTGCCTGGAAGAGAGAAGGGTGAGGCAGGGCTGGGGAGAGGGGTGCGAGGTGCAGTGGGTCAGGAGGATGGGGGAGTATGGAGGCTTTTGTGGGGCTGTGGGGAGGCATGAGGGATTCTGAAGCTGGAGCTGAGCGTGTTGGAAGAGAGGGGCCAGGGGTTCAAGAGAAGGAGGTTCAGGGGTTTTGAGGCTCACCTTGTTGTTGGCCGCAAAGCAGAAGGTGTCAAGAGAAGGATGTGAGGGAGTGAGGCTCTGGGCCGGCTTTTATGCTGGTTGTGGAGGGGCGGGACAGCGTTGGCCCCTGAGCCTGGGGCATTTTGCAGGCTGCAGTTGTCACCTGGCCATCAGCCTGGTGAGTCATCAGGAGGGGAGTGTTTTCCTTCCCTGTTGCAGCTTATAAAGCTATCTTCTTGGTGGCCCGGATTCGGTGAGGACACGACCGTCACGGGCTAGGGCGTGAGGTTCGGACAGAATGACTTACTAAGGCACCAACATGGTGTATTCGTCAAAATGCGTTTATTATCTAAAACACAGGGTTTAAGTACCTTCTGGGTTTCGCTACGTCATAGGGGGTCTTACTAGTTTCTTAAGGGTAGTGGAAAAGTACTACCATGTGGGGGAAGGGAGAGGGGTCTGTGACCTTGGATAAAGGTTATCTTGGGGAGGAATGTGCCTAGCCCTGTTCCCGTTACAACCCGATTCGTCTTCCGCGGCGCAGTCTGTCCCTTCCAATCCACATTCTCCCCACATCTCCCCCTCCCTCTATCACAAAAAAAAAACGAGGTAGTTATACATATATATATATATAGGTACTAAATGAGGTAGAAGGTTAATACTTAGCAAAAAAGGAAGAAGGAATTTGGGAAACCTGAGTAAGTTTTCTGCCAGGCAAGCTTAGAAAAGCTTGTGACTGGCAATTTCACAGCATTTCATGTTGGTGCATGAACAGAATGTTAGTTTGCTCCACGCGGGCTCTGATAAATGAGACTATTTTGTTCAGCAGGCATGGTCCGAAGATGGCAGTTAAAAGTAACATTGCCAATGGACCTACTAAGGAAGAAATTAAAGTGGTTAACCATGGGGATTGGTTAAACCAGGATTCGAACCAGCCCTGCTGAGCTTCTCTATCTTTTTGTCTCTGAGCCAGTCTGCTTCGAAGTTCGGCCATTGAGTCTCGGACGACTCCAGTGTGGTCTGCGTAAAAACAGCACTCTTCTTTCAGGGCCGCGCACAGACCTCCTTGTTGCATGAACAGGAGATCTAGTCCGCGCCTGTTCTGCAGAACCACTTCTGAGAGTGAAGAGACTGACTTCTCCAGGTAGGAAATGGATTTCTCGATCCTCTGCAAGTCCTCATCTATGGTCATCTGCAACTGAGACAGTCCTCGGTGCTGTGTTGCTAGGGCCGAGACACCCGTTGCCGTTCCAGCTGCTCCTAAACCGAGCAGCATCGCGATGGTAATTCCTGTTATTATTTCTCTTTTGTGAAGACGGCTGGGTTCTTCGAAAAGGCTGTACACTTCTTCATCAGAATGGTACAAGACCCTAGGAACAATCAGAACTTGGACACAGAAGTCATTAGAATCATTGAACTTGGGAAGGAACACACAGGGACTCACTCCAGACCTCTGACAAACCCACATTGCAGATGAAGCTGGGACAACCCACTTGTTGTTTTTTCTGTCGGGCTTTACAATTTTGGCACAAACATCTCCTTTTCGCTTGGCTAGGGTTGGATCGCCAAAGCACCTGCCCCGACCTGAAACTTGACTCAGGGTGATACCTCTGCGAGGTGTGTCCCATCTGCATTGGTGTGGTGCATCGGCTGTGGAGTAAGTGAATGAGGTATTTACAGCAACTCCTTCATAAAAGGGGGGTTGAACCTCGTAGCAAAGCCAACAGGAATTAGTTAGGTTAGGATTAGATTCATTCAGGGATAAAAAGGTAGCATCTAACATACGAAGGATTGGGTCTGGGTCTGATTTAGCTGAACGGCCTATCTGGAAAGGTTTCTCAACACTGTTTTGGTCTTCGGTGACAGTCGTGGGTAGGATTTTGGGGTGAGTTATGTTTTTCTCTGTCTGTGTGCTTTTAATCACCTTGTTGGGTCCAACCGCTCGGGGTGCCGATGGTTGGAGCCTGGTAATTTGCACATTCACCCACTCTTTCGACTTTTGAATGACCACTGTCCACGTCCTTCCCACCGTCCAGCTAAAATCATCAGGCTGCAAGACCGTCATGTTGTAATGTATACAAATTCGGAATTTGGGGATTTTGTAACTGTTTCGGTAGGAACTTCCGTGTGAAAAAAGAGGTGGTTTACAACCTGCCGGTGCCCATGAGAACTGTAGGAACTTGTCGGGGGCTGGTGGGTCCCACCCAGGCCCTGACGGCCTGGCATCTGTAACAATGGTTTCACAGCCCCAATGCCCACAGTATCCCCACCCAGGTACATTACAATAGCTTTTCCCTGGGTTTGAAGCTGGGCACCAATAGGATAGATACATCTGTGATGAGTGTGGAGACCTAGGAATTACCTTTGGTTGTCCTGGAAATAAATCTGTAAAACGGAGCACGAAAGATGGAGCGTTTGGTGTGGTGACGTCTCTGAGCACCTTACCACTGGTTAGGTGTCTCATGACCCACCTGAAAGGCTGATGTGGGTAGTAACTTGGGCTGGCTTGTCCTCTAGCAACAAGCCCCAATAACAAAATCACGCAGACATGTCGCTGATGTCTGGGTCTCACTCGCGCGGGTTTCTCTGCCGCTGTCTGACGTTTTGGTGGTGGGTCTCGTTCCTCTTGGAGGGGCACATGGGCGTCACGTGGCCGCCCTATCAGCATGTTCTGTAAACAGAAACTCACAATTCTCATTAGTCTCATCCTGCTCATTGTGAAGATCAGGTTTAATTGATTTGAGAGGACACCACCTGATTTTCCCATCTTTTTTGACAGCCGCGTACCCTCGCCCCGTGAGCATCAATCTCCAGCCCCGTTCCCACTCACCCAGCTCATTTTTAATTACAACCTGCGGGCCTACCTCTATTGCTTTGGAGGCCCAGTGTTTTTGAATGGGACTGTTTGTTTCATTTCCTCTAGGAAATTGATTCAATGCCATCAGAGCAGTTACCAATATACGTGTCTGCTCTCCTGAGGGGATGGAGTTGGTCAAGCCTTCTGCTTTTGCCAACACCTCTATTTTGGATTTCAGGGTTTGGTTTGCCCGCTCAACTATAGCTTGTCCGGTGCTATTATATGGAATGCCCTGAATTAGAGTGATTTGCCATTTGGAAGCAAATTCCTGCACTGGTTTGGAAATGAAATTGGAACCATTATCTGTTTTGATCTGCTTGGGGATACCAAGCCATGCCATGGCTGTCAGCCAGTGCTGAATTGTGGCTTTAGAGTTAGCTTTGCGATGCTGTGTGGCCACGATTATTCCACTGAATGTGTCCACTGTCACAGCAAGCCACGCTTGAGGCTTCAGCAGTTGACACAAGGTGAAATCTGACTGCCAAATTTCTGAGGGTTTGAGACCTCTCGGGTTGACCCCACTGGTCCACAGGGGTGACTTCTGGCAGTGAGGGCAGGTGGCCACTACATGTTTGGCATCCATTGTGGTGATCCCGCATCTCTTTGCCAGTGCTTTGGGACCAATGTGAAGGGATTCGTGCAATTGACGAGCATCTTGCAGCGTCCAGACGCCTTTTGCTGCAGTGTCTGCCTTGTCATTGCCGATCTGGAAGTAACCTTTGACTGGGTTGTGGCTGTTGATGTGAATGACGGATACTGTGCCCTTTCGTGAGGAGAGTGCTTCTTCTAGCATCAGGGCTGCTGTTGATGTTGACACACCTGGTCCTGTCATAGCCAGACAGAGCTTTGCCACGAATATAGAGTCTGTTACAATGTTCAGGTGTTCGTCTTGGAAAAGTCCACACGCCAAAACCACTGCTGTCGCTTCCAGTTGCTGCACTGACAGTGTGGGATCGCATGCTTTGATGCAATGCCATTGCTCTTCTGTCTGCCACACTGCTGCTGCGGTGGAAGTCGTGGAAGAAGCATCTGTGAAAACTGTTGGTCCTGGTTGTGGTCTGTCCATGACCTTCGGTGGCATGTCTATGTCGACTATGGTCAGCAGCTGAGTCCAAGGTGGTCTGGTAGAGTAGAGGATTTCTCCTCCGAATCCGATGAGAGCAAGGGCTAAATGTTCTGAGATTGTAGTTGACTCTGTGGCTGTTTGCTTGCGAAAAGGAAGATGAATTCTCGCTGGCTCGGTCCCTAGGTGTTTCAAGGCAAGCTTCCTGCCTTTCATGATGAGATTTGAGATGCATTCTATTGCTGGGGAAAAAGCACGAGCTGGTCTTCCAAGGACTACCCACTGAATCGGTCGAGCCTTTTCAGAAGGTCCTTGGGCCAGTGCTCCCACTCCCCCCTTTGGTGTAAAGTGTACGTACAAGTCCAGAGGCGTCGCTGGGTTCCATCTGGCAAGTGTGCCGGTGGACATCTGCTGTTCGATGAAGTCGAGGGATTTTGCTGCTTGCGGTGTCAGCTCCTTGGGTTCCCAGGGATGTTTTCCTTTCAGGAGGTCATACAGAGGATCCATGACCTCAGGAGGAATCAGGATGATGTTGCGAAGCCATTGCATCGATCCCACCAGGCGTTGCACATCGTGGAGCGTCTTGATGTCTCGGTGGACCTTCACCTTGGGAGGTGTCACATAGGAATTCGTGATCCCCACTCCCAGGAAGGTGACACAGGGTCCCTTTTTGATCTTTGCGCTCGCAATCTCAAAACCATTGGCCTGGAGGGTCTCTGTGATCGTGGACACCAGATGATCCACTTGGCTCGCTGATGGTGCAGAGACTAGGATGTCGTCCATGTATTGTATGATGGTCGCGGTAGGGTAGGAATGTCGGACCGGTGTCAACGCTTTATCTACGGTGATCTGGCATACTGCAGGGCTGTCCACCAAACCTTGGGGTAGCACCTCCCATTGGAAGCGTAGGCTAGGTCGCTTGCCATTTGGAAAAACCACGGAGAAGGCAAATCGTTCCTTGTCCTCAGGATGCAAAGGTATTGAAAAGAAACAGTCTTTAATGTCCAATACTGCACATGGTTGTCCTTCAGGGATGGCTGAATTCATAGGTAACAGTGTCTGAACTGGACCTATGGGTCTGATTGTCTTGTTCACTTCCCTCAGGTCGTGGACTAGGCGGTAGCCTTCTCCAGACCTTTTGGGAATCACAAACACAGGGGTGTTCCATGGACTTGTGGAGGGTTCTATGTGACCCTTTTGCAGTTCTCGTTCAACCAGTTCCAGCAAGGCTGTGATTCGAGGCTCTGAGAGGGGCCACTGCTCAACCCAAACAGGGTCTGATGATTTCCAAGTCAACTTGATTGGCAACGAAGGGTGCACAGCAGTGGCCCTCATTATAAATTTGTGATCCTGACTCCGAGCAAGGCTAGGACATCTCTCCCTATCAGGGGTGGAGAGTTCTGCAAAATGTAGGGGTAAATTGCCACGGTTTGTTCTGGTCCCTTTTTTGTGTAAATGGTTATGGCTACCAACCGGGTGCTTTTCCAAGCTCTGGATTGTCCTCCCACTCCATTTACTGGAGGGACTTCTTTGATTTGCCAATGTTTGGGCCAATGAGTTAGGGGCACAATGGTGCAGTCCGACCCCGTGTCCGCTTGGAACCTGAGTCCAAAAACATGGGGATCTCGACTGCCATAGAGCTGGCACACTCCCCACACGATCAGGGGATCTTTCCCCACCTCCATGACTAGGGCCACCCAGGGATTCCGCTCTGTGTCGCCCCCTGCTGACCCTGTGTCATTGGCGCAGTTTGTGACGGTGGGGGGTGCATAGCTACCAGTGGTGGTGCTGCACTGCTCTGCCCTGGGATGGTTAGTGGAGATGTGACACCGACTGGTTCCTGTGTATATATGGGGTACGAGGGTCCCCCAGCCCACTGGGTGTTGGGAAAGATGGGCCATCTCGGAATGGGAGGAGGCTGAATATGGCCCATACGCCCCCTCCCCCTCCCGTTTCCCCGGAGTTTGGATCTGCATTCCTTGGCTATGTGACCCTTTTTTCCACAGCTCCAGCAGGTGGGTCTCTGGCGCTGCTGGGTCGGGGGTGCTGCTGCAGGTTGCTGTGTCACCGGTTGCTGTGCTGGCTGAGGACAGTTAGCTGCCAAGTGACCTGTTTGGCCACACTTCATGCATGGTAATGCATTGGTTATAGTATGAATTGTAGCTTGCACCGGAATCAACTGCTCCTCTCTTACCACATGTTTAATTATGTCTGCTAAAGAAGCTCCTGCTGGCAGAGAACGTAGGATGTCCTTAGTAACAGTGTTGCACTGTTGCTTTAGACAATCCAGTGCCACAGGTCCCCTTGCTTCCACAGGCAGTGTGGAGGAGTCAATAGCAGCTTGCAGCCGATCCACAAAATGAGTGAAGCTCTCACTCTCTCCCTGTTTAACTGTGGACCATGGTGATGACTTGTCTACCACTCGAGAAGCAACTCTTATAGCTTCTCTGGCTGCTCTCGTTGTTGCTTTGACTTCCTCTGCTGTGAGGAGTGTTGCTTGAGCCTGGGGAGTAACTACGTTATCATGTTTGCCCAGCAGCCTGGACAGGGTAGAGCCATGGAGGGGTTGTCCCTGTCCTGAGCTTTGGGCTAAAGCTGCTGTGCACTGGTCTGACCATTCCTGCTGAAAAACAATCAATCCTGCTCCATCAAAGAGCATTCGGGTTATCTGAGAAATATCGAAAGGCAACAAGTCATTATTGCTAAAAATTCCGTCTATTAAAGTGGACACAACAGCTGACCCTAACCCCTTTTCTTGAATTGCCTTCACCACTGTTTGGATTTCTTTTGTGCTCAGAGGCGTGTAAGTTCGTCTTACATTCTGTCTAGTGCCAGTAACACGTACTGGGAAGGCATGGATAGCTGCTGCCGGCTCCCACTCTGCACAAGCTATCTTTATCTTTCCCCAGTCAGTAAGCTTATATTGTGTTGCTTCCCCTGTATTGTAAAAAGCTTTGCTCGGTTTTGGTAAAAAATCCGTAAATTCTACTATTTCCGACTCGGATTCTGTGCTAGTCTCGGAACTCTCGGTAAGACTAGCGTCTGAGTTGTAATCCCACTCACAGTCGGAAGTCGACTGCTGGCACACTTCCGGCTTGCTACGCCTTTTTGTCGGGCTCCGTCCCCGTCCCGCCTCCCAGGGGCGGGCTTCGCCCGCCTCCCGGGCTCTGCCCCGTCCCGCCTCTCGGGGGTGGGCTTTCCCCGCCTCTCGGGGGCGGCACCGGCACGCCTCCTGGGGGCCGTCCCAACCCCGCCCCTCGCGCGCGTGGTGCCCGCCTCCGGAGGGGGTCTTTTCTTTGTAAAATGACCTTGGAGACGATTTCCAGCCGCGCGTGCGCGTTTCCTCGCTCTCCCGCGCTTGCGCAATATAAACCGGAACGTCCGAGCCTCCCTCCCGCGCATGCGTCCCCGCGCGGAGCCGCACTTCCGCGTTTTCGGCGCCATGTGGCCGGTGATCCCGCCCCTGACTCGGGTCGCGGTCGCCATCTTGCCAATATGGCGGCGGCGGCGCGGCTGGTCCCAGTATCGGCAACTCTGGCTCGGGCGCCGCACCGGCGCGCGAACGCGGGACGAGCGGTCCCGGTGTGGCCACAGGGACGCCGCGCGGCGCCGCCGCGAACGGCTCCAGGACCGCCGATTGCGGCGGTTCACGGGCTCTTTGCTCTATTTCTCTAACTTCTCGCGAGAGTTCTCGCCAGACGGACCACGGATTGTCGTTATCCCGCATCTCCGATTCGGGGTTCGGAGGGGCGGTGGGGGGTCCGTTCCCGGGTCCCAGAGGGCAGCCGTCCCGCGCGAGCAGCGGCGGCCGCGTCCCCGGACTCGCCAACCTGCCGATATCGGGTGGGTCCAAACCGCGCGGAGGGGTGCGGGGGGGAAGCATGGACGAATGAATCGCGGCACTTTCGGGGGGCTCTGGAGGGATCCCCGGGTCCGGGGGGTCCCGTGGGACAGCTGGAAAGTCCCCCCCAGGGTTCGGGGTGTCTGGGCATGGATTTTGGGGAGGGTGCAATGCGTCTTCCTCCCGTTCGCTCCCGCCGCGGGGCTGAGCATTCCCCGGGGGTCCCGTGGGTGCCGCAAGTCCACCCCCCCTCTCCTTTTGCCGCGAGACGGTAAATAAACATGTTTTCACCGCGCTCCATGCCTCTTGTTCCTCCCTCGCCTTTTTCAAAGCCGTTTCTACCTTTCCCCACGCTTTGAGGGCTTTCCCACTGCCGGTAGATATTGTATCATTCGCGAGGGCAATTGTATAATTCTGCCATCTCTCTGGGTCCAATATATCAACGGGCCGCTGAATTGTGCCCAAATCTGTAAGTCTTGCAATAGCAAGATTTAAACTCTTTCGCTCTAAGCGTATTCCCCACCTCTCCTCCATAATTTTTACAACCTGAATAATCGACTCCATCGGCGATTACTGGTTCTGAGGGCGTCCCCTGCTTCCTCCACGGTATTCCAGAATCCCTGGTACCGCCGTCTCTCACCGTCCAGGCGTCTCCCGTGTCCCAGGCTCCAGTCCCGGGCTTTCGGCACCAAATATGTTGCAGCTTATAAAGCTATCTTCTTGGTGGCCCGGATTCGGTGAGGACACGACCGTCACGGGCTAGGGCGTGAGGTTCGGACAGAATGACTTACTAAGGCACCAACATGGTGTATTCGTCAAAATGCGTTTATTATCTAAAACACAGGGTTTAAGTACCTTCTGGGTTTCGCTACGTCATAGGGGGTCTTACTAGTTTCTTAAGGGTAGTGGAAAAGTACTACCATGTGGGGGAAGGGAGAGGGGTCTGTGACCTTGGATAAAGGTTATCTTGGGGAGGAATGTGCCTAGCCCTGTTCCCGTTACAACCCGATTCGTCTTCCGCGGCGCAGTCTGTCCCTTCCAATCCACATTCTCCCCACACCTTCCCACAACTCTGCCCTGTCATGTCCTCCTCTTGAAACCATGTCCATCAGACCTTGGCGGCAGCTTTAAAGTTGGAGTTGGTATTTGAGAGGACTGGCTTGGAAGATGTGTGCCAGAGAAACCAGAATATCCAGCAAAAGCCGAGGAAAAATATGGGTGTCATCAGTGAGGCCTTTGTTGGCTCTTGTGTGGTTGAGTTTGTGGGTGTGTTGTGATGAGGGGCTCTATTCCATGCCAGCCCTGTCAGGTGTGTTTGGGCTTTTCAGCTGTGCTGGGCATGAGGAGCTGCCCCTTCCATTGCGGTCATTCTTCCTTTAAACTGTGAGTATTTGAAAGCAAAGTCAGGTGTTGATGGCGTGTGTCAAAGGGGACTGAAGAGATGAGTAATACTTTGGAGTGCTGGGGTGTCATCAGTGAGGTCAGCCCATGGAACTCATGGTTTTGGGTTTGTTTGTGTGTTGTGAAGAGGGATCCCAAACTATCCCAGGTCAGGCTGATCTGGCCATTCCTCTGTTTAGCTGTGAGCACCTGGACTCTTCCATTCCATTCACTCCTTCCTCTCCTTGCCTCCCTCTCTCCAAGCCTGTCTGTATGCTTGGCTTTTCATGTTGGAGATGGGAAAGAGATTCCTTTGGTTTTTGGAGGCCTCCCATGCTCACCGCAGACTTGTGTTGGTTGATGCAGAGCTCTCCTCTTACCTAGGGCCGGGAAAGTCGCCCTGTGGAGTCACAGAGCTGGGCTCTTACAGAAGGAAAGGAAAACTGGTGAAGGATAAGGAGAACTAGGCCAATGAAGTGAAGGAAGTGGGGATGTTTCAGAAGAAGAGGGTTGACTTTGTTGGGCTCTAGCGTTCCCTGAATGGAAAACGTTTGACATGAGTCCTGTCCCCCTTTCATCCAGCCAGAGGAGGAGAGGAAATGGAGTTCTGTAGTTCCAGAATAGGTTGAGTTTGCTCTTAAGGAAAATTCCTTGTGGTAGGTGTTTTCCATTTGTGGCAATAACTGCCCTGGACAGTGGTGCAGTCAGCGTCCAAGGAGGGATTCAGATGTGCAAGAGCTGTGTCCTTTGGGAACAGGCTTAGTGGTGGCCTTGGCAATGCTGTGGGGAAGGCTTGGACTTGATATTTTACATTTAGGTCATGAACAAATGCATTATTTTTGGAAGACTGGTAGTTTTGGCATTACTTGGTTGACATCTGGACTCTATGTGAAAGGTGTTTTCCAGCTGGACTGACTCCAGGAATGTCGGTTGCAGCTGTGGAATGGAGTAGAGGCCCAGGTGGTGTGGCAGCATGGTAGAGGAGAGGCAGGGCCTTTGGGGTCTTGAGTTGTGTCAAGTGCCAATGGATGGGTGAGGCCACTTGTGGTGGAAGATGTACCTTGAGGAAACCTGTGCTTGATCTCAGTGTCTGCTCTGTGCCAGTGACTCAGCCTGGGCATGAGGAGAGAGCTGTGACTGCTATGTAAGTCCACCTTTTTGAGAAACCTTTGAGGCTCCTTCCCATTTCATGCTGCCAGAATGTCTGTTTCCTCAGAAAGCAGTGAGTGTCCTGGCAGTGGCTGAGGGGCTGGCCTCAGAGGTTGTTAAAGGGTGGGTCACAGTCCAGGTTCAGAAATGTCTCAAGAGAAGAAGGGGAAGAGTTGTATCCATGAGGCCAAGCCTGTTCAACCTCGCCCACAAAGTTGTGGGCAGTGGGACTGTATCCCCCTCAGCAAGTTGGCAGCTGATGGAGAGGCTGAGGCATGACTTGGTCATGCCAGCAGTCAGAGGGAGCTGGAGAGTGAGGGTTAAAGACATCTCCTGTAGTTAAGGTGGGTAAATTGTGAACTTCTGCCTCTGGGCAGGAATGGCCATGGGCAATGGGTCATGCTGTAGACTGCGAGGCTGGGTAGCAGCTTTGCTGAACAAGACCCTGCTGGTGGTGCTGGTGGGAAACAAAGAGACCACAAGGTCTCAATCAACTCTTTCTTCAAAAGGTGTCAGCAGTGTTCAAGACAGTGTTCAGAACATTATTGGCAGTAGGCCATAGACTGAGTGAAACAAGTCCGGGTCAGGGCCAGAAAGAGTCAAAAGGGGCTGGGGGACGTTTCTGAGAGGAGAGGCTGACAAAGCTGGGACTGTGAGGAGTCAAGGATGGACAGGGGTGTTCTCAGTGTGTGCAAATTCCTGCTGGCAGGGAATGAGGTGAGGAAGCCTGGCTGTTGTCAGCAGTGAACCATGTCCATGTGAGGAGCACAAGCGCAAAAGGGAAACCAGATGGATTTCTTTGGGCAAAGAGGAAAAGAATTTTTTAAAGTGAGGGTATTCGCAGAGAGGGAGAGGTGATGGAGTGTCAGTGAGCTAGGTGATCCAAATCTGAAATGTCCCTGGTTTTGTAAATCCTGCTCATGCTGAGTCTGATTGAGCAGGGCAGTTGAAGCATTTGCACTCCAGAGTTTGTGCCTACGTGGATGCAATGTAGTTTCCATCTTTGCTGGAAGGGCATGAGATTCCTGCTGGGAAGAGACTTTGTCCAGAGTGTGGTGGCATGGAGAGACATAAGCAGAACCATTGATGGTCTGGAGAGCATTGATGTGTCAAAGCCTTTGGTGTAGTAAGTGCTGGGTTTGGGTCATGTTCTGGAGGGTCCCCCCTCAACCAATTTTCCTGCGCTAGTCTTGGTTGTTCTAAGAGGGAAATACTTAGTCAGAAAAGTGTTGTGGCATTTTCCATCTGCTCCAATGGGCTGTTGATTTCTGCTGCTGTGCTGAGTGAGGGTTTCAGTGCCTTGGAATTCAAAAACCAGAAGAGGCATGTAAAGCTTTGCTACAGGAAAACTTTATTGAGGCAAAGGAATGATGAAGGAAGAGGAAGAAGTTGAAAAGAGCTGGTGTGATGTGCAAGCCTGGCTACCATCATCTGAGGTGCTTTGATTGCAGGAGCTCTTGCCGGAGCCCCGAGGTGGAGGTGCCCTGGCTGGTGTTAAAGATCTTCAGCAGGTGTAGCCGCCCCTTCTGCCGTAGCAGCCCAGGCCTCCCAGGCCATAGCCAAGGCCAAAGCCAAATCCCCCAGAGATGGGCTGTCCCTGGGCATTGAGTTCAGTGCCCACGGCAGCCGAGGAGGTGGATCCGACGGCGGTGTTCTGGGGGAAGGAGGTCATGATGGGTCCTGGCAGGGTCACCAGCACGGGAGAAGGGTTGATGACCACACTGGAATTCTGGCATTGCAGGGCACAGGGCTCGTTGCAGCTGTTGGCCAGCGGGGTGGGTCCGCAGGGTCGGCAGAGGGTGTTGCAGACCATGGGTGTGGTGTGGAGGGTCCTGGAAGAGAGGGGGGTGAGACAGTGCAGGGGTGAGGGGTGCAAGGGGCAGTGGGTCAGGAGGATGTGGGAGTAGGAGGCTTTTGTGGGGCTGTGTGGAGGCATGAGGGATTCTGAAGCTGGGGCTCAGCGCGTTGGAAGAGAGCGGCAAGGGGTTTGGGGAGCAGGAGGTTCAGGGTTTTGAGGCTCACCTTGTTGTCCGCAGCAAAGCAGAAGGTGTCAAGAGAAGGATGTGAGGGAGTCAGGCTCTGGGCAGGCTTTTATGCTGCTTGTGGAGGGGCGGGACAGCGTTGGCCCCTGAGCCTGGGGCATTTTGCAGGCTCCAGCTGTCACCTGTCCCTCAGCCTGGTGAGTCATCAGGAGGGGAGTGTTTTCCTTCCCACAACTCTGCACTGTCATGTCCTTCTCTTGAGACCATGTCCATCAGACCTTGGCGGCAGCTTTAAAGTTGGAGTTGGTATTTGGTAGGGTTGGCTTGGAACATGTGTGCCAGAGAAACCAGAATACCCAGAAAACTCAAGGAAAAATATGGGTGTCATCAGTGAGGCCTTTGTTGTCTCTTGTGTGGTTGAGTTTGTGGGTGTGTTGTGATGAGGGGCTCTATTCCATGCCAGCCCTGTCAGGTGTGTTTGGGCTTTGCAGCTGTGCTGGGCATGAGAAGCTGCCCCTTCCATTGCGGTCATTCTTCCTTTAAAATGTGAGTATTTGAAAGCAAAGTCAGGTGTTGATGGCGTGTGTCAAAGGGGACTGAAGTGATGAGCAATACTTTGGAGTGCTGGGGAGTCATCAGTGAGGTCAGCGTGTAGAACTCATGGTTTTGGGTTTGCGGGTGTGTTGTGAAGAGGGATGCCACACTGTCCTAGGTCAGGCTGATCTGGCCATGCCTCTGTTTAGCTGAGAGCACCTGGACTCTTCCATTCCATTCACTCCTTCCTCTCCTTGCCTCCCTTTCTCCAAGCCTGTCTGTATGCAGGCTTTTCATGTTGGAGGAGGGAAAGGGATTCCTTTGGTTTTTGGAGGCCTCCCATGCTCACCGCAGTCTTCTGTTGGTTGATGCCGAGCTCTCCTCTTCTGTATGCCCAGGAAAGTTGCACTGTGGGGTCACAGAGCTGGGCTCTTACAGAAGGAAAGGAAAACTGGTGAAGGATAAGGAGAACAAGGCCAATGAGGTGAAGGAAGTGGGGATGTTTCAGAAGAAGAGGGTTGTACTTGTTCCCCTCTGGAGTTCCCCTGAATGTTAAAGATTTCAAATGACTCTTGTCCCCCTTTCACCCAGCCAAAGGAGAAGAGGGAATGGAGTAGTGTAATCCCAGTGGAGGTTGAGTTTGCTCTTAAGGAAAATTCCCTTATGAAGACGCTTTCCATTTGTCGTAATCACTGCCCTGGACAGTGGTTCAGTCAGCATCCCAGGAGGGATTCAGATGTTCAAGGGCGGTGTCCTTTGAGAACAGGCTTAGTGGTGGCCTTGGCAATGCTCTGGGGAAGGGGTTGGACTTGATATTTTACATTTAGGTCATGAACAAATGCATTATTTTTGGAAGACTGGTAGTTTTGGCATTACTTGGTTGACATCTGGGTTCTATGTGAAAGGTGTTTTCCAGCTGGACTGTCTCCAGGAATGTCGGTGGCAGCTGTAGAATGGAGCAGAGGCCTAGGTGGAGTGGTAGCATGGTAGAGGAGAGGCAGGGCCTTTGTGGTCTTGAGTTGTGTCAAGTGCCAATGGATGGGTGTGGCCACTTGTGGTGGAAGATGTACCTTTAGGAATTCCTGTGCTTGATCTCAGTGTCTGCTCTGTGCCAGTGGCTCCGCCTGGGCATGAGGAGAGAGTTGTGACTGCTGTGTAACTCCACCTTTTTGAGAAACCTTTGAGGCTCCTTCCCATTTCATGCTTCCAGAATGTCTGTGTTTCCTCAGAAAGCAGTGTGGGGCCTGGCAGTGGCTGAGGGGCTGGGCTCAGAGGTTGTTAAAGGGTGGGTCACAGTCCAGGTTCAGAAATGTCTCAAGAGAAGAAGGAGAAGAGTTGTATCCATGAGGCCAAGCCTGTTCAACCTCGCCCACAAAGTTGTGGGCAGTGGGACTGTTGCCCCCTCAGCAAGTTGGCAGCTGATGGAGAGGCTGAGGCATGACTTGGTCACGCCAGCAGTCAGAGGGAGCTGGAGAGTGAGGGTTAAAGACATCTCCTGTAGTTAAGGTGGGTAAATTGTGAACTTCTGCCTCTGGGGAGGAATGGCCATGGGCAATGGGTCATGCTGTAGGCTAAGGCTCATGTAGCAGCTCTGCTAAGCAAGACCCTGCTGGTGGTGCTGGTGGGAAACAAAGAGACCACAAGGTCTCAATCAACCTTTTCTTCAAAAGGTGTCAGCAGTGTTCAAGACAGTGTTCAGAACATTATTGGAAGACGGCCGTAGATGGAGTGAAACAAGTCCGGGTCAGGGCCAGAAAGAGTTGAAAGGGGCTGGGGGACATTTCTGAGAGAAGAGGCTGAGAAAGCTGGGACCGTGAGGAGTCACGGATGGACAGGGGTGTTCTCAGTGTGTGCAAATTCCTGCTGGCAGGGAATGAAGTGAAGAAGCCTGGCTGTTGTCAGCATAGCACATGTCCAGGAGAGAACCTCAAGCGCAAAAGGGAAACCAGATGGAATTTCTTGGGCAAAGTAGGAAAGAATTTTTGAAATTGAGGGTGGTCACAGAGAGGAAGAGGTTGTGGAGGCTGTGTGCTGTGTGATCCAAATCTGAACTGTCCATGGTTCTGTCAATCCTGCTCTTGCTGAGTCTGCTTGAGCAGGGCAGTTGTAGCATTTGCACTCTAGAGTTTGTGCCTACGGGGCAGTGATGTAGTTTCTATCTTTGCTGGAAGGGCTTGAGATTCGTGCTGGGAAGAGATTTTGTCCAGAGTGTGGTAGCATGGAGAGACATAAGCAGAACCACTGATGATGTGGAGAGCACTGATGTGTCAAAGCCTTTGGTGTAGCAAGTGCTGGGTTTGGGTCATGTTCTGGAAGGTCCCCCCTCAGCCAATTTTCCTGTGCTAGTCTTGGTTGTTCCTAACAAAGAAATACTTAGTCAGAAATGTGTTGTGGCATTTTCCATGTGCTCCAATGGGCTGTTCATTTCTGGTGCTGTGCTGGGTGAGGCTGTGAGAGCCTTGGAATTCAAAAACCAGAAGAGGCATGTAAAGCTTTGCTGCAGGAAAACTTTATTGAGGCAAAGGAATGATGAAGGAAGAGGAAGAAGTTGAAAAGAGGTGATGTGATGTGCAAGCCTGGCTACCATCATCTGAGGTGCTTTGCTTGCAGGAGCTCTTGCCAGAGCCCCGAGCTGGAGGTGTCCTGGCTGGTGTTAAAGATCTTCAGCAGATGTAGCCGCCCCTTCTGCCGTAGCAGCCCAGGCCTCCCAGGCCGTAGCCAAGGCCAAAGCCAAAGCCACCAGAGATGGGCTGTCCCTGGGCATTGAGTTCAGTGCCCACGGCAGCCGAGGAGGTGGATCCGACGGCGGTGTTCTGGGGGAAGGAGGTCATGATGGGTCCTGGCAGGGTGATCAGCACGGGAGAAGGGTTGATGACCACACTGGAATTCTGGCACTGCAGGGCACAGGGCTCGTTGCAGCTGTTGGCCAGCGGGGTGGGTCCGCAGAGTCGGCAGAGGTTGTTGCAGGCCATGGGTGCAGTGTGGAGAGTGCCTGGAAAAGAGGGAGTGATGCAGGGCAGGGGAGAGGGGTGCGATGTGCCATGGGTCAAGAGGATGGGGGAGTATGGAGGCTTTTGTGGGGCTGTGGGGAGGCATGAGGGTTTCTGAAGCTGGGGCTCAGCGCATTGGAAGAGAGGGGCCAGGGGTTCAAAAGAAGGAGGGTCAGGGGTTTTGAGGCTCACCTTGTTGTCAGCAGCAAAGCAGAAGGTGTCAAGAGAAGGATGTGAGGGAGTCAGGCTCTGGGCTGGCTTTTATGCTGCTTGTGGAGGGGCGGGATAGCATTGGCCCCTGAGCCTGGGGCATTTTGCAGGCGCCAGCTGTCACCTGGCCCTCAGCCTGGTGAGTCATCAGGAGGGGAGTGTTTTCCTTCCCACAACTCTGCACTGTCATGTCTTGCTCTTGAGTTCATGTCCATGTGACCTTGGCGGCAGCTTTAAAGTGGGAGTTGGTATTTGGGAGGACTGGCTTGGAAGATGTGTGCCAGAGCAACCAGAATATCCAGCAAAAGCCAAGGAAAAATATGGGGTGTCATCAGTGTGGTCAGCCCATGGAACTCATGGTTTTCGGTCTGTTTGTGTGTTGTGAAGAGGGATGCCACACTGTCCTAGGTCAGGCTGATCTGGCCGTGCCTCTGTTTAGCTGAGAGCACCTGGACTCTTCCATTCCATTCACTCCTTTATCTCCTTACCTCCCTCTCTCCAAGCCTGTCTCTATGGCTGGCTTTTCATGTTGGAGGTGGGAAAGGGATTCCTTTGGTTTTGGGAGGCCTCCCATGCTCACCACAGTCTTGTGTTGGTTGATGCAGAGCTCTCCTCTTACCTAGGCCCAGGAAAGTCACCCTGTGGGGTCACAGAGCTGGGCTCTTACAGAAGGAAAGGAAAACTGGTGAAGGATAAGGAGAAAAACGCCAATGAGGGGAAGGAAGCGGGGATGTTTCAGAAGGAGAGGGTTGACATTGTTGCCCTCTGGAATTCCCATGAATGGAAAATATTTGACATGAGTCTTGTCCCCCTTTCACCCAGCCAAAGGAGAAGAGGGAATGGAGTAGTGTAATCCCAGTGGAGGTTGAGTTTGCTCTTAAGGAAAATTCCCTTATGAAGACGCTTTCCATTTGCGGTAATCACTGCCCTGGACAGTGGTGCAGTCAGCATCCCAGGAGGGATTTAGATGTTCAAGAGCTGTGTCCTTTGGGAACAGGCTTAGTGGTGGCCTTGGCAATGCTGTGGGGAAGGCTTGGACTTGATATTTTACATTTAGGTCATGAACAAATGCATTATTTTTGGAAGACTGGTAGTTTTGGCATTACTTGATTGAAATCTGGGTTCTATGTGAAAGGTGTTTTCCAGCTGGACTGTCTCCAGGAATGTCGGTGGCAGCTGTAGAATGGAGCAGAGGCCCAGGTGGAGTGGCAGCATGGTAGAGGAGAGGCAGGGCCTTTGGGTTCTTGAGTTGTGTCAAGTGCCAATGGATGGGTGAGGCCACTTGTGGTGGAAGATGTACCTTGAGGAAACCTGTGCTTGATCTCAGTGTCTGCTCTGTGCCAGTGACTCAGCCTGGGCCTGAGGAGGGAGCTGTGACTGCTGTGTAAGTCCACCTTTTTGAGAAACCTTTGAGGCTCCTTCCCATTTCATGCTTCCAGCATGTCTGTGTTTCCTCAGAATGCAGTGAGGGGCCTGGCAGTGGCTGAGGGGCTGGGCTCAGAGGTTGTTAAAGGGTGGGTCACAGTCGAGGTTCAGAAATGTCTCAAGAGAAGAAGGGGAAGAGTTGTATCCATGAGGCCAAGCCTGTTCAATCTCGCCCACAAAGTTGTGGGCAGTGAGACAGTTGCTCCCTCAGCAAGTTGGCAGCTGATGGAGAGGCTGAGGCATGACTGGGTCATGCCAGCAGTCAGAGGGAGCTGGAGAGTGAGGGTTAAAGACATCTCCTGTAGTTAAGGTGGGTAAATTGTGAACTTCTGCCTCTGGGGAGGAATGGCCATGGGCAATGGGTCATGCTCTAGGCGAAGAGGCTGGGTAGCAGCTTTGCTTAGCAGGACCCTGCTGGTGGTGCTGGTGGGAAACAAGGAGACCACAAGGTCTCAATCAACCCTTTCTTCAAAAGGTGTCAACAGTGTTCAAGACAGTGTTAAGAACATTCTTGGAAGGCGGCTGTAGATGGAGTGAAACAATCCAGTTCAGGGCCAGAAAGAGTCAAAAGGGGCTGGGGGACATTTCTGAGAGGAGAGGCTGAGAAAGCTGGGACTGTGAGGAGTCAAGGATGGACAGGGGTGTTCTCAGTGTGTGCAAATTCCTGCTGGCAGGGAATGAAGTGAAGAAGCCTGACTGTTGTCAGCACTGCACATGTCCAGGAGTGGAGCGCAAGTGCAAAATAGGAACCAGATGGAATTTCTTGGGCAAAGAGTGAAAGAATTTTTCCATGTGAGGGTGGTCACAGAGGGGAAGTGTTGATGGAGTATCTGTGTGGCGAGTGATCCAAATCTGAACTGTCCATGGTTCTGCAAATCCTGCTCTTGCTGAGTCTGCTTGAGCAGGGCAGTTGGAGATTTGCAGTGCAGAGGTTGTGCCTAACAGGATGTGATGTAGTTTCTGTCTTTGCTGGAAAGGCAAGAGATTCCTGTTGTGTAGCGATTTTGTCCAGTGTGTGATGGCATGGAGAGATACAAGCAGAACCATTGATGGTCTGCAGAGCATTGATGTATGAAAGCCTTTGGTGTAGCAAGGGATGGGATTGAGTTTTGTTCTGGAAGGTCCCCCCTCAACCAGTTTTCCTGCGCTAGTCTTGGTTGTTCCTAATAGGGAAATACTTAGTCAGAAATGTGTTGTGGCATTTCCCATGTGCTCCAATGAGCTGTTCATTTCTGGTGCTGTGCTGGGTGAGGGTGTGAGAGCCTTTGAATGCAAAAAACCAGAAGAGGCATGAAAAGCTTTGCTGCAGTAAAACTTTATTGAGGCAAAGGAATGATGAAGGAAGAGGAAGATGTTGAAAAGAGCTGGTGTGATCTGCAAGCCTGGCTACCATCATCTGAGGTGCTTTCCTTACAGGAGCTGTTGTCAGAGCCCTGAGCTGGAGGTGTCCTGGCTGGTGTTAAAGATCTTCAGCAGGTGTAGCCGCCCCTTCTGCCGTAGCAGCCCAGGCCTCCCAGGCCATAGCCAAGGCCAAAGCCAAAGCCACCAGAGATGGGCTGTCCCTGGGCATTGAGTTCAGTGCCCACGGCAGCCGAGGAGGTGGATCCGACGGCGGTGTTCTGGGGGAAGGAGGTCATGATGGGTCCTGGCAGGGTGATCAGCACGGGAGAAGGGTTGATGACCACACTGGAATCCTGGCATTGCAGGGCACAGGGCTCGTTGCAGCTGTTGGCCAGCGGGGTGGGTCCGCAGGGTCGGCAGAGGGTGTTGCAGGCCATGGGTGTGGTGTGGAGGGTCCCTGGAAGAGAGGGGTGTGAGGCAGGGCAGGAGTGAGGGGTGCAAGGGGCAGTGGGTCAGGAGGATGGGGGAGTATGGAGGCTTTTGTGGGGCTGTGGGGAGGCATGAGGGATTCTGAAGCTGGGGCTGAGCGTGTTGGAAGAGAGCGGCAAGGGGTTTGGGGAGCAGGAGGTTCAGGGTTTTGAGACTCACCTTGTTGTCGGCAGCAAAGCAGAAGGTGTCAAGAGAAGGATGTGAGGGAGTCAGGCTCTGGGCAGGCTTTTATGCTGCTTGTGGAGGGGAAGGACAGCATTGGCCCCTGAGCCTGGGGCATTCTGCAGGCTACAGTTGTCACCTGGCCCTCAGCCTGGTGAGTCATCAGGAGGGGAGTGTTTTCCTTCCCACAACTCTGCCCTTTCATGTCCTTCTCTTGAGACCATGTCCATCAGACGTCGACGGCACCTTTAAAGTGGGAGTTGGTATTTGGTAGGGTTGGCTTGGAAGATGTGTGCCAGAGCAACCTGAATATCCAGCAAAAGCCGAGGAAAAATATGGGTGTCATCAGTGAGGCCTTTGTTGGCACTTGTGTGGTTGAGTTTGTGGGTGTGTTGTGACGAGGGTCTCCATTCCATGCCAGCCCTGTCAGGTGTGTTTGGGCTTTTCAGCTGTGCTGGGCATGAGGAGCTGCCCCTTCGATTGCGGTCATTCTTCCTTTAAAATGTGAGTATTTGAAACCAAAGTCTGATGTTGATGGCACGTGTCAAAGTGGACTGAAGAGATGAGCAATGCTTTGGAGTGCGGTGGTGTCATCAGTGAGGTCAGCCCATGGAACTCATGGTTTTGGGTTTGTTTGTGTGTTGTGAAGAGGGATCCCAAACTATCCCAGGTCAGTCAGGCTGGTCTGGGCTTGGCCTCTGTTTAGCTTTGAGTCCCTGGACTCTTCCATTCCATTCACTCCTTCTTCTCCTTACCTCTATCTCTCCAAGCCTGTCTGTATGCCTGGCTTTTCATGTTGGAGGTGGGAAATTGATTCCTATGATTTTGGGAGGCCTCCCATGCTCACCGCAGTCTTGTGTTGATTGATGCAGAGCTCTCCTCTTACGTAGGCCCAGAAAGTCACCCTGTGGGGTCACAGGGCTGAGCTCTTACAGAAGGAAAGGAAAACTGGTGAAGGATAAGGAGAACAAGGTCAATGAGGTGAAGGAAGTGGGGATGCTTCAGAAGAAGAGGGTTGACCTTGTTGCCCTCAGAGTTACATGAATGGAAAACATTTGACACGAGTCTTGTCCCCCTTTCACCCAGCCATAGGAAAAGAGGGAATGGAGTCACGTAGTCCCGGTGGCAGCTGAGTTCGCTCTTAAGGAGAATTCCTTCTGGAAAGTGTTTTCAATCTGTGACAGTTAACGCCCAGGACGGTGGTGCAGTCAGTATCCCAGGAGGGATTCAGATGTGCAAGAGCTGTGTCCTTTGGGAACAGACTTAGTGGTGGCCTTGGCAATGCTGTGGGGAAGGGTTGGACTTGATATTTTACATTTAGGTCATGAACAAATGAAATTTTTTTAAGATTGGTAGTTTTGGCATTACTTGGTTGACATCTGGACTCTATGTGAAAGGTGTTTTCCAGCTGGACTGACTCCAGAAATCTCAGTTGCAGCTGTGGAATGGAGCAGAGGCCCAAGTGGAGTGGCAGCATGGTAGAAGAGAGGCAGGGCCTTTGGGGTCTTGAGTTGTGTCGAGTGTTAATGCATGGGATGACTTGTGGAAGACGTACCTTGAGGAAACGTTCTTGGAAGAAGGCAACAGATTGAGTGAAACAAGTCTCATACATGGTCAAAAAGAGTCAAAAGGGGCTGGGTGACATTTCTGAGAGGAGAGGCTGAGAAAGCTGGGACTGTGAGGAGTCAAAGATGGACAGGGGTGTTCTCAGTGTGTGCAAATTCCTGCTGGCTGGGAATGAAGTATAGAAGCCTGGCTGTTGTCAGCAGTGCACATGTCCAGAAGAGGAGCACAAGCACAAAAGGGAAACCAGATGGAATTCCTTGTGCAAAGAAGGAAAGAATTTTTAAAAGTGAGGGTGTTCACAGAGCGGGACAGGTGATGGAGTGTCAGTGAGCTAGGTGATCCAAATCTGAACTGTCAATGGTTCTGCAAATCCTGCTCTTGCTGAGTCTGCTTGAGCAGGACAGTTGTCGCATTTGCACTCCAGAGTTTGTGCCTACGTGGATGCAATGTAGTTTCCGTCTTTGCTGGAAGGGCTTGAGGTTCCTGCTGGGAAGAGATTCTGTCTACTGTGTGGTGGCATGGAGAGAGATAAGCAGAACCATTAATGGTCTGGAGAACATTGATGTGTCAAAGCCTTTGGTGTAGCAAGGGATGGGTTTGGGTCATGTTCTGGAAGGTCCCCCCTCAACCAGTTTTCCTGTGCTGGTCTTGGTTGTTCCTAATAGGGAAATACTTAGTCAGAAATGTGTTGTGGCATTTTCCATCTGCTCCAATGGGCTGTTGATTTCTGGTGCTGTGCCGGATGATGGTGTGCGAGCCTTGGAATGCAAAAACCAGAAGAGGCATGTAAAGCTTTGCTGCAGGAAAACTTTATTGAGGCAAAGAAATGATGAAGGAAGAGGAAGAGGTTGAAAAGAGCTGGTGTGATCTGCAAGCCTGGCTACCATCATCTGAGGTGCTTTGCTTGCAGGAGCTCTTGCCAGAGCCCTGAGCTGGAGTTGTCAGGGCTGGTGCTGAGGGTGTTCAGCAGGTGTAGCCGCCCCTTCTGCCGTAGCAGCCCAGGCCTCCCAGGCCATAACCAAGGCCAAAGCCAAAGCCACCAGAGATGGGCTGTCCCTGGGCATTGAGTTCAGTGCCCACGGCAGCCGAGGAGGTGGATCCGACGGCGGTGTTCTGGGGGAAGGAGGTCATGATGGGTCCTGGCAGGGTGATCAGCACGGGAGAAGGGTTGATGACCACACTGGAATTCTGGCATTGCAGGGCACAGGGCTCATTGCAGCTGTTGGCCAGCGGGGTGGGTCCGCAGGGTCGGCAGAGGGTGTTGCAGGCCATGGGTGTGGTGTGGAGGGTCCCTGGAAGAGAGAGGGGTGAGGCAGTGCAGGTGTGAGGGGTGCAAGGGTCAGTGGGTCAGGAGGATGGGGGAGTATAGAGGCTTTTGTGGGGCTGTGGGGAGGCGTGAGGGTTTCTGAGGCTGGGGCTCACCGCGTTGGAAGAGAGCGGCAAGGGGTTTGGGGAGCAGGAGGTTCAGGGTTTTGAGGCTCACCTTGTTGTCAACAGCAAAGCAGATGGTGTCAGGAGAAGGATGTGAGGGAGTGAGGCTCTGGGCCGGCTTTTATGCTGGTTGTGGAGGGGCGGGACAGCGTTGGTGCCTGAGCCTGGGGCATTTTGCAGGCTCCAGCTGTCACCTGGCCCTCAGCCTGGTGAGTCAACAGGAGGGGAGTGTTTTTCTTCCCACAACTCTGCACTGTCCTGTCCTTCTCTTGAGACCATGTCCATCAGACCTTGGCGGCAGCTTTAAAGTGGTAGTTGTTATTTGAGAGGACTGGCTTGGAACATGTGTACCAGAGAAACAAGAATATCCAGCAAATGCCAAGAAAAAATATGAGTGTCATCTGTGAGGTCTTTGTTGGCTCTTGTGTGGTTGAGTTTGTGGGTGTGTTGTGATGTGGGGCTCCATTCCATGCCAGCCCTGTCAGGTGTGTTGGGCTTTGCAGCTGTGCTGGGCATGAGGAGCTGCCCCTTCCATTGCGGTCATTTTATTCTTCCTTTAAAATGTGAGCATTTGAAACCAAAGTCAGGTGTTGATGGCGTGTGTCAAAGGGGATTGAAGAGATGAGTAATAGTTTGGAGAGCTGGGGTGTCATCAGTGAGGTCAGCCCATGGAACTCATGGTTTTGGGTTTGTTTGTGTGTTGTGAAGAGGGATCCCAAACTATCCCAGGTCAGTCAGGCTGGTCTGGGCTATGCCTCTGTTTAGCTGAGAGCACCTGGACTCTTCCATTCCATTCACTCCTTCCTCTCATGGCCTCCATCACTCCAAGCCTGTCTATATGCCTGGCTTTTCGTGTTGGCAGTGGGAAATTGATTCCTATGATTTTGGGAAGCCTCCCATGCTCACCGCAGTCTTGTGTTGGTTGATGCCGAGCTCTCCTCTTATGTAGGCCCAGGAAAGTCACCCTGTGGGGTCACAGGGTTGGGCTCTTACAGAAGGAAAGCAGAACGGGTGAAGGATAAGGAGAACAAGGCCAATGATGTGAAGGATGTGGGCATGTTTTAGAAGAAGAGGGTTGACGTTGTTGGGCTTAGGAGTTCCCTGAACGGAAAATATTTGACATGAGTCTTGTCCCCCATTCATCCAGCCGAAGGAGAAGAGGAAATGGAGTCATGTAGTCGCAGTGGAGGTCGAGTTTGCTCTTAAGGAAAATTCCCCTATGAAGACGCTTTCCATTTGTAGTAATGACTGCCCTGGACGGTGATGCAGTCAGCGTCCCAGGAGAGATTCAGATGTGCAAGAGCTGTGTCCTTTGGGAACAGGCTTAGTGGTGGCCTTGCAATGCTGTGGGGAAGGGTTGGATTTGATATTTTACGTTTAGGTCATGAACAAATGAAATTTTTTGAAGATTGGTAGTTTTGGCATTAATTGGTTGACATCTGGGTTCTATGTGAAAGGTGTTTTCCAGCTGGACTGACTCCAGGAATCTCAGTTGCAGCTGTGGAATGGAGCACAGGCCCAAGTGGAGCGGCATCAGGGTAGAAGAGAGGCAGGGCCTTTGGGGTCTTGAGTTGTGTTGAGTGTTAATGCATGGGATGACTTGTAAAAGATGTATCTTGAGGAAATGTTCCTGGAAGAAGGCAACAGATGGAGTGAAACAAGTCTCATACATGGTCAAAAAGAGTCAAAAGGGGCTGGGTGACGTTTCTGAGAGGAGAGGCTGAGAAGGCTGGGACTGTGAGGAGTCAAAGATGGACAGGGGTGTTCTCAGTGTGTGCAAATTCCTGCTGGCTGGGAGTGAAGTAAAGACGCCTGGCTGTTGTCAGCAGTGCACATGTCCAGGAGCGGAGCACAACCACAAAAGGGAAACCAGATGGAATTCCTTGTGCAAAGAAGGAAAGAATTTTTAAATGTGTGGGTGTTCACAGAGCGGGACAGGGGATGGAGTGTCAGTGAGCTAGGTGATCCAAATCTGAACTGTCCATGGTTCTGCAAATCCTGCTCTTGCTGAGTCTGCTTGAGCAGGGCAGTTGTCACATTTGCACTGCAGAGTTTGTGCCTACATGGATGCAATGTAGTTTCCGTCTTTGCTGGAAGGGCTTGAGGTTCCTGCTGGGAAGAGATTCTTTCTAGTGTATGGTGGCATGGAGAGAGATAAGCAGAACCATTGATGGTCTGGAGAACATTGATGTGTCAAAGCCTTTGGTGTAGCAAGGGATGGGTTTGGGTCATGTTCTGGAAGGTCCCCCCTCAGTTTTCATGCGCTAGTCTGGGTTGTTCCTAGTTGGGAAATACTGAGTCAGAAAGGTGTTGTGGCATTTTCCATCTGCTCCAATGGGCTGTTGATTTCTGCTGCTGTCTAGGTGAGGGTGTGAGAGCCTTGTAATTCAAAAACCAGAAGAGGCATGTAAAGCTTTGCTGCAGGAAAACTTTATTGAGGCAAAGGAATGATGAAGGAAGAGGAAGAAGTTGAAAAGAGCTGGTGTGATGTGCAAGCCTGGCTACCATCATTTGAGGTGCTTTGCTTGCAGGAGCTCTTGCCAGAGCTTGAGCTGGAGGTGTCCTGGCTGGTGTTAAAGATCTTCAGCAGGTGTAGCCGCCCCTTCTGCCGTAGCAGCCCAGGCCTCCCAGGCCATAGCCAAGGCCAAAGCCAAAGCCACCAGAGATGGGCTGTCCCTGGGCATTGAGTTCAGTGCCCACGGCAGCCGAGGAGGTGGATCCGACGGCGGTGTTCTGGGGGAAGGAGGTCATGATGGGTCCTGGCAGGGTGATCAGCACGGGAGAAGGGTTGATGACCACACTGGAATCCTGGCATTGCAGGGCACAGGGCTCGTTGCAGCTGTTGGCCAGCGGGGTGGGTCCGCAGGGTCGGCAGAGGGTGTTGCAGGCCATGGGTGTGGTGTGGAGGGTGCCTGGAAGAGAGAAGGGTGAGGCAGTGCAGGGGTGAAGGGTGCAAGGGGCAGTGGGTCAGGAGGATGGGGGAGTATGGAGGCTTTTGTGGGGCTGTGGGGAGGCATGAGGGATTCTGAAGCTGGGGCTGAGCGTGTTGGAAGAGAGGGGCCAGGGGTTCAAGAGAAGCAGGGTCAGGGTTTTGAGGCTCACCTGGTTGTCCGCAGCAAAGCAGAAGGTGTCAAGAGAAGGATGTGAGGGAGTGAGGCTCTGGGCTGGCTTTTATGCTGCTTGTGGAGGGGCGGGACCGCGTTGGCCCCTGAGCCTGGGGCATTTTGCAGGCTCCAGCTGTCACCTGGCACTCAGCCTTGTGAGTCATCAGGAGGGGAGTGTTTTCTGTCCCACAACTCTGCCCTGTCATGTCCTTCTCTTGAGACCATGTCCATCAGACGTCGGCGGCAGCTTTAAAGTGGGAGTTGGTATTTGAGAGGACTGTCTTGGAAGATGTGTGCCAGAGCAACCAGGATATCCAGCAAAAGCTGAGGAAAAATATGGGTGTCATCAGTGAGGCCTTTGTTGGCACTTGTGTGGTTGAGTTTGTGGGCGTGTTGTGATGAGGGTCTCCATTCCATGCCAGCCCTGTCAGGTGTGTTTGGGCTTTGCAGCTGTGCTGGGCATGAGGAGCTGCCCCTTCCATTGCGGTCATTCTTCCTTTAAAATGTGAGTATTTGAAAGCAAAGTCAGGTGTTGATGGCACGTGTCAAAGGGGACTGAAGAGATGAGCAATACTTTGGAGAGCTGAGGTGTCCTCAGTGAGGTCGGCCCATGGAACTCCTGGTTTTGGGTTTGTTTGTGTGTTGTGAAGAGGGATGCCACACTGTCCTAGGTCAGGCTGATCTGGCCATGCCTCTGTTTAGCTGTGAGTTCCTGGACTCTTCCATTCCATTCACTCCTTCCTCTCCTTGCCTCCCTCTCTCCAAGCCTGTCTGTATGCCTGGCTTTTCATGTTGGAGGTGGGAAAGGGATTCCTTTGGTTTTGGGAGGCCTCCCATGCTCACCGCAGTCTTGTGTTGGTTGATGCAGAGCTCTCCTCTTACCTAGGCCCAGGAAAGTCACCCTGTGGGGTCACAGAGCTGGGCTCTTACAGAAGGAAAGGAAAACTGGTAAAGGATAAGAAGAACAAGGCCAATGAGGTGAAGGAAGTGGGGATATTTCAGAAGAAGTGAGTTGACCTTGTTGCCCTCAGAGTTACATGAATGGAAAACATTTGACATGAGTCTTGTCCCCCTTTCACCCAGCCATAGAAGAAGAGGGAATGGAGTCACGTAGTCCCAGTGGCAGCTGAGTTCGCTCTCAAGGAGAATTCCTTCTGGAAAGAGTTTTCAATCTGTGAGAGTTAACGCCCAGGACAGTGGTGCAGTCAGCGTCCCAGGAGGGATTCAGATGTGCAAAAGCTGTGTCCTTTGGGAACAGGCTTAGTGGTGGCCTTGGCAATGCTGTGGGGAAGGGTTGGACTTGATATTTTACATTTAGGTCATGAACAAATGAAATTTTTTGAAGATTGGTAGTTTTGGCATTACTTGATTGACATCTGGGTTCTATGTGAAAGGTGTTTTCCAGCTGGACTGACTCCAGAAATCTCAGTTGCAGCTGTGGAATGGAGCAGAGGCCCAAGTGGAGTGGCAGCAGGGTAGAAGAGAGGCAGGGCCTTTGGGGTCTTGAGTTGTGTTGAGTGTTAATGCATGGGATGACTTGTGGAAGATGTACCCTGAGAAAACGTTCTTGGAAGAAGGCAACAGATTGACTGAAACAAGTCTCATACATGGTCAAAAAGAGTCAAAAGGGGCTGGGTGACGTTTCTGAGAGGAGAGGCTGAGAAGGCTGGGACTGTGAGGAGTCAAAGATGGACAGGGGTGTTCTCAGTGTCTGCAAATTCCTGCTGGCTGGGAATGAAGTAAAGAAGCCTGGCTGTTGTCAGCAGTGCACATGTCCAGGAGAGGAGCACAAGCACAAAAGGGAAACCAGATGGAATTCCTTGTGCAAAGAAGGAAAGAATTTTTAAATGTGAGGGTGTCCACAGAGCGGGACAGGGGATGGAGTGTCAGTGAGCTAGGTGATCCAAATCTGAACTGTCCATGGTTCTGCAAATCCTGCTCTTGCTGAGTCTGCTTGAGAAGGGCAGTTGTCGCATTTGCACTCCAGAGGTTGTGCCTACGTGGATGCAATGTAGTTTCCGTCTTTGCTGGAAGGGCTTGAGGTTCCTGCTGGGAAGAGATTCTATCTAGTGTATGGTGGCATGGAGAGAGATAAGCAGAACCATTGATGCTGTGGAGAACCTTGATGTGTCAAAGCCTTTGGTGTAGCAAGGGATGGGTTTGGGTCATGTTCTGGAAGGTCCCCCCTCAGTTTTCCTGCGCTAGTCTGAGTTGTTCCTAGTTGGGAAATACTTAGTCAGAAATGTGTTGTGGCATTTTCCATCTGCTCCAATGGGCTGTTGATTTCTGCTGCTGTCTAGGTGAGGGTGTGAGAGCCTTGTAATTCAAAAACCAGAAGAGGCATGTAAAGCTTTGCTGCAGGAAAACTTTATTGAGGCAAAGGAATTATGAAGGAAGAGGAAGAAGTTGAAAAGAGCTGGTGAGATCTGCAAGCCTGGGTACCATCATTTGAGGTGCTTTGCTTGCAGGAGCTCTTGCCAGAGCTTGAGCTGGAGGTGTCCTGGCTGGTGTTAAAGATCTTCAGCAGGTGTAGCCGCCCCTTCTGCCGTAGCAGCCCAGGCCTCCCAGGCCATAGCCAAGGCCAAAGCCAAAGCCACCAGAGATGGGCTGTCCCTGGGCATTGAGTTCAGTGCCCACGGCAGCCGAGGAGGTGGATCCGACGGCGGTGTTCTGGGGGAAGGAGGTCATGATGGGTCCTGGCAGGGTGATCAGCACGGGAGAAGGGTTGATGACCACACTGGAATTCTGGCATTGCAGGGCACAGGGCTCGTTGCAGCTGTTGGCCAGCGGGGTGGGTCCGCAGGGTCGGCAGAGGGTGTTGCAGGCCATGGGTGTGGTGTGGAGGGTGCCTGGAAGAGAGAAGTGTGAGGCAGGGCAGGAGTGAGGGGTGCAAGGGGCAGTGGGTCAGGAGGATGGGGGAGTATGGAGGCTTTTGTGGGGCTCTGGGGAGGCATGAGGGATTCTGAGGCTGGGGCTCAGTGCGTTGGAAGAGAGGGGCAAGGGGTTTGGGGAGCAGGAGGGTCAGGGGTTTTGAGGCTCACCTTGTTGTCTGCAGCAAAGCAGAAGGTGTCAGGAGAAGGATGTGAGGGAGTCAGGCTCTGGGCTGGCTTTTATGCTGCTTGTGGAGGGGTGGGATAGCGTTGGCCCCTGAGCCTGGGGCATTTTGCAGGCTCCAGCTGTCACCTGGCCCTCAGCCCGGTGAGTCATCAGGAGGGGAGTGTTTTCCGTCCCACAACTCTGCACTGTCATGTCCTCCTCTTGAGACCATGTCCATCAGATGTCGGCGGCAGCTTTAAAGTGGGAGTTGATATTTGAGAGGACTGTCTTGGAAGATGTGTGCCAGAGCAACCAGAATATCCAGCAAAAGCCGAGGAAAAATATGGGTGTCATCAGTGAGGCCTTTGTTGGCTCTTGTGTGGTTGAGTTTGTGGATGTGTTGTGATGAGGGTCTCCATTCCATGCCAGCCCTGTCAGGTGTGTTTGGCTTTGCAGCTGTGCTGGGCATGAGGAGCTGCCCCTTCCATTGCGGTCATTCTTCCTTTAAAATGTGAGTATTTGAAAGCAAAGTCAGGTGTTGATGGCGTGTGTCAAAGGGGACTGAAGAGATGAGTAATAGTTTGTAGTGCGGTGGTGTCATCAGTGAGGTCAGCCCATGGAACTCCTGGTTTTGGGTTTGTTTGCGTGTTGTGCAGAGGGATCCCAAACTATCCCAGGTCAGTCAGGCTGATCTGGCCATGCCTCTGTTTAGCTGTGAGCACCTGGACTCTTCCATTCCATTCACTCCTTCCTCTCCTTGCCTCCATCACTCCAAGCCTAACTATATGCATGGCTTTTCGTGTTGGCTGTGGGAAATTGATTCCTATGGTTTTGGGAGGCCTTCCATGCTCACCACAGTCTTGTGTTGGTTGATGCAGAGCTCTCCTCTTACCTAGGCCCAGGAAAGTCACCCTGTGGGGTCACAGTGCTGGGCTCTTACAGAAGGAAAGGAGAACGGGTGAAGGATAAGGAGAACAAGGCCAATGATGTGAAGGAAGTGGGGATGTTTTAGAAGAAGTGAGTTGACCTTGTTGCCCTCAGAGTTACATGAATGGAAAACATTTGACATGAGTCTTGTCCCCCTTTCACCCAGCCGTAGGAGAAGAGGAAATGGAGTCACGTAATCCCATTGGAGGGTTGAGTTTGCTCCGAAGGAAAATTCCTTGTGGTAGGTGTTTTCCATTTGTGGCAATAACTGCCCTGGACAGTGGTGCTGTCAGCATCCCAGGAGGGATTTAGATGTTCAAGGGCTGTGTCCTTTGGGAACAGGCTTAGTGATGGCCTTGGCAATGCTCTGGGGAAGGCTTGGACTTGATATTTTACATTTAGGTCATGAACAAATGCATTATTTGTGGAAGACTGGTAGTTTTGGCATTACTTGATTGACATCTGAATTCTATGTGAAAGGTGTTTTCCAGCTGGACTGTCTCCAGGAATGTCGGTGGCAGCTGTGGAATGGAGAAGAGGCCCAGGTGGAGTGGCAGCATGGTAGAGGAGAGGCAGGGCCTTTGGGGTCTTGAGCTGTGTCAAGTGCCAATGGATGGGTGAGGCCACTTGTGGTGGAAGATGTACCTTTAGGAAATCCTGTGCTTGATCTCAGTGTCTGCTCTGTGCAAGTGACTCAGCCTGGGCATGAGGAGAGAGCTGTGACTGCTGTGTAAGTCCACCTTTTTGAGAAACCTTTGAGGCTTCTTCCCATTTCATGCTGCCAGAATGTCTGTGTTTCCTCAGAAAGCAGTGAGAGCCCTGGCAGTGGCTGAGGGGCTGGGCTCAGAGGTTGTTAAAGGGGGGGGGTCAAAGTCCAGGTTCAGAAATGTCTCAAGAGAAGAAGGGGAAGAGTTGTATCCATGAGGCCAAGCCTGTTCAACCTCACCCACAAAGATGTGTGCAGCAGGACTGTTGCCCCCTCAGCAAGTTGGCAGCTGATGGAGAGGCTGAGGCATGACTTGGTCACGCCAGCAGTCAGAGGGAGCTGGAGAGTGAGGGTTAAAGAGATCTCCTGTAGTTAAGGTGGGCAAAATGTGAACTTCTGCCTCTGGGCAGGAATGGCCATGGGCAATGGGTCATGCTGTAGGCTGAGAGGCTGGGTAGCAGCTTTGCTGAACAAGGCCCTGCTGGTGGTGCTGGTGGGAAACAAAGAGACCACAAGGTCTCAATCAACCCTTTCTTCAAAAGGTGTCAGCAGTGTTCAAGACCGTGTTCAGAACATTATTGGAAGAAGGCCGTAGATGGAGTGAAACAAGTCCGGGTCAGGGCCAGAAAGATTTGAAAGGGGCTGGGGGACGTTTCTGAGAGGAGAGGCTGAGAAAGCTGGGACTGTGAGGAGTCAAGGATGGACAGGGGTATTCTCAATGTGTGCAAATTCCTGCTGGCAATGAATGAAGTGAAGAAGCCTGGCTGTTGTCAGCAGTGCATATGTCCAGGAAAAGAGCGCAAGCGCAAAATACAAACCAGATGGAATTCCCTGTGCAAAGAGGGAAAGAATTTTTGAAAGTGAGGGTGGTCACAGAGGGGAAGAGGTTGTGGAGTGTCTCTGTGCTGCGTGATCCAAATCTGAACTGTCCATGGTTCTGCAAATCCTGCTCTTGCTGAGTCTGCTTGAGCAGGGCAGTTGGAGCATTTGCAGTGCAGAGGTTGTGCCTAACAGGATGTGATGTAGTTTCTGTCTTTGCTGGAAGGGCTTGAGATTTCTGTTGTGTAGAGATTTTGTCCAGAGTGTGGTGGCATGGAGAGATACAAGCAGAACCATTGATGGTCTGCAGAGCATTGATGTGTCAAAGCCTTTGGTGTAGCAAGGGATGGGATTGAGTTTTGTTCTGGAAGGTCCCCCCTCAACCAATTTTCCCCTGCTAGTCTTGGTTGTTCCTAATAGGGAAATACTTAGTCAGAAATGTGTTGTGGCATTTTCCATGTGCTCCAATGGGCTGTTCATTTCTGGTGCTGTGCTGAGTGAGCGTGTGAGAGCCTTGGAATGCAAAAACCAGAAGAGGCATGTAAAGCTTTGCTGCAGGAAAACTTTATTGAGGCATAAGAATGATGAAGGAAGAGGAAGAAGTTGAAAAGATCTGGTGTGATGTGCAAGCCTGGCTACCATCATCTGAGGTGCTTTACTTGCAGGAGCTCTTGCCAGAGCCCTGAGCTGGTGGTGTCCTGGCTGGTGTTAAAGATCTTCAGCAGGTGTAGCCGCCCCTTCTGCTGTAGCAGCCAAGGCCTCCCAGGCCATAGCCAAGGCCAAAGCCAAATCCGCCAGAGATGGGCTGTCCCTGGGCATTGAGTTCAGTGCCCACGGCAGCCGAGGAGGTGGATCCGACGGCGGTGTTCTGGGGGAAGGAGGTCATGATGGGTCCTGGCAGGGTCACCAGCACAGGGGAAGGGTTGATGATGACCCGGGAATCCTGGCATTGCAGGGCACAGGGCTCGTTGCAGCTGTTGGCCAGCGGGGTGGGTCCGCAGGTTTGGCAGAGGGTGTTGCAGGCCATGGGTGTGGTGTGGAGGGTGCCTGGAAGAGAGAGGATGGTGAGGTAGCGCAGGGGAGTAGAAGTGCAAGTAGCAAAGTGTCACAAGGGCGAGGGAGTGTGGAGGCCGTTGTGGGGCTGTGGGGAGGTGTGAGGGCTGCTGAGGCTGGGGCTGAGCGTGCTGGCAGAGAGGGGTCAAGGGTGCAGGAGCTGGAGGGTCAGGGGTTTGAGGCTTACCTGGCTGTCAGCAGGAGGAGAAGACTTGAAGAGAAGTGTGTGAGGGAGTGAGGCTCTTGGCTGCCTTTTATGCTGGTCATGGTGGGGTGGGACCACCTTGTCCCATGGCCCTTGGGCATTTTGTGGACTGCTGCTCTCTCCTGGACACACTTGTGAATCCTGAGGTGGCGCGTGTTTTCCTTTCCACAACTCTGCAGTGTCATGTCTTTTCCTTGTGTTTGTGTCCGTCTGTCCTTGGTGGCAGCTTTTATGTGTGAGTTTCAGAATCCAAAGTTTGGTGATGACAATGTTTTTCAGGAAAGTTTGAAGTCATGACCAAAGCTTTGGGCAGTGGGGTGTCATTAGGGAGGTCACTGTGTTTCCTATGTTTTTTTTTATGTCATCTGAAGCTGTGCCTCATTCCCCCCACAAGCTTGGCTGGCTGGTCTGGGCTTTGCAGCTCTTTTGTGGGTGAGGGATGTCCCCTTCCATTACATTCTCTCCCTCCCTACCACACTTCCAGCTTTCTAAACCTCTCTATATGCCTGGCTTTATCCCCTGGAAATGGGCAGGCTATCCCATTTAGGTGTTTAGGGATGCTTCCCACGCTCCCCAAAGCCTTGTGTTGGCTCATCGTATCTGGTGAAAGATAAGGAGAACCAGTCATGGGAGGAGCATTTGAAGGGACTGGAGATGTTCAGTTTTCAGAAGAAGAGAGTTACCTTGTTACTGTCTAGAGGCACCTGGGTGGAAAGCAGTTTTGTCTGGTGCAGTTGTGCAAGTCATGAGGTGGGGATTGTTTTCCTTCCAGCAACTGTACAACTCCATGTCCTGCCCTTGAGTTCATGTCTATCTGGCCTTGGCAGCAGCTTTGTAGAGAGAGTTAGTATTTGGGAGGATTTGCTTGGAAGTTGTGTGTCAGGGAAACCAGAATATTCAATAAAACCAGGAGTAATGTGGGTGTCAGCAGTAATGTAATTTTGTGGCACCTGTGTGGTTTAGTTTGTGGGCGTGCTGTGAAGGGGGGCTCTCTTCACCCTGCCAGGCTGCTCTGGGCTTTGCAGCTGTGCTAGGCTTTAGGACCTGCCCCTTCCAGTGCTTTTCCTTCCCCTCACTTTGCTAATGGCTTTCCAGGGACCTTGTTCCTGCAGACAAGGATGGGACAGTTTTTTTGTTCTGTAATTATAAAGTACTGCCAAGAGCAGGTCAGACAAGAGGATAATGAGAAGTTAGCATTAATTTTGGAGAGCAAATTCCTATTAGTGGCTTCTGTGTTACCTACAGAGAAAAACAGCTAACTGGGGATTATAAGAGAGACATGGCTGGTGTTAACCTCCACCTCTTACCAAGGTTTTTTACTGTGTCTCCTACAGCATCATCCCAGACTATCCCAGAATGGACAGGTTGTGTAAACAGCCAGTGAAGTGGACTGCTAGATTTATATAATATGTAATGTTCTGGGCAAGATCTGAAGTCCAGGTGAAGTCAAGTCTCAGGGGAAGTAGGTCAAGAGCTGTATCCATGGAGCCAACACTGATCAGCATCCTCGACATTTAGGTGGGTTGGTGTGAGCACCTCTGGGCTCCCCAGCAGAAGACCTCCATGGACTTATTGAAACAAAACCAGAACAAGGCCACCAAGGTAGTATAAGGGCTCTTTCACAGGTAATTGAGATACCTGGAACTCCCAGGAGATAAGGATGGAAAGGAGAGTGTCATCAGTGTGTGCAAATCCCTGATAGCAGGGAACGAAATTGAGGGAGCCTGGCTGATCTCAGCAGTGCAGCTGTGCAGGAAAAGAATGCAAGGGCAGAAATGAAAACAGATTGAAATTTCTGGGCAAAGCAAGAAAGAACTTTCCATTGGGAGGGTCATGGAGACCATGGAGTCAGAGAGGGGAAGAGGTGGTGGAGTTGCTGTCATCTGGGATCCAAACCTGAACTGTCTATGGTTCTGGAAATGCTGCTCTTGCTTGAGCAGGAGGGTTCCCCAGGACTCCTGCCCAAGAGGATGATGTAGTTTTTCTGTTTGAAGGGAGGGTTTGAGATTCCTGCTGAAGAGAGTTTGTCAAGTGTATGCTGCCATGGAGTGGCTTTGCCATGCATAGGGGAGCAGTGGTGTGTCAGAGCCTTTGGGCTTGTCTCATGTTCTGGAAGGTTGTTCCCCACCTCCCTCACATTCCTTGCCAGTCTTGGTTGGTACTGGTGGTAACATCTTTGCCTAGAAAGATCTTTTGCCCCTTTTCAATCTACCTTAATGGTCTGATCATTCCTGGAACTGTGCTGGGTAAGGATGTGAGACCACTGAAATTCAAAAACAAAAGGAGTCATCTCGGGTTTTGATGCAACAGAGCTTTATTGAGGCAATAAAAATGAAGAGAAAGGAGAAAGAAATCGAAGGGAGCAGGTTGGCTGTGCAAGTAGGACAACAACCAGCCAAGGTGCTTTGCTGGCAGGAGCTGTTGCCAGAGCCCCAGGCTGGTGGTGTCAGGGCTGGTGCTGAGGGTGTTCAGCAGATGTAGCCGCCCCTTCTGCCGTAGCAGCCCAGGCCTCCCAGGCCATAGCCAAGGCCAAAGCCACCAAAGCCACCAGAGATGGGCTGTCCCTGGGCATTGAGTTCAGTGCCCACGGCAGCCGAGGAGGTGGATCCGACGGCGGTGTTCTGGGGGAAGGAGGTCATGATGGGTCCTGGCAGGGTGATCAGCACAGGAGAAGGGTTGATGACCACACTGGAATCCTGGCATTGCAGGGCACAGGGTTCGTTGCAGCTGTTGGCCAGCGGGGTGGGTCCGCAGGGTCGGCAGAGGTCGTAGCAGGCCATGGGTGTGGTGTGGAAGGTCCCTGGAAAGAGAGGGGAGTGAGGCAAGGCAGGGGTGAGGGGTGTGAGGGGCAGTGTGTCAAGAGGGCAAGAGAGGCAAAGGAGTGTGGAGGGTGTTGTGGGGCTGTGAAGAGGTGTGAGGGCTGCTGAGGCTGGAGCTGAGTGTGCTGACAGAGAGAGGCCAGTGGGGAAGGAAGGAGGAGCAGGGGATGAGGCTCACCTGGTTGTCAGCACCGGAGGAGAAGGTGTAAGTGTGTGAGGGACAGAGGCTCTGGGCTGGCTTTTATGTAGGTTGTGGAGGGGCAGGACAGCCTTGTCCCATGGCCTTGGGGGATTTTGAGGGCAGCAGCTCTTGCCTGGCCCAGCCTTGTGAGTCATGAGGTGGGGAGGGTTTTCCTTCCCACAACTCTGCAGTGTCATGTCCTCCTCTTCAGTCCATGTTCATCTGACCTTGGCAGCAGCTTTAAGGTGACCGTTTTTATTTTGGGAGGATTTACATTTCAGATGTGTGTCAGAGAATGCAGAATAGACAGCAATAGCTCAGAGGTGTCATCAGAGTCCCTGCCCTATTGCTCTTTTGTGGTTTGGTTTGTGTTGTGCAAAGGGGCCCCATTCCATTACAGCCCTGTCAGGATGGTCTTGTCTTTGCAGCTGTGCCATGTGTGAGGAGCTGACCCTTCCATCATGGTCATTCCTCCTCACATCACCACCAGGTCACCAGACCTGTCTTTCAGCCTGATTCTTCTCCAGCTTTGAACCCTGGTGTCACAATGGTTCTGCTGTGATGTGTCATATGCGAGGAACAGCTGCTGTGGGATGTGGAGATTTTGAGTAGTGCTTTGATGAACTGCAGATTTTTCAATGCAGCCGAAGGAGAGACCATCTCCAGTTCTGCAGCTGTATGCAAAGAGTTTTTCTGTGAGACCCTTGTTGCTCTTTTCACCCTTTTAGCAAGAGATGGGGCAAGTGGAAACGGTCTCAAGTTACTAAACCTTGAGTTGACATGATCATGGGCAGCCCTGTTGAGCTGTCCTTCCTTGAGCAGGTTGGGTTGAGCTCCATGATCTCCTACACAAGCAGAGAGTGATGGGACCAGGGGAAATGTCTTCCCACTGCCAGAGGGAAGGGTTAGATGGGACATTGGGAAGAAATTCTTCCCTGTGTGGGTGGTGAGGCCCTGGCACAGGTTGCCCAGAGAAGCTGTGACTGCCCCAACCCTGGTAATGATTGAAGCCAGGTTGGCCAGGGCTTTGAGCAATCTGGAATAGTGGAAAGTGTCTTTGTCCACTGCAGAGGGTTGAAATAAGAGAATCTTCAAGGTCCTTTCCAAGCAAAACCATCCCACCATGAGTCTTTGGTCACCTCCAAGAGGTTCCTTCAACACTAAGGATTCCCTTTGCTGTGATTCTGCTTCCTGGTATGGGGCCAGGATCCTGCTGAGGGAGAGAGCTTCTCACCAGGGAGCAAAATTCAATCCCTCATGATCCAATGAGAATGGTCAGTGAGAGACTTGTCTGAATGGATCCAGTCAAGGGCTCTGAGGGGGGTGGTGAAAGTGCTCCCAAGCCACTTGCTATCTTTTGCCAGCAGTCCTGGCTAACTGGGGAGGTCCAAGTTGATGGAAGCTTGAAAATGGGACTCTTCCCTAGAAGAACTGTCTGGGCAACTCCAGGCCTTTCAGTCTGAGCCTGGTACTGCAGAAGCTGCTGGAGCAGATAATCTTGAGAGTATTTAATGGCCCCTGCAGGACCACCAGGTGATCTGGTCCAGCCGGCCTGAGTTTAGCAAAGTCAGGTCCTGCTTGACCAACTTCTTCACCTGAGGTGTCCTTAGTAAAAGAGGAAAGGGCTGTGGATGATTTTAATTTGGGATTTAGTAAAGACTTAAATCTCGAGGCTTGGGAAAGAGTGACTAGAAAGCTGCCTGTGGGTAAAGGTACAGCCCTGGTTCGTGCCTGAGATGTTTTGGTTTTCTAAAACTCTTTCCCAGGGAGTTTTCTGTCAACAAGAGACATATTTTCCTAACTGTAACCTTTGTTTACATTCCTTTCCCTAGGAGGAACTTCCTCTTGATGTCCCTCTGTTTTGACCAATGTGATTGAAGAAGTTTGTCTTTCTTTCACCAATTGAGTTGTTCTCTGTAGAATAGTATAAAAAAGAAGAAATGACCAGAAATAAATGGAGTCATTGTCAGCTTTCTGAAGTCAGTCTGTGTCATTGTGACCTTTAACAGGTCATAAAGGATCGGGGGGCGGTGGTGGAAGATAGCTGAGCATGATGCAGTGTGTTCCCAGGTGGCCACAAAAGCCAGTGGCCTCCTGGCTTGTATTGCCTATGGTGGGGCCAGCAGGACCACAGCAGTGACTGTCCCCCTGCATTGGGTACTGGTGAAGCCACACCCTGAATCTGAGTTCAGTTTTAGGCCCCTCACAGCAAGAAAGACATTGAGATGCTTGAGGATGGCCAAAGAAGAACAAGGGTGTTGGTGAAGAATCTACAGAACTGTTTCTGTGAGGAGCAGCTGAGGGAAGGGTGGTTGTTTCATCTGGGGAGCAGGTGAGCTTGAACTAATGTATTTCCCTGGGTTCCTTGTGCGTTCCTGGATTCCAGTGCTGGGATGTTCAGAGAGTCCTGGTGGGAAAGAGTTGTACAAATGTGCGCTGCCATCAAGAGGGTTGTGATTGGGATATGGGCACAAGTGCATCAGTGTGTCCAAGGCTTTGGGAAAACGAAGGGCTGCTGCAGTCTGGAAGCCCAGTGGATGGTTCTGCTGTTGACAGGAATCCCAGGAGAGGTCTTGCGGCCCCTTTTCCCCACACACAGATGGGCTGTTGACCCCTGACTTTGTGCTAGGTGAAGTTGCAAGAGCCCTGGTGGAACAAAGGAGGAGACGTCTGAGGATTATATTACAGGAAAACTTTATTGGGTAAAAGTCTTACGAGGCAGGAGAAAGAAGTGGGAAGGGAGATGGTGTGAGGTGCAATAAGGGTGACCATCAACTGAGATGTTTGTCTTGCAGGAGCTCTTACCAGAGCCCTCAGCTGGTGGTGTCATGGATGGTGTTGAGGGCCCTCAGCAGGTGTAGCCGCCCCTTCTGCCGTAGCAGCCCAGGCCTCCCAGGCCATAGCCAAGGCCAAATCCAAATCCACCAGAGATGGGCTGTCCCTGGGCATTGAGTTCAGTGCCCACGGCAGCCGAGGAGGTGGATCCGACGGCGGTGTTCTGGGGGAAGGAGGTCATGATGGGTCCTGGCAGGGTCACCAGCACAGGGGAAGGGTCAATGATGACATGGGAATCCTGGCATTGCAGGGCACAGGGCTCGTTGCAGCTGTTGGCCAGCGGGGTGGGTCCGCAGGGTCGGCAGAGGTCGTAGCAGGCCATGGGTGTGGTGTGGAGGGTCCCTGGAAAGAGAGGGGGGTGAGGAAGGGCTGGGATGTGGGCATGGGTGTGTGAGGGGTGGTGATGCAGGAGAGAGAGGTTAAGTGGGGCAGGTGTTGTGGTACAGTGGGGAGGTGTGAGGGCTGCTGAGGCTGGGGCTGAGTGTGCTGGCAGAGAGGGGCCAGGAGTGCAGGAGCAGGAGGTTCAGGGGTTTGAGACTCACCTGGTTGTCAGCAGGAGCAGGAGGAGAAGGTCTGAGAAGTGTGTGAGAGAGTGAGGCTCTGGGCCGGCTTTTATGCAGGTGCTGGAGGGGCGGGACAGCCTTGTCATTTGGCCTTCGGGCATTTTGAGAGCAGCAGCTCTTGCCTGGCCCAGCCTTGTGAGTCAGGAGGTGGGGAGTGTTTTCCTTCCCAGTCCTCTGCAGTGTCCTGTCCTGCTTTTGATGCCGTGTCCATCTGACCTTGGCAGAAGCTTTAATGGGTTGGCCTTTGGAACATTTTGATTGTTTGGTGTGTGTCAGGGAGGGCTGAATAAACAAGCAGAGCCCAGGAGAGTTGTGATGTCATCAGTGAGGGCATGTTGTGACATTCGTCTGCTGTGGTTTGCAGGTGCCTTGTGAAGACTGCGCTCATCCCTTTGTGTCTTGAATGAGGCCAAGAGACAGAAACTGGAAAGCTAGGTGCTGGTCAGGATGGATTTGTTTCATTTTTATGGTCCCCTTGGATTTCAGAAAATTACATGATAATGAACTCCTTCATTTTAAGGGTAGGTCTTAGCATCATTAAAAATCAGAATAGCCACCAACAAATGGTGTCTGATCCCGTTTTTATCACAGCTGGTCCGTGACTTCAGTTCTGTTATTCCACATTTAGGCGGTAAGGTTTCATATTTTATATCCCTTAAATCTCAATAATTGTAGGTTCCCCTGAGCAAAACCCACGCTGATGGTCAGCGTGCTCCTCTTCCCTCCATTGTCATGGTATGGGTATTTCTTCATGAAATTCTATGATTCCATTGTCCTGCCCTTGAGGCCTTGTCCATCTAACCCTGTCAGCAGCTTTTAAGCGGAGGTTGGTATTTGAGAGGGTTTGCATGGAAGCTTGGTGTTAGGCCAGGCCAAATAAACAACCAACATTTAGGAGAGCTGTGGTGCCATCAGTGAAACCACCCTGCAGCACTCACTCTTGTGCTGTGGTTTGTGGGTGTGTTGTCAAGAGTGGCCCCATTCCCTCCCAGCCCTGTCTGGCTGCTCTGGGATTTGCAGATGTGCTGGAGCTGTTGCCCCTTCCCCCACATTCCATTGCTCCCCACCTTGATCCCACCTGGATAAGCCTGACACTAGACCTGGCTTTTCCTGCTCACTGTGCTCTGTGGATATCTTGGTGCTCCTCTTGCTTGGAAGGTTTTGATACCCAGGGCGAGATAGCTCTTTACTTAGGCTGAGTGTGAAGGGCTGAGGCCACTTGTGGTTGTCTGAATGAGGATTTGGAGGGTTGCTGGAGGCTAGCATTGCATGATCCTCAAAAGCAATCCAGGCATGTCTGGGCTGTGTCTGTGCCCAGCATGGTGGCCTGAGAAGGGTCTGAAGGGCTGGACCCGGAGTCTTGTGGTCAGTGTCCCAATGTCCAGAGGGCAGCAAGTCCCCAGTGCAGTAGGCCAAGAGTTGGATCCATTGGACCAACCCTGAAGATCTGACTGGTGTTGGACCTCTGCTGGAGCTCATCAAGGGCATCTGCCAAGGGCTGTTTCTTGAGAGGAGTCATCCTGGATAGCAAGGAATGTATGAGTTTCAAGTGTTTTCTTAGAAGAAATCAACCTTCTGTGGATGAGAAGAAATGGAGCAGGAGGTGCCCCTGTGCCAGTGTGGGGAAATGGACCCCAAGTCTTTACATCAGGATTGAGAAATTGTTGTGATAAAGCAGGGGGAGGTGGGTCTTTGTGTCTCCTGAGCAATGATGAGGTCCCATGTGAGGTGTTTTTAGCAGCGCTGGGCTTCCCACATGTAAATGAAGTAGAATTAATGAAAGAAAACCAGTGAAGGGCTAGAAAGATTCTGAAGAGGCTGGGGGATCTTTCCCAGAGGAGAGACTGCGAGACCTTGGATTCCCAGGAGACAAAGGTGGAAATGAGGGGGTCATCAGTGTGTGCAGATCCCTGATGGCAGAGAATGAAGTCGAGAGAGCCTGGCTGTTCTTAGCCGTGCACACATGCAGGACAAGAGGGCAAGGGCACAAGTGAAAACCGCTGGAATTTCATGGGCAAGGCAGAAAAGCCATTTTCAATGTGAGGTCTGTCCCAGAAGAAAAGTCGGGGAGTAACCAGTCCTGGGAGAACTAGGACTGAACTGTCCAAGATCCTGGAACCCTGGGTCATGCTGACTATGATCGAGCCAGGGAGAATGAATTAATTGCACTCCAGTGCTCCTGCCTAATTGGATGATGTTGTTCCTATTTTGAGGAGGAGGGTTAGGGAGTCCTGCTGGGAAGAGAGTGTGTTCTGGCACAGAGTGACTTGGAGAGAGCCATGAGCAAGAGAGATTTTTTTTGTGTCATAGACTTTTGTGTAGTTCGGTGATGGGCTTGTGTCTCCCCTCAATCCCTGCTTCCTCTGCCAGTCTTGATTGTTACAGGTCGTGATGTATTTTCTAAGATAGGTGATGAGACCTTGTCCCATTCACACCAATGATCTGTTTCTTCCCAGCACTGCGTTGGGTGAGGAGGAGAGACCAATGGGATTCACAAAGATGAGGAGACATGTCAGGCTTTGATGCAGGAAAATTTTATTGAGGCAAAAACAAGATGAAGAGACAGGAGAAAGTATTTGAAAGGATTCGGTGTGAGGTAGAAGTAGGGCAACCATCAGCTGAGGTTCTCTGCTTGCAGGAGCTGTTGCCAGAGCCCCGAGCTGGTGGTGTCAGGAGTGGTGCTGAGGGTGTTCAGCAGATGTAGCCGCCCCTCCTGCCGTAGCAGCCCAGGCCTCCCAGGCCGTAGCCAAATCCACGGCCGTAGCCAAGGCCGTAGCCAAAGCCACCAAAGCCACCAGAGATGGGCTGTCCCTGGGCATTGAGTTCAGTGCCCACAGCAGCCGAGGAGGTGGATCCGACGGCGGTGTTCTGGGGGAAGGAGGTCATGATGGGTCCTGGCAGGGTCACCAGCACAGGGGAAGGGTTGATGATGACCCGGGAATCCTGGCATTGCAGGGCACAGGGCTCGTTGCAGCTGTTGGCCAGCGGGGTGGGTCCGCAGGGTCGGCAGAGGTCGTAGCAGGCCATGGGTGTGGTGTGGAGGGTCCCTGGAAGAGAGGGGGGTGAGGAAGGGCTGGGATGTGGGCATGGGTGTGTGCAGGGTGGTGATGCAGGAGAGAGAGGGAAAGTGGGGCAAGTGTTGTGTGGCTCTGGGGAGATGTAAGAGCTGCTGGGGCTGGGGCTGAGTGTGTTGACAGAGAGGCCAGGGGTGCAGGAGCAGGAGGGTCAGGGTTTTGAGACTCACCTGGTTGTCCGCAGGAGCAGGAGGAGAAGGTCTGAGAGCTGTGTGAGAGAGTGAGGCTCTGGGCTGGCTTTTATGGAGGTGGTGGAGGGGCGGGACAGCCTTGTCATTTGGCCTTGGGGCATTTTTTAGGCAGCAGCTCTTGCCTGGCCCAGCCTTGTGAGTCAGGAGGTGGGGAGCATTTTCCTTCCCCTGCCTCTGCAGTGTCCTGTCCTGCTTTTGAGGCCGTGTCCATCTGACCTTGGCAGCAGCTTTAATGAGTTGGCCTTTGGGACATTTTGATTGTTTGCTGTGTGTCACGGAGGGCTGAATAAACAAGCAGAGCCCAGGAGAGGTGTGATGGCATCAGTGAGGGCATTTTGTGACATTTGTGTGCTGTGGTTTGCAGGTGCCTTGTGAAGACTGGGCTCATCCCTTTGTGTCTTGAATGGGATCAGGAGACAGAAACTGGAAAGCCAGGTGTTGGTCAGGATGGATTTGTTTCATTTTTATGGTCCCCTTGGATTTCAGAAAATTACGTGATAATGAACTCCTTCATTTTAAGTGTATGTCCTACCATCATTAAAAACCAGAAAAAGCCAGCAACAAACGTTGTCTGACCCCTTTTTTATCACGGCTGGTCCGTGACTTCCATTCTGTTATTCCACATTCAAGCAGTAAGGTTTCATATCGTATATCCCTTAAATCTCAATAATAGTATCTTCCCCTTAGCAAAACCCAGTAATTAGTACCTGATGGTCAGCGTGCTCCTCTTTCCTCCTTTGTCATGCTGTGGGCATTTCTTCATGAAATTCTCTGATCCTGACCTTGAGGCCTTGTCCATCTAACCCTGTCAGCAGCTTTTAAGCGCAGGTTGGTATTTGAGAGGGTTTGCATGGAAGCTTGGTGTTAGGCCAGGCCAAATAAACAACCAACATTTAGGAGAGCTGTGGTGCCATCAGTGAAACCACCCTGCAGCACTCACTCTTGTGCTGTGGTTTGTGGCTGTGTTGTGAAGAGTGGCCCCATTCCCTCCCAGCCCTGTCTGGCTGCTCTGGGATTTGCAGATGTTCTGGAGCTGTTGCCCCTTTCCCCCACATTCCATTGCTCCCTACCTTGATCCCACCTGGCTAAGCCTGACACTAGACCTGGCTTTTCCTGATCACTGTGCTCTGTGGATATCTTGGTGCTCCTCTTCCTTGGAAGGTTTTGATACCCAGGGCGAGATAGCTCTTTACTTAGGCTGAGTGTGAAGGGCTGAGGCCACTTGTGATTGTCTGAATGAGGATTTGGAGGGCTGCTGGAGGCTAGCATTGCATGATCCTCAAAAGCAATCCAGGCATGTCCGGGCTGTGTCTGTGCCCAGCATTGTGGCCTGAGAAGGGTCTGAAGGGCTGGACTCGGAGTCTTGTGGTCAGTGTCCCAATGTCCAGAGGGCAGCAAGTCCCCAGTGCAGTTGGCCAGGAGTTGGATCTATTGGACCAACCCTGAAGATCTGACTGGTGCTGGACTTCTGCTGGAGCTCATCAAGGGCATCTGCCAAGGGCTGTTTCTTGGGAGCAGTCATCATGGATAGCAAGGAATGTATGAGTTTCAAGTGGTTTCGTCTAAGAAATCGTCCTTGTGGTTGTGGATGAGAAGGAACAGAGCAGGAGGTGCCCCTGTGTCACTGTGGGGAAATGGACCCCAAGTCTTGATCAGGATTGAGAAAGTGTTATGATAAAGCAGGGGGAGGTGGCTCTTTGTGTCTCCTGAGTAATGATGAGGTTCCATGTGAGGTGTTCTGAGCAGCTCTGGGCTTCCCACATGTAAATGAAGTAGATTTAGTGAAAGAAAACTGGTGAAGGGCCAGAAAGATTCTGAAGGGGCTGGCAGATCTTTCCCAGAGGAGAGACTGCGAAACCTGGGACTTCCAGGAGACAAAAACGGACAGGAGGGGGTCATCAGTGTGTGCAGATCCCTGATGGCAGAGAATGAATTCTAGAGAACCTGGCTGCTCTCAGCAGTGAACACATGCAGGACAAGAGGCCAAGGGCACAAGTGAAAACCGCTGGAATTCCATGGGCAGTACAGGCAAGCTTTTTTTCAATGTGAGTTCTGTTCCAGAAGAAAAGTCGGGGAGTAACCTGTCCTGGGAGATCCAGGACTGAACTGTCCAAGGTCCTGGAACCCCGGGTCCTGCTGACTATGATTGAGCCAAGGAGAATGAAGCAATTGCACTCCAGTGTTCCTGCCTAATTGGATGATGATGTTCCTATTTTGGGGGGGAGGGTTAGGCAGTCCTGCTGGGAAGAGAGTGTGCTCTGGCACAGAGAGACTTTGAGAGAGCCATGAGCAAGAGAGATTTGTTGTGTCAAAGACTTTGGTGTAGTAGGTGATGGGCTTGTGTCTCCCCTCAATCCCTGCTTCCTCTGCCAGTCTTCATTGTTACCGGTCGTGATGTATTTTCTAAGAAAGGTGATGAGAACTTTTTCCATTCAAACCAATGGTCTGTTTCTTCCCAGCACTGTATTGGACGAGGAGGTGGGACCAATGGGATTCACAAAGATGACGAGATATGTCAGGCTTTGTTGCAAGAAAACTTTATTGAGAAAAAACAAAATGAAGAGACAGGAGAAAGCATTTGAAAGGATCCGGTGTGAGGTAGAAGTAGGGCAACCATCAGCTGAGATTCTCTGCTTGCAGGAGCTGTTGCCAGAGCCCCAAACTGTTGGTGTCAGGAGTGATGCTGAGAGCCCTCAGCAGATGTAGCCGCCCCTCCTGCCGTAGCAGCCCAGGCCTCCCAGGCCGTAGCCAAATCCACGGCCGTAGCCAAGGCCGTAGCCAAAGCCACCAAATCCAAAGCCACCAGAGACGGGCTGTCCCTGGACATTGAGTTCAGTGCCCACGGCAGCCGAGGAGGTGGATCCGACGGCGGTGTTCTGGGGGAAGGAGGTCATGATGGGTCCTGGCAGGGTCACCAGCACAGGGGAAGGGTCAATGATGACCCGGGAATCCTGGCATTGCAGGGCACAGGGCTCGTTGCAGCTGTTGGCCAGCGGGGTGGGTCCGCAGGGTCGGCAGAGGTCGTAGCAGGCCATGGGTGTGGTGTGGAGGGTCCCTGTAAAGAGAGGGGGGTGAGAAAGGGCTGGGATGTGGGCATAGGTGTGTGAGGGGTGGTGATGCAGGAGAGAGAGGGAAAGTGGGGCAGGTGTTGTGGGGCTCTGGGGAGGTGTAAGAGCTGCTGAGGATGGGGCTGAGCGTGCTGGCAGAGAGGGTCCAGGGGTGCAGGAGCAGGAGGGTCAGGGGTTTGAGACTCACCTGGTTGTCCGCAGGAGCAGGAGGAGAAGGTCTGAGAAGTGTGTGAAAGAGTGAGGCTCTGGGCTGGCTTTTATGCAGGTGCTGGAGGGGCGGGACAGCCTTGTCATTTGGCCTTGGGGCATTTTGAGGGCAGCAGCTCTTGCCTGGCCCAGCCTTGTGAGTCAGGAGGTGGGGAGCATTATCCTTCCCATGCCTCTGCAGTGTCCTGTCCTGCTTTTGAGGCCGTGTCCATCTGACCTTGGCAGCAGTTTTAATGAGTTGGCCTTTGGGACATTTTGATTGTTTGCTGTCTGTCAGGCAGGGCTGAATAAATAAGCAGAGCCCAGGAGAAGTGTGGTTGCATCAGTGAGGGCATTTTGTGATATTCGTGTGCTGTGGTTTGCAGGTGCCTTGTGAGGACTGGGCTCATCCCTTTGTGTCTTGAATGAGACCAAGAGACAGAAACTGGAAAGCCAGGTGCTGCAGGATGGATTTGTTTCATTTTTATGGTCCACTTGGAATTCATAAAATTACATGATAATGAACTCCTTCATTTTAAGTGTATGTCCTACCATCATTAAAAAACAGAAAAAGTCACCAACAAATGGTGTCTGATCCCTTTTTTATCTCGGCAGGTCTGTGACTTCAGTTCTGTTATTCCACATTCAAGCAGTAAGGTTTCATATCTTATATCCCTTAAATCTCAATAATAGTATGTTCCCCTTAGCAAATCCCAGTAATTAAATCCTGATGATCAGCGTGCTCCTCTTTCCTCCTTTGTCATGCTATGGGCATTTCTTCATGAAATTCTCTGATCCTGCCCTTGAGGCCTTGTCCATCTAACCCTGTCAGCAGCTTTTAAGCGCAGGTTGGTATTTGAGGAGGTTTGCATGGAAGCTTGGTGTTAGGCCAGGCCAAATAAACAACCAACATTTAGGAGAGCTGTGGTGCCATCAGTGAAACCACCCTGCAGCACTCACTCTTGTGCTGTGGTTTGTGGGTGTGTTGTGAAGAGTGGCCCCATTCCCTCCCAGCCCTGTCTGGCTGCTCTGGGATTTGCAGATGTGCTGGAGCTGTTGCCCCTTCCCCCACATTCCATTGCTCCCCACCTTGATCCCACCTGGCTCAGCCTGACACTAGACCTGGCTTTTCCTGATCACTGTGCTTTGTGGATATCTTGGTGCTCCTCTTGCTTGGAAGGTTTTGATACCCAGGGCGAGATAGCTCTTTACTTAGGCGGAGTGTGAAGGGCTGAGGCCATTTGTGATTGTCTGAATGAGGATTTGGAGGGTTCCTGGAGGCTAGCATTGCATGATCCTCAAAAGCAATCCAGGCATGTCTGGGCTGTGTCTGTGCCCAGCATGGTGGCCTGAGAAGGGTCTGAAGGGCTGGACTCGGAGTCTTGTGGTCAGTGTCCCAAAGTCCAGAGGGCAGCAAGTCCCCAGTGCAGTAGGCCAGGAGCTGGATCCATTGGGCCAACCCTGAAGATCTGACTGGTGATGAACCTCTGCTGGAGCTCATCAAGGGCATCTGCCAAGGGCTGTTTCCTGGGAGGAGTCATCCTGGATAGCAAGGAATGTACGAGTTTCAAGTGTTTTCTTCTAAGAAATTGTCCTTGTCCTTGTGGATGAGAAGGAACAGAGCAGGAGGTGCCCCAGTACCATTATGGGAAAAGGGGCCTCAAGTCTTCAGGTCAGGATTGAGAAAGTGTTGTGATAAAGTAGAGGGCGGTGGCTCTTGGTGTCTCCTGAGCAATGACAAGGTCCCATGTGAGGTGTTCTGAGCAGCTCTGGGCTTCCCACATGTAAATGAAGTAGATTTAGTGAACGAAAACCACTGAAGGGCCAGAAAGATTCTGCAGGGGCTGGCGGATCTTTCCCAGAGGAGAGACTGCGAGATCTGGGACTCCCAGGAGACAAAGTTGGACATGAGGGGGTCATCAGTGTGTGCAGATCCCTGATGGCAGAGAATGAATTCAAGAGAGCCTGGCTGTTCTCAGCAGTGCACACATGCAGGACAAGAGCCAAGGGCACAAGTGAAAACCGCTGGAATTCCATGGGCAAGGCAGAAAAGGTTTTTTTCAATGTGAGGTCTGTCCCAGAAGAAAAGTGTGGGAAGTAACCAGTCCTGGGAGATCCAAGACTGAACTGTCCAAGGTCCTGGAACCCTGGGTCCTGCTGGCTATGATCAAGCCGAGGAGAATGAATTAATTGCACTCCAGTGTTCGTGTCTAATTGGATGATGTTGTTCCTGTTTTGGGGAGGAGGGTTAGGGAGTCCTGCTGGGAAGATAGTGTTTTCAGGCAAAGAGTGACTTGGAGAGAGCCATGAGCAAGAGATATTTTTTTGTGTGTCAAAGACTTTGGTGTAGTAGGTAATGGGCTTGTGTCTCCCCTCATTCTCTCCTTCCTCTGCCAGTCTTGATTGTTACAGGTCGTGATGTATTTTCTAAGAAAGGTGATGAGGCCTTTCTCCATGCACACCAATGGTCTGTTTCTTCCCAGCACTGTGTTGGACGAGGAGATGAGACCATTGGAAGTCACAAAGATGAGGAGACATGTCAGGCTTTGATGCAGGAAAACTTTATTGAGGCAAAAACGAGATGAAGAGAGAGGAGAAAGCATTTGAAAGGATCCGGTGTGAGGTAGAAGTAGGGCAACCATCAGCTGAGGTTCTCTGCTTGCAGGAGCTGTTGCCAGAGCCCCAAACTGTTGGTGTCAGGAGTGGTGCTGAGAGCCCTCAGCAGATGTAGCCGCCCCTCCTGCCATAGCAGCCCAGGCCTCCCAGGCCGTAGCCAAATCCACGGCCGTAGCCAAGGCCGTAGCCAAGGCCACCAAAGCCAAATCCACCAGAGATGGGCTGTCCCTGGGCATTGAGTTCAGTGCCCACGGCAGCCGAGGAGGTGGATCCGACGGCGGTGTTCTGGGGGAAGGAGGTCATGATGGGTCCTGGCAGGGTGATCAGCACAGGGGAAGGGTCGATGATGACCCGGGAATCCTGGCATTGCAGGGCACAGGGCTCGTTGCAGCTGTTGGCCAGCGGGGTGGGTCCGCAGGGTCGGCAGCGGTCGTAGCAGGCCATGGGTGTGGTGTGGAGGGTCCCTGGAAGAGAACGAGGTGAGGCAGGGCAGGAGTGAGGGGTGGGAGGCTTGGTGATGAAAGAGGGCGAGGAGGTTTGGAGGCTGTTGTGGGGCTGTGGGGAGATGTGAGGGCTGCTGAGGCTGGGGCTGAGCGTGCTGGCAGAGAGGGGCCAGGGGTGCAGGAGCAGGAGGGTCAGGGTTTGAGGCTCACCTGAGCAGGAGGAGAAGGTCCGAGAAGTGTGTGAGGGAGTGAGGCTCTGGGCCGGCTTTTATGTAGGTCCCAGAGGGGCGGGAGAGCCTTGTCATTTGGCCTTGGGGCATTTTGAGGGCAGCAGCTCTTGCCCGGCCATGCCTTGTGAGTCAGGAGGTCGGGAGTGTTTTCCTTCTTATGCCTCTGCACTGTCCTGTCCTGCTTTTGAGACTGTGTCCTTCTGACCTTGGCAGCAGCTTTAATGAGTTGGTCTTTGGGACATTTTGATTGTTTGATGTGTGTCAGGGAGGGCTGAATAAACAAGCAGAGCCCAGGAGAGTTGTGATGTCATCAGTGAGGGCATGTTGTGACAGTTGTGTGCTGTGGTTTGCAGGTGCCTTGTGAGGACTGGGCTCATCCCTTTGTGTCTTGAATGAGACCAAGAGACAGAAACTGGAAAACCAGGTGCTTGTCTGGATGGACTTGTTTTATTTTTATGGTCCACCTGGATTTCAGAAAATTATATGATAATGAACTCCTTCATTTTAAGTGTATGTCCTACCATCATTAAAAACCAGAAAAAGCCACCAACAAATGGTGTCTGATCCCTTTTTTATCACGGCAGGTCTCTGACTTCAATTCTGTTATTCCACTTTCAAGCAGTAAGGTTTCATATCTTATATCCCTTAAATCTCAATAATAGTATGTTCCCCTTAGCAAAACCCAGAAATTACTACGTGATGGTCAGCGTGCTCCTCTTTCCTCCTTTGTCTTGTTATGGGCATTTCTTCATGAAATTCTCTGATCCTACCGTTGAGGCCTTGTCCATCTAACCCTCTCAGCAGCTTTTAAGCGCAGCTTGGTATTTGAGAGTGTTTGCATGGAAGCTTGGTGTTAGGCCAGGCCAAATAAACAACCAACATTTAGGAGAGCTGTGGTGCCATCAGTGAAACCACCCTGCAGCACTCACTCTTGTGCTGTGGTTTGTGGGTGTGTTGTGAAGAGTGGCCCCATTCCCTCCCAGCCCTGTCTGGCTGCTCTGGGATTTGCAGATGTGCTGGAGCTGTTGCCCCTTCCCCCACATTCTATTGCTCCCCACCTTGATCCCACCTGGATAAGCCTGACACTAGACCTGGCTTTTCCTGTTCACTGTGCTCTGTGGATATCTTGGTGCTCCTCTTGCTTGGAAGGTTTTGATACCCAGGGCGAGATAGCTCTTTACTTAGGCTGAGTGTGAAGGGCTGAGGCCACTTGTGATTGTCTGAATGAGGATTTGGAGGGTTGCTGGAGGCTAGCATTGCATGATCCTCAAAAGCAAGCCAGCATGTCCAGGCTGTGTCTGTGCCCAGCATGGTGACCCGAGAAAGGTCTGAAGGGCTGGACCCGGAGTCTTGTGGTCAGTGTCCCAAAGTCCAGAGGGCAGCAAGTCCCCAGTGCAGTTGGCCAGGAGCTGGATCCATTGGGCCAACCCTGAAGATCTGACTGGTGCTGAACCTCTGCTGGAGCTCATCAAGGGCATCTGCCAAGGGCTGTTTCTTGGGAGGAGTCATCCTGGATGGCAAGGAATGTATGAGTTTCAAGTGTTTCTTCTATGTATTCATCCTTGTGGTTGTGGATGAGAAGAAATGGAGCAGGAGGTGGCCCTGTGCCACTGTGGGGAAATGGACCCCAAGTCATTAGGTCAGGATTGAGAAAGTGTTGTGATAAAGCAGGGGGAGGTGGCTCTTTGTGTCTCCTGAGCAATGGTGAGGTCCCATGTGAGGTGTTCTGAGCAGCTCTGGGCTTCCCACATGTAAATGAAGTAGATTTAGTGAAAGAAAACCACTGAAGGGCCAGGAAGATTCTGAAGAGGCTGGCGGATCTTTCCCAGAGGAGAGACTGCGAGACCTGGGATTCCCAGGAGACAAAGCTGGACATGAGGGGGTCATCAGTGTGTGCAGATCCCTGATGGCAGAGAATGAAGTCGAGAGAGCCTGGCTGTTCTCAGCAGTGCACACGTGCAGGACAAGAGGGCAAGGGCACAAGTGAAAACTGCTAGAATTCCATGGGGAAGGCAGAAAAGCTTTTTTTCAATGTGAAGTCTGTCCCAGAAGAAAAGTCGGGGAGTAACCGGTCCTGGGAGATCCAGGACTGAACTGTCCAAGGTCCTGGAACCCCGGGTCCTGCTGACTATGATCGAGCCGAGGAGAATGAATTAATTGCACTCCAGTGCTCCTGCCTAATTGGAGGGTGTTGTTCCTGTTTTTGGGGGGAGGATTAGGGAGTCCTTCTGGGAAGAGAGTGTGTTCTGGTAGAGAGTGACTTGGAGAGAGCCATGAGCAAGAGAGATTTGTTGTGTCATAGACTTTGGTGATGGGCTTGTGTCTCCCCTCAATCCCTGCTTCCTCTGCCAGTCTTGATTGTTACACGTCATGATGTATTTTCTAAGAAAGGTGTTGAGACCGTTTTCCATTCACACCAATGGTCTGTTTCTTCCCAGCACTGTGTTGGATGAGGAGATGAGACCAGTGGGATTCACAAAGATGAGGAGACATGTCAGGCTTTGATGCAGGAACACTTTATTGAGGCAAAACCAAAATGAAGATGCAGGAGAAAGCAATTGAAAGGATCCAGTATGAGGTAGAAGTAGGGCAACCATCAGCTGAGGTTCTCTGCTTGCAGGAGCTGTTGCCAGAGTCCCGAGCTGGTGGTTTCAGGAGTAGTGCTGAGAGCCCTCAGCAGATGTAGCCGCCCCTCCTGCCGTAGCAGCCCAGGCCTCCCAGGCCGTAGCCAAAGCCACCAAAGCCAAACCCACCAGAGATGGGCTGTCCCTGGACATTGAGTTCAGTGCCCACGGCAGCCGAGGAGGTGGATCCGACGGCGGTGTTCTGGGGGAAGGAGGTCATGATGGGTCCTGGCAGGGTCACCAGCACAGGGGAAGGGTCGATGATGACCCGGGAATCCTGGCACTGCAGGGCACAGGGCTCGTTGCAGCTGTTGGCCAGTGGGGTGGGTCCGCAGGGTCGGCAGAGGTCGTAGCAGGCCATGGGTGTGGTGTGGAGGGTGCCTGGAAGAGAGGGGGGTGAGGCAAGGCCATGGTTGGGGCATGCGTATGTGAGGGGTGGTGATGCAGGAGAGAGAAGGAAAGTGAGGGAGGTGTTGTGGGGCTGTGGGGATGTGTGAGGGTTGCTGAGGCTGGGGCTGGGCATGCAGGCAGAGAGGGGCCAGGGGTTTGAGGAGCAGGAGAGTCAGGGTTTTGAGACTCACCTGGTTGTCCGCAGGAGCTGGAGGGGAAGGTCTGAGAAGTGTGTGAGGGAGTGAGGCTCTGAGCCGGCTTTTATGCAGGTCCCAGAGGGGCGGGACAGCCTTGTCATTTGGCCTTGGGGCATTTTGAGGGCAGCAGCTCTTGCCTGACCCAGCCTTGTGAGTCAGGAGGTGGGGAGCATTTTCCTTCCCATGCCTCTGCAGTGTCCTGTCCTGCTCTTGATGCTGTGTCCATCTGACCTTGGCAGCAGCTTTAATGAGTTGGCCTTTGGGACATTTTGATTGTTTGATGTGTGTCAGGGAGGGCTGAATAAACAAGCAGAGCCCAGCAGAGTTGTGATGCCATCAGTGAGGATATGTTGTGACATTTGTGTGCTGTGGTTTTCCTTGTGAGGACGGGGCTCATCCCTTTGTGTCTTGAATGAGACCAAGAGACAGAAACTGGAAAGCCAGGTGCTGGTCAGGATGGACTTGTTTTATTTTTATGGTCCCCTTGGATTTCAAAAAATTACATGATATTGAACTCCTTCATTTTAAGTGTATGTCCTAGCATCATTAAAAACCAGAAAAAGCCACCAAAAATGGTGTCTGGTCCCTTTTTTATCATGGCAGGTCGGTCACTTCAATTCTGTTATTCCACATTCAAGCAGTAAGGTTTCATATCTTATATCCCTTAAATCTAAATAATAGTATGTTCCCCTTAGCAAAACCCAGTAATTACTACCTGATGGTCAGCGTGCTCTTCTTTCCTTCTTTGTCATGCTATGGGCATTTCTTCATGAAATTCTCTGATCCTGCCCTTGAGGCCTTGTCCATCTAACCCTGTCAGCAGCTTTTAAGCGCTGGTTGGTATTTGAGAGGGTTTGCATGGAAGCTTGGTGTTAGGCCAGTCCAAATAAACAACCAACATTTAGGAGAGCTGTGGTGCCATCAGTGAAACCACCCTGCAGCACTCACTCTTGTGCTGTGGTTTGTGGGTGTGTTGTGAAGAGTGGCCCCATTCCCTCCCAGCCCTGTCTGGCTGCTCTGGGATTTGCAGATGTGCTGGAGCTGTTGCCCCTTCCCCCACATTCATTACTCCCCACCTTGATCCCACCTGGATAAGCCTGACACTAGACCTGGCTTTTCCTGTTCATTGTGCTCTGTGGATATCTTGGTGCTCCTCTTGCTTGGAAGGTGTTGATACCCAGGGCGAGATAGCTCTTTACTTAGGCTGAGTGTGAAGGGCTGAGGCCACTTGTGATTGTCTGAATGAGGATTTGGAGGGTTGCTGGAGGCTAGCACTGCATGATCCTCAAAAGCAACCCAGGCATGTCTGGGCTGTGTCTGTGCCCAGCATGGTGGCCTGAGAAGGGTCTGAAGGGCTGGACTCGGAGTCTTGTGGTCAGTGTCCCGAAGTCCAGACGGCAGGAAGTCCTCACTGCAGTAGGCCAGGAGTTGGATCTATTGGGCCAACCCTGAAGATCTGACTGGTGCTGGACCTCTGCTGGAGCTCATCGAGGGCATCTGCCAAGGGCTGTTTCTTGAGAGGAGTCATCCTGGAGAGCAAGGAATGTATGAGTTTCAAGTGTTTTCTTCTAAGAAATCATCCTTGTGGTTGTGGATGAGAAAGAACAGAGTAGGAGGTGCCCCTGTGCCACTGTAGGGAAATGGACCCTAAGTCTTTAGGTCAGGATTGGGAAAGTGTTGTGATAAAGCAGGGAGAGGTGACTCTTTGTGTCTCCTGAGCAATGATGAGGTCCCATGTGAGGTGTTCTGAGCAGCTCTGGGCTTCCCACATGTAAATGAAGTAAATTTAGTGAAAGAAAACCACTGAAGGGCCAGAAAGGTTCTGAAGGGGCTGGCGGATCTTTCCCAGAGGAGAGACTGCGAGACCTGGGACTCCTCGGAGACAAAGCTGGACAGGAGGGGGTCCTCAGTGTGTGCAGATCCCTGATGGCAGAGAATGAAGTCAAGAGAGCCTGGCTGTTCTCAGCCGTGCACACATGCAGGAAAAGAGGGCAAGGGCACAAGTGAAATCTGCTGGAATTCCATGGGCAATGCAGAAAAGCTTTTTTTCAATGTGACGTCTGTCCCAGAAGAGAAGCTGCGGAGTAACCTGTCCTTGGAGATCCAGGACTGAACTGTCCAACGTCCTGGAACCCCGGGTCCTGCTGACTATGATTGAGCCGAGGAGAATGAAGCAATTGCACTCCAGGTCTCCTGCCTGGTTGGATAATGTTGTTCCTGTTTTGGGGAGGAGGGTTAGGCAGTCCTGCTGGGAAGAGAATGTGGTCTGGCACAGAGAGACTTGGAGAGAGCCATGAGCAAGAGAGATTTGTTGTGTCAAAGACTTTGGTGTAGTAGGTGATGGGCTTGTGTCTCCCCTCAATCCCTGCTTCCTCTGCCAGTCTTGATTGTTACAGGTCGTGATGTATTTTCTAAGAAAGGTGATGAGACCTTTTTCCATTCACACCAATGGTCTGTTACTTCCCAGCACTGCGTTGGATGAGGAGATGAGACCATTGGAAGTCACAAAGATGAGGAGACATGTCAGGCTTTGATGCAGGAAAACTTTATTGAGGCAAAAACGAGATGAAGAGAGAGGAGAAAGCATTTGAAAGGATCCGGTGTGAGGTAGAAGTAGGGCAACCATCAGCTGAGGTTCTCTGCTTGCAGGACCTGTTGCCAGAGCCCCGAGCTGGTGGCGTGAGGAGTGGTGCTGAGGGTGTTCAGCAGATGTAGCCGCCCCTCCTGCCGTAGCAGCCCAGGCCTCCCAGGCCGTAGCCAAATCCACGGCCGTAGCCAAGGCCGTAGCCAAAGCCACCAAAGCCAAATCCCCCAGAGATGGCCTGTCCCTGGGCATTGAGTTCAGTGCCCACGGCAGCCGAGGAGGTGGATCCGACGGCGGTGTTCTGGGGGAAGGAGGTCATGATGGGTCCTGGCAGGGTGATCAGCACAGGAGAAGGGTCAATGATGACACGGGAATCCTGGCACTGCAGGGCACAGGGCTCGTTGCAGCTGTTGGCAAGCGGGGTGGGTCCGCAGGGTCGGCAGAGGTCGTAGCAGGCCATGGGTGTGGTGTGGAGGGTCCCTGGAAGAGAGGGGGGTGAGGCAAGGCCCTGGTTGGGGCATTGGTGTGTGAGGGGTGGTGATGCAGGGGACAGAGGGAAAGTGGGGCAGGTATTGTGGGGCTGTGGGGAGGTGTGAGGGCTGCTGAGGCTGGGGTTGAGCGTGCTGGCAGAGAGGGGCCAGGGGTTTGAGGAGCAGGAGAGTCAGGGATTTGAGACTCACCTGGTTGTCAGAAGGAGCAGGAGGAGAAGGTCCGAGAAGTGTGTGAGGGAGTGAGGCTCTGGGGTGGCTTTTATGCAGGTGCTGGAGGGGCGGGACAGCCTTGTCATTTGGCCTTGGGGCATTTTGAGGGCAGCAGCTCTTGCCTGGCCCAGCCTTGTGAGTCAGGAGGTGGGGAGCATTTTCCTTCCCCTGCCTCTGCAGTGTCCTGTCCTGCTTTTGAGGCCGTGTCCATCTGACCTTGGTAGCAGCTTTAATGGGCTGGCCTTTGGGACATTTTGATTGTTTGCTGTGTGTCAGGGATGGCTGAATAAACAAGCAGAGCCCAGGGGAGGTGTGATGTCATCAGTGAGGGCATTTTGTGACATTCGGGTGCTGTGGTTTGCAGGTGCCTTGTGAAGACTGGGCTCATCCCTTTGTGTCTTGAATGAGACCAAGAGAAAGAAACTGGAAAGCCAGGTGCTGGTGAGGATGGACTTGTTTTATTTTTATGGTCCACTTGGATTTCATAAAATTACATGATAATGAACTCCTTCATTTTAAGTGTATGTCCTAGCATCATTAAAAATCGGAATTGCCACCAACAAATGGTGTCTGGTCCCTTTTTTATCACGGCAGGTCTGTGACTTCAGTTCTGTTATTCCACATTCAAGCGGTAAGGTTTCATATCTTATATCCCTTAAATCTCAATAATAGTATGTTTCCCTTAGCAAAACCCAGTAAATACTACCTGATGGTCAGCGTGCTCCTCTTTCCTTCTTTGTCATGCTATGGGCATTTCTTCATGAAATTCTCTGATCCTGCCCTTGAGGCCTTGTCCATCTAACCCTGTCAGCAGCTTTTAAGCGCAGGTTGGTATTTGAGGAGGTTTGCATGGAAGCTTGGTGTTAGGCCAGGCCAAATAAACAACCAACATTTAGGAGAGCTGTGGTGCCATCAGTGAAACCACCCTGCAGCACTCACTCTTGTGCTGTGGTTTGTGGGTGTGTTGTGAAGAGTGGCCCCATTCCCTCCCAGCCCTGTCTGGCTGCTCTGGGATTTGCAGATGTGCTGGAGCTGTTGCCCCTTCCCCCACATTCCATTGCTCCCCACATTGATCCCACCTGCCTAAGCCTGACACTAGACCTGGCTTTTCCTGTTCACTGTGCTCTGTGGATATCTTGGTGCTCCTCTTGCTTGGAAGGTTTTGATACCCAGGGCGAGATAGCTCTTTACTTAGGCGGAGTGTGAAGGGCTCAGGCCACTTGTGATTGTCTGAATGAGGATTTGGAGGGTTGTTGGAGGCTAGCATTGCATGATCCTCAAAAGCAATCCAGGCATGTCTGGGCTGTGTCTGTGCCCAGCATGGTGACCTGAAAAAGGTCTGAAGGGCTGGACTCGGAGGCTTGTGGTCAGTGTCCCAAAGTGCAGAGGGCAGCAAGTCCTCACTGCAGTACGCCAGGAGTTGGATCCATTGTGCCAACCCTGATAATCTGACTGGTGCTGGACTGGTGCTGGAGCTCATCAAGGGCATCTGCCACGGGCTATATCTTGAGAGGAGTCATCCTGGATAGCAAGGAATATATGAGTTTCAAGTGTTTTCTTCTAAGAAATCATCCTTCTGGTTGTGGATGAGAAGAAATGGAGCAGGAGGTGCCCCTGTGCCACTGTGGGGAAATGGACCCCAAGTCTTTAGATCAGGATTGGGAAAGTGTTGTGATGAGGCAGGAGGAGCTGGGTCTTTGTGTCTCCTGAGCAATGATGAGGTCCCATGTGAGGTGTTCTGAGCAGCTCTGGGCTTCCCACATGTAAATGAAGTAGATTTAGTGAAAGAAAACCGGTGAAGGGCCAGAAAGATTCTGAAGAGGCTGGAGGATCTTTCCCAGAGGAGAGACAGCGAGACCTGGGACTTCCAGGAGACAAAGCTGGACATGAGGGGGTCATCAGTGTGTGCAGATCCCTGATGGCAGAGAATGAAGTCGAGAGAGCCTGGCTGCTCTCAGCAGTGCGCACGTGCAGAACAAGAGGGCAAGGGCACAAGTGAAAACTGCTGGAATTCCGTGAGCAATGCAGAAAAGCCTTTTTTCAATGTGAAGTCTGTCCCAGAAGAAAAGTCAGGGAGTAACCTGTCCTGAGAGATCCAGGATTGAACTGTCCAAGGTTCTGGAACCCTGGGTCCTGCTGACTATGATTGAGCCAAGGAGAATGAAGCAATTGCACTCCAGTGTTTTTGCCTAATTGGATGATGATGTTCCTATTATGGGGATGGGTTAGGGAGTCCTGCTGGGAAGAGAGTGTGTTCTGGAACAGAGTGACTTGGAGAGAGCCATGAGCAAGAGATTTTTTTTTTGTGTCATAGACTTTGGTGTAGTTGGTGATGGGCTTGTGTCTCCCCTCAATCCCTGCTTCCTCTGCCAGTCTTGATTGTTACAGGTCGTGATGTATTTTCTAAGAAAGGTGATGAGACCGTTTTCCATTCACACCACTGATCTATTTCTTCCCAGCACTGCGTTGGATGAGGAGATGAGACCATTGGAAGTCACAAAGATGAGGAGACATGTCAGGCTTTGATGAAGGAAAACTTTATTGAGGCAAAAACAAAATGAAGAGACAGGAGAAAGCATTTGAAAGGATCCGGTGTGAGGTAGAAGTAGGGCAACAATCAGCTGAGGTTCTCTGCTTGCAGGAGCTGTTGCCAGAGCCCCTGACTGGTGGTGTCAGAAGTGGTGCTGAGGGCCATCAGCAGATGTAGCCGCCCCTCCTGCCGTAGCAGCCCAGGCCTCCCAGGCCATAGCCAAATCCACGGCCGTAGCCAAGGCCGTAGCCAAAGCCACCAAATCCACCAAAGCCACCAGAGATGGGCTGTCCCTGGGCATTGAGTTCAGTGCCCACGGCAGCCGAGGAGGTGGATCCGACGGCGGTGTTCTGGGGGAAGGAGGTCATGATGGGTCCTGGCAGGGTCACCAGCACAGGGGAAGGGTCAATGATGACATGGGAATCCTGGCATTGCAGGGCACAGGGCTCGTTGCAGCTGTTGGCCAGCGGGGTGGGTCCGCAGGGTCGGCAGAGGTCGTAGCAGGCCATGGGTGTGGTGTGGAGGGACCCTGGAAGAGAGGGGGGTGAGGCAAGGACGTGGTTGGGGCACGGGTGTGTGAGGGGTGGTGAGTCAGGAGAGAGAGGGAAAGTGGGGCCAGTGTTGTGGGGCTGTGGGGATGTGTGAGGGCTGCTGAGGCTGGGGCTGAGCATGCTGGCAGAGAGGGGCCAGGGGTGCAGGAGCAGCAGGGTCAGGGGTTTTAGACTCACCTGGTTGTCCGCAGGAGCAGGAGTAGAAGGTCCGAGAAGTGTGTGAGGGACAGAGGCTCTGGGCTGGCTTTTATGCAGGTGCTGGAGGGGCGGGACAGCCTTGTCATTTGGCCTTGGGGCATTTTTGAGGGCAGCAGCTCTTGCCTGGCCCAACCTTGTGAGTCAGGAGGTGGGGAGCATTCTCCTTCCTATGTCTCTGCAGTATCCTGTCCTGCTTTTGAGGCCTTGTCTATCTGACCTTGGCAGCAGCTTTAATGAGTTGGCCTTTGCGATGTTTTGATTGTTTGATGTGTGTCAGGGAGGGCTGAATAAACAAGCAGAGCCCAGGAGAGGTGTGATGTCATAAGTGAAGTCATTTTGTGACATTCGTGTGCTGTGGTTTACAGTGCCTTGTGAGGACGGGGCTCATCCCTTTGTGTCTTGAATGAGACCAAGAGACAGAAACTTGAAAGCCAGGTGCTGGTCAGGATGGATTTGTTTTATTTTTATGGTCCTCTTGGATTTCTGAAAATTACATGATAATGAACTCCTTCATTTTAAGTGTATGTCCTAGCATCATTAAAAATCAGGAAAAGCCACCAACAAATGGTGTCTGATCCCTTTTTTATCACGGCTGCTCCGTAACTTCCATTCTGTTATTCTGCATTCAATCAGTAAGGTTTCATATCTTACATCCCTTAAATCTCAATAATAGTATGTTCCCCTTAGCAAAACCCAGTAATTAAAAACCCAGCGTGCTCCTCTTTCCTTCTTTGTCATGCTATGGGCATGTCTTCTTGAAATTCTATGATCCTGCCCTTCAGGCCTTGTCCATCTAACCCTGTCAGCAGCTTTTAAGCGCAGGTTGGTATTTGAGGAGGTTTGCATGGAAGCTTGGTGTTAGGCCAGGCCAAATAAACAACCAACATTTAGGAGAGCTGTGGTGCCATCAGTGAAACCACCCTGCAGCACTCACTCTTGTGCTGTGGTTTGTGGGTGTGTTGTGAAGAGTGGCCCCATTCCCTCCCAGCCCTGTCTGGCTGCTCTGAAATTTGCAGATTTGCTGGAGCTGTTGCCCCTTCCCCCACATTCCATTGCTCCCCACCTTGATCCCACCTGGCTCAGCCTGACAGTAGACCTGGCTTTTCCTGTTCATTGTGCTCTGTGGATATCTTGGTGCTCCTCTTGTTTGGAAGGTTTTGATACCCAGGGCGAGATAGCTCTTTACTTAGGCGGAGTGTGAAGGGCTCAGGCCACTTGTGATTGTCTGAATGAGGATTTGGAGGGTTGTTGGAGGCTAGCATTGCATGATCCTTAAAAGCAATCCAGGCATGTCTGGGCTGTGTCTGTGCCCAGCATGGTGACCTGAGAAAGGTGTGAAGGGCTGGACCCGGAGGCTTGTGGTCAGTGTCCCAATGACCACAGGGCAGCAAGTCCCCAGTGCAGTAGGCCAGGAGTTGGATCCATTGTGCCAACCCTGAAGATCTGACTGGTGCTGGACCTCTACTGGAGCTCATCAAGGGCATCTGCCAAGGGCTGTTTCTTGAGAGGAGTCATCCTGGATAACAAGGAATGTAGGAGTTTCAAGTGTTTTCTTCTAAGAAATCATCCTTATGGTTGTGGATGAGAAGAAATGGAGCAGGAGGTGCCCCTGTGCCACTGTAGGGAAATGGACCCCAAGTCATTAGGTCAGGATTGAGAAAGTGTTGTGATAAAGCAGGGGGAGGTGGGTCTTTGTGTCTCCTGAGCAATGATGAGGTCCCATGTGAGGTGTTCTGAGCAGCTCTGGGCTTCCCACATGTAAATGAAGTAAATTTAGTGAAAGAAAACCGGTGAAGGGCCAGAAAGATTCTGAAGGGGCTGGCGGATCTTTCCCAGAGGAGAGACTGCGAGACCTGGGACTCCTCGGAGACAAAGCTGGACAGGAGGGGGTCCTCAGTGTGTGCAGATCCCTGACGGTAGAGAATGAAGTCGAGAGAGCCTGGCTGTTCTCAGCCGTGCACACATGCAGGAAAGGAGGGGAAGGGCACAAGTGAAATCTGCTGGAATTCCATGGGCAGGACAGACAAGCTTTTTTTCAATGTGACGTCTGTCCCAGAAGAGAAGCTGCGGAGTAACCTCTCCTGGGAGATCCAGGACTGAACTGTCCAAGGTTCTGGAACCCCGGGTCCTGCTGACTATGATTGAGCCGAGGAGAATGAAGCAATTGCACTCCAGTGCTCCTGCCTAATTGGATGATGTTGTTCCTGTTTGGGGGGGCAGGGTTAGGCAGTCCTGCTGGGAAGAGAATGTGTTCTGGCACAGGGAGACTTGGAGAGAGCCATGAGCAAGAGAGATTTGTTGTGTCAAAGACTTTGGTGTAGTAGGTGATGGGCTGGTGTCTCCCCTCAATCCCTGCTTCCTCTGCCAGTCTTGATTGTTACAGGTCGTGATGTATTTTCTAAGAAAGGTGATGAGACCTTTTTCCATTCACACCAATGGTCTGTTACTTCCCAGCACTGCGTTGGATGAGGAGATGAGACCATTGGAAGTCACAAAGATGAGGAGACATGTCAGGCTTTGATGCAGGAAAATTTTATTGAGGCAAAAACGAGATGAAGAGAGAGGAGAAAGCATTTGAAAGGATCCGGTGTGAGGTAGAAGTAGGGCAACCATCAGCTGAGGTTCTCTGCTTGCAGGAGCTGTTGCCAGAGCCCCAGACAGGTTGTGTCAGGAGTGGTGCTGAGGGCCCTCAGCAGATGTAGCCGCCCCTCCTGCCGTAGCAGCCCAGGCCTCCCAGGCCGTAGCCAAATCCACGGCCGTAGCCAAAGCCACCAAAGCCAAAGCCACCAGAGATGGGCTGTCCCTGGACATTGAGTTCAGTGCCCACGGCAGCCGAGGACGTGGATCCGACGGCGGTGTTCTGGGGGAAGGAGGTCATGATGGGTCCTGGCAGGGTCACCAGCACAGGGGAAGGGTCGATGATGACCCGGGAATCCTGGCATTGCAGGGCACAGGGCTCGTTGCAGCTGTTGGCCAGCGGGGTGGGTCCGCAGGGTCGGCAGCGGTCGTAGCAGGCCATGGGTGTGGTGTGGAGGGTCCCTGGAAGAGAAGGAGGTGAGGCAGGGCAGGAGTGAGGGGTGGGAGGCTTGGTGATGAAAGAGGGCGAAGAGGTGTGAAGGGTGTTGTGGGGCTGTGGGGAGGTGTGAGGGCTGCTGAGGCTGGGGCTGAGCATGCTGGCAGAGAGGGGCCAGGGGTGCAGGAGCAGGAGGGTCAGGGGTTTGAGGCTCACCTGAGCAGTAGGAGAAGGTCCGAGAAGTGTGTGAGGGAGTGAGGCTCTGGGCTGGCTTTTATGTAGGTCCCAGAGGGGCGGGACAGCCTTGTCATTTGGCCTTGGGGCATTTTGAGGGCAGCAGCTCTTGCCCGGCCCAGCCTTGTGAGTCAGGAGGTCGGGAGCGTTTTCCTTCTTATGCCTCTGCAGTGTCCTGTCCTGCTTTTGAGACTGTGTCCTTCTGACCTTGGCAGCAGCTTTAATGACTTGGCCTTTGGGACATTTTGATTGTTTGATGTGTGTCAGGGAGGGCTGAATAAACAAGCAGAGCCCAGGAGAGGTGTGATGTCATCAGTGAGGGCATGTTGTGACATTCGTGTGCTGTGGTTTGCAGGTGCCTTGTGAAGACTGGGCTCGTCCCTTTGTGACTTGAATGAGGCCAAGAGACAGAAACTGGAAAACCAGGTGCTGGTCTGGATGGACTTGTTTTATTTTTATGGTCCACCTGGATTTCATAAAATTACGTGATAATGAACTCCTTCATTTTAAAAGTAGGTCTTAGCATCATTAAAAACCAGAAAAAACCACCAACAAATGGTGTCTGATCCCCTTTTTATCACGGCAGGTCCGTGACTTCAATTCTGTTATTCCGCATTCAAGATGTAAGGTTTCATACCTTATATCCCTTAAATCTCAATAATAGTATGTTCCCATTAGCAAAACCCAGTAATTACTACCTGATGGTCAGCATGCTCCTCTTTCCTTCTTTGTCATGCTATGGGCATTTCTTCATGAAATTCTATGATTCCTTTGTCCTGCCCTTAAGGCCTTGTCCATCTAACCCTGTCAGCAGCTTTTAAGCGCAGGTTGGTATTTGAGGGGGTTTGCATGGAAGCTTGGTGTTAGGCCAGGCCAAATAAACAACCAACATTTAGGAGAGCTGTGGTGCCATCAGTGAAACCACCCTGCAGCACTCACTCTTGTGCTGTGGTTTGTGGGTGTGTTGTGAAGAGTGGCCCCCTTCCCTCCCAGCCCTGTCAGGCTGCTCTGGGATTTGCAGATGTGCTGGAGCTGTTGCCCTTTCCCCACATTCCATTGCTCCCCACCTTGATCCCAGTTGGCTAAGCCTGACACTAGACCTGGCATTTCCTGTTCACTGTGCTCTGTGGATATCTTGGTGCTCCTCTTGCTTGGAAGGTTTTGATACCCAGGGCGACATAGCTCTTTACTTAGGCTGAGTGTGAAGGGCTGAGGCCACTTGTGATTGTCTGAATGAGGATTTGGAGGGTTGCTGGAGGCTAGCATTGCATGATCCTCAAAAGCAATCCAGGCATGTCTGGGCTGTGTCTGTGTCCAGCATGGTGGCCTGAGAAGGGTCTGAAGGGCTGGACTCAGAGTCTTGTGGTCAGTGTCCCAATGTCCAGAGGGCAGCAAGTCCCCAGTGCAGTTGGCCAGGAGCTGGATCCATTGGGCCAACCCTGAACATCTGACTGGTGCTGAACCTCTGCTGGAGCTCATCAAGGGCATCTGCCAAGGGCTGTTTCTTAGGAGGAGTCATCCTGGATAGCAAGGAATATATGAGTTTCAAGTGTTTTCGTCTAAGAAATAATCCTTGTGGTTGTGGATGAGAAGAAATGGAGCAGGAGGTGCCCCTGTGCCACTGTGGGGAAATGCACCCCAAGTCTTTAGGTCAGGATTGGAAAAGTGTTGTGATAAAGCAGGGAGAGGTGGGTCTTTGTGTCTCCTGAGCAATGATGAGGTCCCATGTGAGGTGTTCTGAGTAGCTCTGGGCTTCCCACATGTAAATGAAGTAGATTTAGTGAAAGAAAACCAGTGAAGGGCCAGAAAGATTCTGAAGGGGCTGGCGGATCTTTCCCAGAGGAGAGACTGCGAGACCTTGGATTCCCAGGAGACAAAGCTGGACATGAGGGGGTCATCAGTGTGTGCAGATCCCTGATGGCAGAGAATGAAGTTGAGAGAGCCTGGCTGTTCTCAGCAGTGCACACATGCAGGACAAGAGGGCAAGGGCACAAGGGAAAACTGCTGGAATTCCATGGGCAAGGCAGAAAAGCCATTTTCAATGTGAGGTCTGTCCCAGAAGAAAAGTCGGGGAGTAACCAGTCCTGGGAGATCCAGGACTGAACTGTCCAAGGTTCTGGAACCCTGGGTCATGCTGACTATGATCGAGCCAGGGAGAATGATGCAATTGCACTCCAGTGCTCCTGCCTAATTGGATGATGTTGTTCCTATTTTGAGGAGGAGGGTTAGGGAGTCCTGCTGGGAAGAGAGTGTGTTCTGGCACAGAGAGACTTGGAGAGAGCCATGAGCAAGAGAGATTTTTTTTGTGTCATAGACTTTTGTGTAGTTCGGTGATGGGCTTGTGTCTCCCCTCAATCCCTGCTTCCTCTGCCAGTCTTGATTGTTACAGGTCGTGATGTATTTTCTAAGAAAGGTGATGAGACCTTGTCCCATTCACACCAATGGTCTGTTTCTTCCCAGCACTGCGTTGGGTGAGGAGGAGAGACCAATGGGATTCACAAAGATGAGGAGACATGTCAAGCTTTGATGCAGGAAAATTTTATTGAGGCAAAAACAAGATGAAGAGACAGGAGAAAGTATTTGAAAGGATTCGGTGTGAGGTAGACATAGGGCAACCATCAGCTGAAGTTCTCTGCTTGCAGAAGCTGTTGCCAGAGCCCCGAGCTGGTGGTGTCAGGAGTGGTGCTGAGAGCCCTCAGCAGATGTAGCCGCCCCTCCTGCCGTAGCAGCCCAGGCCTCCCAGGCCGTAGCCAAAGCCACCAAAGCCAAAGCCACCAGAGATGGGCTGTCCCTGGGCATTGAGTTCAGTGCCCACAGCAGCTGAGGAGGTGGATCCGACGGCGGTGTTCTGGGGGAAGGAGGTCATGATGGGTCCTGGCAGGGTGATCAGCACAGGGGAAGGCTGGATAATGACCCGGGAATCCTGGCATTGCAGGGCACAGGGCTCGTTGCAGCTGTTGGCCAGCGGGGTGGGTCCGCAGGGTCGGCAGCGGTCGTAGCAGGCCATGGGTGTGGTGTGGAGGGTCCCTGGAAGAGAACAAGGTGAGGCAGGGCAGGAGTGAGGAGTGGGAGGGTTGGTGATGAAAGAGGGCGAGGAGGTGTGCAGGGTGTTGTGGGGCTGTGGGGTGATGTGAGGGCTGCTGAGGCTGGGGCTGAGCGTGCTGGCAGAGAGGGGCCAGGGGTGCAGGAGAAGGAGGGTCAGGGGTTTGAGGCTCACCAGAGCAGGAGGAGAAGGTCCGAGAAGTGTGTGAGGGAGAGAGGCTCTGGGCTGGCTTTTATGTAGGTCCCAGAGGGGCGGGACAGCCTTGTCATTTGGCCTTGGGGCATTTTGAGGGCAGCAGCTCTTGCCCGGCCCAGCCTTGTGAGTCAGGAGGTCGGGAGCGTTTTCCTTCCTATGCCTCTGCAGTGTCCTGTCCTGCTTTTGAGACTGTGTCCTTCTGACCTTGGCAGCAGCTTTAATGAGTTGGTCTTTGGGACATTTTGATTGTTTGATGTGTGTCAGGGAGGGCTGAATAAACAAGCAGAGCCCAGGAGAGTTGTGATGTCATCAGTGAGGGCATTTTGTGACATTCGTGTGCTGTGGTTTGCAGGTGCCTAGTGAAGACTGGGCTCATCCCTTTGTGCCTTGAATGAGACCAAGAGACAGAAACTGGAAAGCCAGGTGCTGGTCAGAATGGATTTGTTTCATTTTTATGGTCCCCTTGGTTTTTAGAAAATTACATGATAATGAACTCCTTCATTTTAAGTGTATGTCCTACCATCATTAAAAATCAGGAAAAGCCACCCACAAATGGTGTCTGATCCCTTTTTTATCACGGCTGCTCCGTAACTTCCATTCTGTTATTCTGCATTCAATCAGTAAGGTTTCATATCTTACATCCCTTAAATCTCAATAATAGTATGTTCCCCTTAGCAAAACCCAGTAATTAAAAACCCAGCGTGCTCCTCTTTCCTTCTTTGTCGTGCTATGGGCATTTCTTCATGAAATTCTCTGATCCTGCCCTTGAGGCCTTGTCCATCTAACCCTGTCAGCAGCTTTTAAGCACAGGTTGGTATTTGAGGAGGTTTGCATGGAAGCTTGGTGTTAGCCCAGGCCAAATAAACAACCAACATTTAGGAGAGCTGTGGTGCCATCAGCGAAACCACCCTGCAGTACTCGCTTTTGTGCTGTGGTTTGTGGGTGTGTTGTGAAGAGTGGCCCCATTCCCTCCCAGCCCTGTCTGGCTGCTCTGGGATTTGCAGATGTGCTGGAGCTGTTGCCCCTTCCCCCACATTCCATTGCTCCCCACCTTGATCCCACCTGGCTAAGCCTGACACTAGACCTGGCTTTCCCTGATGACTGTGCTCTGTGGATATCTTGATGCTCCTCTTGCTTGGAAGGTTTTGATACCCAGGGCGAGATAGCTCTTTACTTAGGCTGAGTGTGAAGGGCTGAGGCCACTTGTGATTGTCTGAATGAGGATTTGGAGGGTTGTTGGAGGCGAGCATTGCATGATCCTCAAAAGCAATCCAGGCATGTCTAGGCTGTGTCTGTGCCCAGCATGGTGGCCTGAGAAGGGTCTGAAGGGCTGGACTCGGAGGCTTGTGGTCATTGTCCCAAAGTCCATAGTGCAGCAAGTCCCCACTGCAGTAGGCCAGGAACTGGATCCATTGGGCCAACACTGAAGATCTGACTGGTGCTGGACCTCTGCTGGAGCTCATCAAGGGCATCTGCCAAGGGCTGTTTCTTGGGAGGAGTCATCCTGGATAGCAAGGAACGTATGAGTTTCAAGTGTTTTCTTCTAAGAAATCATCCTTGTGGTTGTGGATGAGAAGAAATGGAGCAGGAGGTGCCACTGTGCCACTGTGGGGAAATGAACCCCAAGTGTTTAGGTCAGGATTGAGAAAGTGTTCTGATAAAGCAGGGAGAGGTGGGTCTTTGTGTCTCCTGAGCAATGATAAGGTCCCATGTGAGGTGTTCTGAGTAGGTCTGGGCTTCCCACATGTAAATGAAGTAGATTTAGTGAAAGAAAACCGGTGAAGGGCCAGAAAGATTCTGAAGAGGTTGGCAGATCTTTCCCAGAGGAGAGACTGCGAGACCTGGGACTTCCAGGAGACAAAGCTGGACAGGAGGGGGTCATCAGTGTGTGCAGATCCCTGATGGCAGAGAATGAAGTCGAGAGAGCCTGGCTGCTCTCAGCAGTGCGCATGTGCAGAACACGAGGGCAAGGGCACAAGTGAAAACCGCTGGAATTCCATGGGTAATGCAGAAAAGCCTTTTTTCAATGTGAAGTCTGTCCCAGAAGAAAAGTCAGGGAGTAACCTGTCCTGGGAGATCCAGGACTGAACTGTCCAAGGTTCTGGAACCCTGGGTCCTGCTGACTATGATTGAGCCAAGGAGAATGAAGCAATTGCACTCCAGTGTTCCTGTCTCACTGGATGATGATGTTCCTATTATGGGGACGGGTTAGGGAGTCCTGCTGGGAAGAGAGTGTGTTCTGGAACAGAGTGACTTGGAGAGAGCCATGAGCAAGAGATTTTTTTTTTGTGTCATAGACTTTGGTGTAGTAGGTGATGGGCTTGTGTCTCCCCTCAATCCCTGCTTCCTCTGCCAGTCTTGATTGTTACAGGTCGTGATGTATTTTCTAAGAAAGGTGATGAGACCGTTTTCCATTCACACCACTGATCTGTTTCTTCCCAGCACTGCATTGGATGAGGAGATGAGACCATTGGAAGTCACAAAGATGAGGAGACATGTCAGGCTTTGATGAAGGAAAACTTTATTGAGGCAAAAACAAAATGAAGAGACAGGAGAAAGCATTTGAAAGGATCCGGTGTGAGGTAGAAGTAGGGCAACAATCAGCTGAGGTTCTCTGCTTGCAGGAGCTGTTGCCAGAGCCCCAGACTGGTGGTGTCAGGGCTGGTGCTGAGAGCCCTCAGCAGATGTAGCCGCCCCTCCTGCCGTAGCAGCCCAGGCCTCCCAGGCCGTAGCCAAATCCACGGCCGTAGCCAAGGCCATAGCCAAATCCACCAAAGCCAAATCCCCCAGAGATGGGCTGTCCCTGGGCATTGAGTTCAGTGCCCACGGCAGCCGAGGAGGTGGATCCGACGGCGGTGTTCTGGGGGAAGGAGGTCATGATGGGTCCTGGCAGGGTCACCAGCACGGGGGCAGGGTCGATGATGACCCGGGAATCCTGGCATTGCAGGGCACAGGGCTCGTTGCAGCTGTTGGCCAGCGGGGTGGGTCCGCAGGGTCGGCAGAGGTCGTAGCAGGCCATGGGTGTGGTGTGGAGGGTCCCTGGAAGAGAGGGGGGTGAGGCAGGGCGGGAGTGAGGAGTGGGAGGGTTGGTGATGAAAGAGGGCGAGGAGGTGTGGAGGGTGTTGTGGTACAGTGGGGAGGTGTGAGGGCTTCTGAGGCTGGGGCTGAGCGTGCTGGCAGAGAGGGGCCAGGGGTGCAGGAGCAGGAGGGTCAGGGGTTTGAGACTCACCTGGTTGTCCGCAGGAGCAGGAGGAGAAGGTCTGAGAGCTGTGTGAGAGAGTGAGGCTCTGGGCTGGCTTTTATGCAGGTGCTGGAGGGGCGGGACAGCCTTGTCATTTGGCCTTGGGGCATTTTTTAGGCAACAGCTCTTGCCCGGCCCAGCCTTGTGAGTCAGGAGGTGGGGAGCATTTTCCTTCCCATGCCTCTGCAGTGTCCTGTCCTGCTTTTGAGGCTGTGTCCATCTGACCTTGGCAGAAGCTTTAATGAGCTGGCCTTTGGGATATTTTGATTGATTGATGTGTGTCAGGGAGGGCTGAATAAACAAGCAGAGCCCAGGAGAGGTGTGATGTCATCAATAAGGGCATTTTGTGACATTTGTGTGCTGTGGTTTGCAGGTGACTTGTGAAGACTGGGCTCATCCCTTTGTGTCTTGAATGAGACCAAGAGACAGAAACTGGAAAATCAGGTGCTGGTCAGGATGGATTTGTTTCATTTTTATGGTCCCCTTGGATTTCAGAAAATTACGTGATAATGAACTCCTTCATTTTAAGGTAGGTCTTAGCATCATTAAAAACCAGAAAAAAACACCAACAAATGGTGTCTGATTCCTTTTTTATCAAGGCAGGTCTGTGACTTCAGTTCTGTTATTCCGCATTCAAGCAGTAAGGTTCCATATCTTATATCCCTTAAATGTCAATAATAGTATGTTCCCCTTAGCAAAACCCAGTAATTACTACCTGATGGTCAGCATGCTCCTCTTTCCTCATTTGTCATGCTATGGGCTTTTCCTCATGAAATTCTCTGATCCTGCCCTTGAGGCCTTGTCCATCTAACCCTGTCAGCAGCTTTTAAGTGCAGGTTGGTATTTGAGGTTTGCATGGAAGCTTGGTGTTAGGCCAGGCCAAATAAACAACCAACATTTAGGAGAGCTGTGGTGCCATCAGTGAAACCACCCTGCAGCACTCACTCTTGTGCTGTGGTTTGTGGGTGTGTTGTGAAGAGTGGCCCCATTCCCTCCCAGCCCTGTCTGGCTGCTCTGGGATTTGCAGATGTGCTGGAGCTGTTGCCCCTTCCCCCACATTCCATTGCTCCCCACCTTGATCCCACCTGGATAAGCCTGACACTAGACCTGGCTTTTCCTGTTCACTGTGCTCTGTGGATATCTTCCTGCTCCTCTTGCTTGGAAGGTTTTGATACCCAGGGCGAGATAGCTCTTTACTTAGGCTGAGTGTGAAGGGCTGAGGCCACTTGTGATTGTCTGAATGAGGATTTGGAGGGTTGCTGGAGGCTAGCATTGCATGATCCTCAAAAGCAATCCAGGCATGTCCGGGCTGTGTCTGTGCCCAGCATGGTGGCCTGAGAAGGGTCTGAAGGGCTGGACCTGGAGTCTTGTGTTCAGTGTCCCAAAGTCCAGAGTCCAGGAAGTCCCCAGTGCAGTTGGCCAGGAGCTGGATCCATTGGGCCAACCCTGAAGATCTGACTGGTGCTGGACTTCTGCTGGAGCTCATCAAGGGCATCTGCCAAGGGCTATTTCTTGGCAGGAGTCATCCTGGATAGCAAGGAATGTATGAGTTTCAAGTGTTTTCTTCTAAGAAATCATCCTTGTGGTTGTGGATGAGAAGAAATGGAGCAGGAGGTGCCCCTGTGCCGCTGTGGGGAAATGGACCCCAAGTCTTTAGGTCAGGATTGGGAAAGTGTTGTGATGAGGCAGGGGGAGGTGGCTCTTTGTGTCTCCTGAGCAATGATGAGGTCCCATGTGAGGTGTTCTGAGCAGCTCTGGGCTTCCCACATGTAAATGAAGTAGATTTAGTGAAAGAAAACTGGTGAAGGGCCAGAAAGATTCTGAAGGGGCTGGCGGATCTTTCCCAGAGGAGAGATTGTGAGACCTGACACTCCCAGGAGACGAAGTTGGACATGAGGGGGCCGTCATTGTGTGCAGATCCCTGATGGCAGAGAATGAAGTCGAGAGAGCCTGGCTGTTCTCAGCAGTGCACACATGCAGGACAAGAGGCCAAGGGCACAAGTGAAAACTGCTGGAATTCCATGGGCAAGGCAGAAATGCCTTTTTCAATGTGAAGTCTGTCCCAGAAGAGAAGCTGCGGAGTAACCTGTCCTGGGAGATCCAGGACTGAACTGTCCAACATCCTGGAACCCTGGGTCCTGCTGACTATGATTGAGCCAAGGAGAATGAAGCAATTGCACTCCAGTGCTCCTGCCTAATTGGATGATGTTGTTCCTGTTTTGGGAGGGAGGTTAGGCAGTCCTGCTGGGAAGAGTGTGTGTTCTGGAACAGAGAGACTTGGAGAGAGCCAAGAGCAAGAGAGATTTGTTGTGTCATAGACTTTGGTGTAGTAGGTGATGGGCTTGTGTCTCCCCTCAATCCCTGCTTCCTCTGCCAGTCTTGATTGTTACAGGTCGTGATGTATTTTCTAAGAAAGGTGATGAGACCTTTTTCCATTCACACCAATGATCTGTTTCTTCCCAGCACTATGTTGGGTGAGGAGATGAGACCAATGGGATTCACAAAGATGAGGAGACATGTCAGGCTTTGATGCAGGAAGACTTTATTGAGGCAAAAACAAAATGAAGAGACAGGAGAAAGCATTTGAAAGGATCCAATGTGAGGTAGAAGTAGGGCAACCATCAGCTGAGGTTCTCTGCTTGCAAAAGCTGTTGCCAGAGCCCCGAGCTGATGGCGTCAGGAGTGGTGCTGAGGGCCCTCAGCAGATGTAGCCGCCCCTCCTGCCGTAGCAGCCCAGGCCTCCCAGGCCGTAGCCAAATCCACGGCCGTAGCCAAGGCCGTAGCCAAAGCCACCAAAGCCAAAGCCACCAGAGATGGGCTGTCCCTGGGCATTGAGTTCAGTGCCCACGGCAGCCGAGGAGGTGGATCCGACGGCGGTGTTCTGGGGGAAGGAGGTCATGATGGGTCCTGGCAGGGTCACCAGCACAGGGGAAGGGTCAATGATGACCCGGGAATCCTGGCATTGCAGGGCACAGGGCTCGTTGCAGCTGTTGGCCAGCGGGGTGGGTCCACAGGGTCGGCAGAGGTCATAGCAGGCCATGGGTGTGGTGTGGAGGGTCCCTGGGAAGAGAGGGAGGTGAGGAAGGGCTGGGATTTGGGCATTGGTGTGTGCGGGGTGGTGATGCAGGAGAGAGAGGGAAAGTGGGGCTGGTGTTGTGGGGCTGTGGGGAGGCGTCAGGGCTGCTGAGGATGGGGCTGAGCGTGCTGGCAGAGAGGGAGCAGGAGTGCTGGAGCAGGAGTGTCAGGGGTTTGAGACTCACCTGGTTGTCCGCAGTAGCTGGAGGAGAAGGTCTGAGAGGTGTGTGAGGCAGTGAGGCTCTGAGCTGGCTTTTATGCAGGTGGTGGAGGGGCGGGACAGCCTTGTCATTTGGCCTTGGGGCATCTTTTAGGCAGCAGCTCTTGCCCGGCCCAGCCTTCTGAGTCAGGAGGTGGGGAGCATTTTCCTTCCCAGTCCTCTGCAGTGTCCTGTCCTGCTCTTGAGGCCGTGTCCATCTGACCTTGGCAGCAGCTTTGATGAGTTGGCCTTTGGGACATTTTGATTGTTTGATGTGTGTCAGGGAGGGCTGAATAAACAAGCAGTGCCCAGCAGAGGTGTGATGTAATCAGTGAGGGCATTTTGTGACATTCGGGTGCTGTGGTTTGCAGGTGCCTTGTGAAGACTGGGCTCATCCCTTTGTGTCTTGAATGAGATCAGGAGACAGAAACTGGAAAACCAGGTGCTGGACAGGATGGATTTGTTTCATTTTTGTGGTCCCCTTGGATTTCAGAAAATTACGTGATAATGAACTCCTTCATTTTAAGGTAGGTCTTAGCATCATTAAAAACCAGAAAAAGCCACGAAGAAACGGTGTCTGATCCATTTTTTATCACGGCTGGTCTGTGACTTCAATTCTGTTATTCTGCATTCAAGCGGCAAGGTTTCATATCTTATATCCCTTAAATCTCAATAATAATATGTTCCCCTTAGCGGAACCGAATAATTACTACCTGATGGTCAGCATGCTCCTCCTTCCTTCTTTGTCATGCTATGGGCATTTCTTCTTGAAAATCTATGACTCCATTGTCCTGCCCTTGAGGTCCATCTAACCCTGTCATCAGCTTTTAAGCGCCGGTTGGTATTTGAGAGGGTTTGCAGGGAAGTTTGGTGTTAGGCCAGGCCAAATAAACAACCAACATTTAGGAGAGCTGTGGTGTCATCAGTGAAACCACCCTGCAGCACTGCCTCTTGTGCTGTGGCTTGTGGGTGTGTTGTGAAGAGTGGCCCCATTCCCTCCCAGCCCTGTCTGGCTGCTCTGGAATTTGCAGATGTGCTGGAGCTGTTGCCCCTTCCCCCACATTCCATTGCTCCCCACCTTGATCCCACCTGGATAACCCTGACACTAGACCTGGCTTTTCCTGTTCACTGTGCTCTGTGGATATCTTCCTGCTCCTCTTGCTTGGAAGGTTTTGATACCCAGGGCGAGATAGCTCTTTACTTAGGCTGAGTGTGAAGGGCTGAGGCCACTTGTGATTGTCTGAATGAAGATTTAGTGGGTTGTTGGAGGCTAGCATTGCATGATCCTCAAAAGCAATCCAGGCATGTCCAGGCTGTGTCTGTGCCCAGCATGGTGGCCTGAGAAGAGTCTGAAGGGCTGGACTTGGAGGCTTGTGGTCAGTGTCCCAAAGTCCAGAGGGCAGCAAGTCCCCAGTGCAGTAGGCCAGGAGTTGGATCCATTGGACCAACCCTGAAGATCTGACTGGTGCTGGACCTCTGCTGGAGCTCATCAAGGTCATCTGCCAAGGGCTGTTTCTTGGCAGGAGTCATCCTGGATAGCAAGGAATGTATGAGTTTCAAGTGTTTTCTTCTAAGAATTCATCCTTGTGGTTGTGGATGGGAAGAAATGGAGCAGGAGGTGCCCCTGTGCCACTGTGGGGAAATGGACCCCAAGTCTTCAGGTCAGGATCGAGAAAGTGTTGTGATAAAGCAGGGGGAGGTGGGTCTTTGTGTCTCCTGAGCAATGTTGAGGTCCCATGTGAGGTGTTCTGAGCAGCTCTGGGCTTCCCACATGTAAATGAAGTAGATTTAGAAAGAAAACCTGTGAAAGGCCAGAAAGATTCTTAAGGTGCTGGCAGATCTTTCCCAGAGGAGAGACTGCGAGACCTTGGATTCCCAGGAGACAAAGCTGGACAGGAGGGGGTCATCAGTGTGTGCAGATCCCTGATGGCAGAGAATGAAGTCGAGAGAGCCTGGCTGCTCTCAGCAGTGCACACATGCAGGACAAGAGGCCAAGGGCACAAGTGAAAATGGCTGGAATTCCATGGACAAGGCAGAAAAGCTTTTTTCAATGTGAGGTCTGTCCCAGAAGAAAAGTCGGGGAGTAACCTGTCCTGGGAGATGCAGGACTGAACTGTCCAAGGTCCGGGAACCCCGGGTCCTGCTGACTATGATCGAGCCAGGGAGAATGAAGCAATTGCACTCCAGTGCTCCTGCCTCATTGGATGATGATGTTCCTATTTTGGGGGGGAGGGTTCGGGAGTCCTTCTGGGAAGAGAGTGTGTTCTGGCACAGAGTGACTTGGAGAGAGGCATGAGCAAGAAAGATTTTTTTTTGTGTCATAGACTTTGGTGTAGTTGGTGATGGGCTTTTGTCTCCCCTCAATCCCTGCTTCCTCTTCCAGTCTTGATTTTTACAGGTCGTGATGTATTTTCTAAGAAAGGTGATGAGACCTTTTTCCATGCACACCAATGGTCTGTTTCTTCCCAGCACTGCGTTGGACGAGGAGATGAGACCATTGGAAGTCACAAAGATGAGGAGACATGTCAGGCTTTGATGCAGGAAAATTTTATTGAGGCAAAAACGAGATGAAGAGAGAGGAGAAAGCATTTGAAAGGATCCGGTGTGAGGTAGAAGTAGGGCAACCATCAGCTGAGGTTCTCTGCTTGCAGGAGCTGTTGCCAGAGCCCCGAGCTGGTGGTGTCAGGAGTGGTGCTGAGGGCCCTCAGCAGATGTAGCCACCCCTCCTGCCGTAGCATCCCAGGCCTCCCAGGCCGTAGCCAAATCCACGGCCGTAGCCAAGGCCGTAGCCAAAGCCACCAAAGCCAAAGCCACCAGAGATGGGCTGTCCCTGGGCATTGAGTTCAGTACCCACAGCAGCTGAGGAGGTGGATCCGACAGCGGTGTTCTGGGGGAAGGAGGTCATGATGGGTCCTGGCAGGGTCACCAGCACAGGGGAAGGGTCGATGATGACCCGGGAATCCTGGCATTGCAGGGCACAGGGCTCGTTGCAGCTGTTGGCCAGCGGGGTGGGTCCGCAGGGTCGGCAGAGGTCGTAGCAGGCCATGGGTGTGGTGTGGAGGGTCCCTGGAAAGAGAGGAGGGTGAGAAAGGGCTGGGATGTGCGCATGGGTGTGTGAGGGGTGGTGATGCAGGAGAGAGAGTGAAAGTGAGGGAGGTGTTGTGGGGCTCTGGGGAGGTGTGAGGGCTGCTGAGGCTGGGGCTGAGCGTGCTGGCAGAGAGGGGCCAGGGGTGCAGGAGTAGGAGGTTCAGGGGTTTGAGACTCACCTGGTTGTCCGCAGGAGCAGGAGGAGAATGTCTGAGAGCTGTGTGAGAGAGTGAGGCTCTGGGCTGGCTTTTATGCCGGTGGTGGAGTGCCGGGACAGCCTTGTCATTTGGCCTTGGGACATTTTGAGGGCAGCAGCTCTTGCCTGGCCCAGCCTTGTGAGTCAGGAGGTGGGGAGCATTTTCCTTCCCATGCCTCTGCAGTGTCCTGTCCTGCTTTTGAGGCCGTGTCCATCTGACCTTGTCAGCAGCTTTAATGAGTTGGCCTTTGGGACATTTTGATTGTTTGATGTGTGTCAGGGAGGGCTGAATAAACAAGCAGAGCCCAGGAGAGGTGTGATGTCATCAGTGAGGGCATTTTGTGACATTCGGGTGCTGTGGTTTGCAGGTGCCTTGTGAAGACTGGACTCATCCCTTTGTGTCTTGAATGAGACTAAGAGACAGAAACTTGAAAGCCAGGTGCTGGTCAGGATGGATTTGTTTTATTTTTATGGTCCACTTGGATTTCAGAAAATTACGTGATAATGAACTCCTTCATTTTCAGTGTATGTCCTACCATCATTAAAAACCAGGAAAAGCCACCAACAAATGGTGTCTGATCCCTTTTTTATCACGGCAGGTCTGTGACTTCAATTCTGTTATTCCACATTCAAGCAGTAAGGTTTCATATCGTATATGCCTTAAATCTCAATAATAGTGTGTTCCCATTGGTAAAACCCAGTAACTAACACCTGATGTTCAGCGTGCTCCTCTTTCCTCTTTTGTCATGGTATGGGCATTTCTTAATGAAATTCTATGATTCCATTGTCCTGCCCTTGAGGCCTTGTCCATCTAACCCTGTCAGCAGCTTTTAAGCACAGGTTGGTATTTGAGGTTTGCATGGAGGCTTGGTGTTAGGCCAGGCCAAATAAACAACCAACATTTAGGAGAGCTGTGGTGTCATCAGTGAAACCACCCTGCAGCACTCACTCTTGTGCTGTGGTTTGTGGGTGTGTTGTGAAGAGTGGCCCCATTCCCTCCCAGCCCTGTCTGGCTGCTCTGGGATTTGCAGATGTGCTGGAGCTGTTGCCCCTTCCCCCACATTCCATTGCTCCCCACCTTGACCCCACCTGGCTAAGCCTGACACTAGACCTGGCTTTTTCTGTTCACTGTGCTCTGTGGATATCTTGGTGCTCCTCTTGCTTGGAAGGTTTTGATACCCAGGGCGAGACAGCTCATTACTTAGGCTGAGTGTGAAGGGCTGAGGCCACTTGTGGTTGTCTGAATGAGGATTTGGAGGGTTGTTGGAGGCTAACATTGCATGATCCTCAAAAGCAATCCAGGCATGTCCGGGCTGTGTCTGTGCCCAGCATGGTGGCCTGAGAAGGGTGTGAAGGGCTGGACCCGGAGGCTTGTGGTCAGTGTCCCAATGTCCAGAGGGCAGCAAGTCCCCAGTGCAGTAGGCCAGGAGCTGGATCGATTGGGCCAACCCTGAAGATCTGACTGGACCTCTGCTGGAGCTCATCAAGGGCATCTGCCAAGGGCTGTTTCTTGGGAGGAGTCATCCTGGATAGCAAGGAATGTATGAGTTTTAACTGTTTTCTTCTAAGAAATCATCCTTGTGGTTGTGGATGAGAAGAAATGGAGCAGGAGGTGCCCCTGTGCCACTGTGGGGAAATGGACCCCAAGTCTTTAGGTCAGGATTGAGGAAGTGTTGTGATGAAGCAGGGGGAGGTGGGTCTTTGTGTCTCCTGAGCAATGTTGAGGTCCCATGTGAGGTTTTCTGAGTAGCTCTGGGCTTCCCACATGTAAATGAAGTAGGTTTAGTGAAAGAAAACCGGTGAAGGGCCAGAAGGATTCTGAAGGGGCTGGTGGATTTTTCCCAGAGGAGAGACTGCGAGACCTGGGACTCCCAGGAGACAAAGCTGGACATGAGGGGGTCATCAGTGTGTGCAGACCCCTGATGGCAGAGAATGAAGTCGAGAGAGCCTGACTGTTCTCAGCAGTGCACACGTGAAGGACAAGAAGCCAAGGGCACAAGTGAAAACAGCTGGAATTCCATGGGCAAGGCAAAAAAGCCATTTTCAATGTGAGGTCTGTCCCAGAAGAAAAGTCAGGGAGTAACGAGTCCTGCGAGATCCAAGACTGAACTGTCCAAGGTCCTGGAACCCCGGGTCTTGCTGACTATGATCAAGCCGAGGCGAATGAAGCAATTGCACTCTCCAGTGTTCCTGCCTAATTGGATGATGTTGTTCCTATTTTGGGGAGGAGGGTTAGGGAGTCCTGCTGGGAAGAGAGTGTGTTCTGGCACAGAGTGACTTGGAGAGAGCCATGAGAATGAGAGAGTTTTTTTGTGTCATAGACTTTGGTGTAGTAGGTGATGGGCTTGTGTCTCCCCTCAATCCCTGCTTCCTCTGCCAGTCTTCATTGTTACAGGTCGTGATGTATTTTCTAAGAAAGGTGATGAGACCTTTCTCCATTCACACCAATGGTCTGTTTCTTCCCAGCACTGTGTTGGACGAGGAGATGAGACCATTGGAAGTCACAAAGATGATGAGACATGTCAGGCTTTGATGCAGAAAAACTTTATTGAGGGAAAAACAAAATGAAGAGACAGGAGAAAGCATTTGAAAGGATCCAGTGTGAGGTAGAAGTAGGGCAACCATCAGCTGAAGTTCTCTGCTTGCAGGAGCTGTTGCCAGAGCCCCGAGCTGGTGGTGTCAGGAGTGGTGCTGAGATCCTCAGCAGATGTAGCCGCCTCTCCTGCCGTAGCAGCCCAGGCCTCCCAGGCCGTAGCCAAATCCACGGCCGTAGCCAAGGCCGTAGCCAAAGCCACCAAAGCCAAAGCCACCAGAGATGGGCTGTCCCTGGGCATTGAGTTCAGTGCCCACGGCAGCCGAGGAGGTGGATCCGACGGCGGTGTTCTGGGGGAAGGAGGTCATGATGGGTCCTGGCAGGGTGATCAGCACAGGAGAAGGGTCGATGATGACACGGGAATCCTGGCATTGCAGGGCACAGGGCTCGTTGCAGCTGTTGGCCAGCGGGGTGGGTCCGCAGGGTCGGCAGAGGTCGTAGCAGGCCATGGGTGCGGTGTGGAGGGTCCCTGGAAGAGAGGGGGGTGAGGCAAGGCCCTGGTTGGGGCATGCGTATGTGAGGGGTGGTGATGCAGGGGACAGAGGGAAAGTGGGGCAGGTATTGTGGGGCTGTGGGGAGTTGTGAGGGTTGCTGAGGCTGGGGCTGAGTGTGCTGGCAGAGAGGGGCCAGGGGTGCAGGAGCAGGAGGGTCAGGGTTTTGAGACTCACCTGGTTGTCCGCAGGAGCTGGAGGGGAAGGTCTGAGAGCTGTGTGAAAGAGTGAGGCTCTGGACTGGCTTTTATGCAGGTGCTGGAGGGGCGGGACAGCCTTGTCATTTGGCCTTGGGGCATTTTGAGGGCAGCAGCTCTTGCCTGGCCCAGCCTTGTGAGTCAGGAGGTGGGGAGCATTTTCCTTCCCCTGCCTCTGCAGTGTCCTGTCCTGCTTTTGAGGCCGTGTCCATCTGACCTTGGCAGCCACTATAATGAGTTGGCCTTTGGGACATTTTGATTGTTTGATGTGTGTCAGGGAGGGCTGAATAAACAAGCAGAGCCCAGCAGAGGTGTGCTGTCATCAGTGAGGGCATTTTGTTACATTCGGGTGCTGTGGTTTGCAGGTGCCTTGTGAAGACTGGGCTCATCCCTTTGTGTCTTGAATGAGACCAAGAGACAGAAACTGGAAAGCCAGGTGCTGGTCAGGATGGATTTGTTTCATTTTTATGGTCCCCTTGGATTTCAGAAAATTACATGATAATGAACTCCTTCATTTTAAGTGTATGTCCTACCATCATTAAAACCAGGAAAAGCCACCAACAAATGGTGTCTGATTCCTTTTTTATCACGGCAGGTCCGTGACTTCAGTTCTGTTATTCCGCATTCAAGCTGTAAGGTTTCATATCTTATATCCCTTAAATCTAAATAATAGTATGTTCCCCTTAGCAAAACCCAGTAATTACTACCTGATGGTCAGCGTGCTCCTCTTTCCTTCTTTGTCATGCTATGGGCATTTCTTCATGAAATTCTATGATCCTGCCCTTGAGGCCTTGTCCATCTAACCCTGTCAGCAGCTTTTAAGCACAGGTTGGTATTTGAGGAGGTTTGCATGGAAGCTTGGTGTTAGGCCAGGCCAAATAAACAACCAACATTTAGGAGAGCTGTGATGCCATCAGTGAAACCACCCTGCAGCACTCACTCTTGTGCTGTGGTTTGTGGGTGTGTTGTGAAGAGTGGCCCCATTCCCTCCCAGCCCTGTCAGGCTGCTCTGGGATTTGCAGATGTGCTGGAACTGTTGCCCCTTCCCCCACATTCCATTGCTCCCCACCTTGATCCCACCTGGCTAAGCCTGACAGTAGACCTGCCTTTTCCTGTTCACTGTGCTCTGTGGATATCTTGGTGCTCCTCTTGCTTGGAAGGTGTTGATACCCAGGGCGAGACAGCTCATTACTTAGGCGGAGTGTGAAGGGCTGAGGCCACTTGTGATTGTCTGAATGAGGATTTGGAGGGTTGCTGGAGGCTAGCATTGCATGATCCTCAAAAGCAATCCAGGCATGTCTGGGCTGTGTCTGTGCCCAGCATGGTGGCCTGAGAAGGGTCTGAAGGGCTGGACCCAGAGTCTTGTGGTCAGTGTCCCAAAGTCCAGATGGCAGCAAGTCCCCAGTGCAGTTGGCCAGGAGCTGGATCCATTTTGCCAACCCTGAATATCTGACTGGTGCTAAACCTCTTCTCGAGCTCATCGAGGGCATCTGCCAAGGGCTGTTTCTTGAGAGGAGTCATCCTGGATAGCAAGGAATGTATGAGTTTCAAGTGTTTTCTTCTAAGAAATAATCCTTGTGGTTGTGGATGAGAAAGAACAGAGTAGGAGGTGCCCCTGTGCCACTGTGGGGAAATGGACCCCAAGTCTTTAGGTCAGGATTGGGAAAGTGTTGTGATGAAGCAGGGAGAGGTGGGTCTTTTTGTCTCCTGAGCAATGATGAGGTCCCATGTGAGGTGTTCTGAGCAGCTCTGGGCTCCCCACATGTAGATGAAGTAGATTTAGTGAAAGAAAACCACTGATAGGCCAGAAAGATTCTGAAGGGGCTGGTGGATCTTTCCCAGAGGAGAGACTGTGAGACCTGGGACTCCCAGGAGACAAAGCTGGACATGAGGGGGTCATCAGTGTGTGCAGATCCCTGATGGCAGAGAACGAAGTTGAGAGAGCCTGGCTGTTCTCAGCAGTGCACACATGCAGGACAAGAGGCCAAGGGCACAAGCGAAAACCGCTGGAATTCCATGGGCAAGGCAGAAAAGCCATTTTCAATGTGAGGTCTGTCCCAGAAGAAAAGTCGGGGAGTAACCTGTCCTGGGAGATCCAGGACTGAACTGTCCAAGGTTCTGGAACCCTGGGTCATGCTGACTGTGATCGAGCCAGGGAGAATGATGCAATTGCACTCCAGTGCTCCTGCCTAATTGGATGATGTTGTTCCTATTTTGAGGAGGAGGGTTAGGGAGTCCTGCTGGGAAGAGAGTGTGTTCTGGCACAGAGTGACTTGGAGAGAGCCATGAGCAAGAGAGATTTTTTTTGTGTCATAGACTTTGGTGTAGTTCGGTGATGGGCTTGTGTCTCCCCTCAATCCCTGCTTCCTCTGCCAGTCTTGATTGTTACAGGTCATGATGTATTTTCTAAGAAAGGTGATGAGGCCTTTTTCCGTGCACACTAAAGGTCTGTTTCTTCCCAGCACTGCGTTGGATGAGGAGGTGAGACCAATGGGATTCACAAAGATGAGGAGACATGTCAAGCTTTGATGCAGGAAAATTTTATTGAGGCAAAAACAAGATGAAGAGACAGGAGAAAGTATTTGAAAGGATTCGGTGTGAGGTAGACGTAGGGCAACCATCAGCTGAGGTTCTCTGATTGCAGGAGCTGTTGCCAGACCCCCAAACTGTTGGTGTCAGGAGTGGTGCTGAGGGCCCTCAGCAGATGTAGCCGCCCCTCCTGCCGTAGCAGCCCAGGCCTCCCAGGCCGTAGCCACATCCACGGCCGTAGCCAAGGCCGTAGCCAAATCCACCAAAGCCAAATCCCCCAGAGATGGGCTGTCCCTGGACACTGAGTTCAGTGCCCACGGCAGCCGAGGAGGTGGATCCGACGGCGGTGTTCTGGGGGAAGGAGGTCATGATGGGTCCTGGCAGGGTCACCAGCACGGGGGAAGGGTCGATGATGACCCGGGAATCCTGGCATTGCAGGGCACAGGGCTCGTTGCAGCTGTTGGCCAGCGGGGTGGGTCCGCAGGGTCGGCAGAGGTCGTAGCAGGCCATGGGTGTGGTGTGGAGGGTCCCTGGAAAGAGAGGGGAGTGAGGCAGGGCTGTGGTTGGGGCATGGGTGTGTGAGGGGTGGTGATGCAGGAGAGAAAGGGAAAGTGGGGCTGGTGTTGTGGCGCTGTGGGGAGGTGTGAGGGCTTCTGAGGCTGGGGCTGAGCGTGCTGGCAGAGAGGGGCCAGGGGTGCAGGAGTAGGAGGTTCAGGGGTTTGAGACTCACCTGGTTGTCCGCAGGAGCAGGAGGAGAAGGTCTGAGAGCTGTGTGAGAGAGTGAGGCTCTGGGCCGGCTTTTATGCAGGTGCTGGAGGGGTGGGACTGCCTTGTCATTTGGCCTTGGGGGATTTTTTAGGCAGCAGCTCTTGCCTGGCCCAGCCTTGTGAGTCAGGAGGTGGGGAGCATTTTCCTTCCCCTGCCTCTGCAGTGTCCTGTCCTGCTTTTGATGCCGTGTCCGTCTGACCTTGGCAGCAGCTTTAATGACTTGGCCTTTGGGACATTTTGATTGTTTGATGTGTGTCAGGGAGGGCTGAATAAACAAGCAGAGCCCAGCAGAGGTGTGATGTCATCAGTGAGGGCATTTTGTGACATTTGTGTGCTGCAGTTTGCAGGTGCCTTGTGAAGACTGGGCTCATCCGTTTGTGTCTTGAATGAGGCCAAGAGACAGAAACTGGAAAGCCAGGTGCTGGTCAGGATGGATTTGTTTTATTTTTATGGTCCTCTTGGATATCAGAAAATTACATGATAATGAACTCCTTCATTTTAAGTGTATGTCCTACCATCATTAAAAACCAGGAAAAGCCACCAACCAATGGTGTCTGATCCCTTTTTTATCACGGCTGGTCCGTGACTTCCATTCTGTTATTCCGCATTCAATCAGTTAGGTTTCATATCTTAGATCCCTTAAATCTCAATAATAGTGTGTTCCCCTTAGCAAAACCCAGTAATTAAAACCTGATGGTCAGCATGCTCCTCTTTCCTTCTTTGTCATGCTATGGGCATTTCTTCATGAAATTCTATGATCCTGTCCTTGAGGCCTTGTCCATCTAACCCTGTCAGCAGCTTTTAAGCACAGGTTGGTATTTGAGGGGGTTTGCATGGAAGCTTGGTGTTAGGCCAGGCCAAATAAACAACCAACATTTAGGAGAGCTGTGGTGCCATCAGTGAAACCACCCTGCAGCACTCACTCTTGTGCTGTGGTTTGTGGGTGTGTTGTGAAGAGTGGCCCCATTCCCTCCCAGCCCTGTCTGGCTGCTCTGGGATTTGCAGATGTGCTGGAGCTGTTGCCCCTTCCCCCACATTCCATTGCTCCCCACCTTGATCCCACCTGGATAAGCCTGACACTAGACCTGGCTTTTCCTGTTCACTGTGCTCTGTGGATATCTTGGTGCTCCTCTTGCTTGGAAGGTTTTGATACCCAGGGCGACATAGCTCTTTACTTAGGCTGAGTGTGAAGGGCTGAGGCCACTTGTGATTGTCTGAATGAGGATTTGGAGGGTTGTTGGAGGCTAGCATTGCATGATCCTCAAAAGCAATCCAGGCATGTCTGGGCTGTGTCTGTGCCCAGCATGGTGGCCTGAGAAGGGTGTGAAGGGCTGGACCCGGCGGATTGTGGTCAGTGTCCCAAAGTCCAGATGGCAGCAAGTCCCCAGTGCAGTAGGCCAGGAGTTGGATCCATTGGGCCAACCCTGAAGATCTGACTGGTGCTGGACCTCTGCTGGAGCTCATCAAGGGCATCTGCCAAGGGCTGTTTCTTGAGAGGAGTCATCCTGGATAGCAAGGAATGTATGAGTTTCAAGTGTTTTCTTCTAAGAAATCATCCTAGTGGTTGTGGATGAGAAAGAACAGAGTAGGAGGTGCCCCTGTGCCACTGTGGGGAAATGGACCCCAAGTCTTTAGGTCAGGATTGGAAAAGTGTTGTGATAAAGCAGGGAGAGGTGGGTCTTTGTGTCTCCTGAGCAATGATGAGGTCCCATGTGAGGTGTTCTGAGCAGCACTGGGCTTCCCACATGTAAATGAAGTAGATTTAGTGAAAGAAAACCTGTGAAGGGCCAGAAAGATTCTGAAGGGGCTGGTGGATCTTTCCCAGAGGAGAGACTGCGAGACTTGGGACTTCCAGGAGACAACGCTGGACATGAGGGGGTCATCAGTGTGTGCAGATCCCTGATGGCAGAGAATGAAGTCGAGAGAGCCTGGCTGTTCTCAGCAGTGCACACGTGCAGGACAAGAGGGCAAGGGCACAAGTGAAAACCGCTGGAATTCCATGGGCAAGGCAGAAAAGCTTTTTTCAATGTGCGTTCTGTTCCAGAAGAAAAGTCGGGGAGTAACCTGTCCTGGGAGATCCAGGACTGAACTGTCCAAGGTCCTGGAACCCCGGGTCCTGCTGACTATGATTGAGCCGAGGAGAATGAGGCAATTGCACTCCAGTGCTCCTGCCTAATTGGATGATGTTGTTCCTGTTTTGGGGGGGTGGGTTAGGGAGTCCTGCTGGGAAGAGAATGCGTTCTGGCACAGAGTGACTTGGAGAGAGCCACGAGCAAGAGAGATTTGTGGTGTCAAAGACTTTGGTGTAGTAGGTGATGGGCTTGTGTCTCCCCTCAATCCCTGCTTTCTCTGCCAGTCTTGATTGTTACAGGTCGTGATGTATTTTCTAAGAAAGGTGAGGAGACCTTGTTCCATTCACACCAATGGTCTGTTTCTTCCCAGCACTGTGTTTGGGGAGGAGGTGACACCTCTGGGATTCACAAAGATGAGGATACATGTCAGGCTTTGATGCAGGAAAACTTTATTGAGGCAAAAACCAGATGAAGACAGAGGAGAAAGCATTTGAAAGGATCCAGTGTGAGGTAGAAGTAGGGCAACCATCAGCTGAGGTTCTCTGCTTGCAGGAGCTGTTACCAGAGCCCCGAGCTGGTGGTGTCAGTAGTGGTGCTGAGGGCCCTCAGCAGATGTAGCCGCCCCTCCTGCCGTAGCAGCCCAGGCCTCCCAGGCCGTAGCCACATCCACGGCCGTAGCCAAGGCCGTAGCCAAAGCCACCAAAGCCAAATCCACCAGAGATGGGCTGTCCCTGGGCATTGAGTTCAGAGCCCACGGCAGCCGAGGAGGTGGATCCGACGGCGGTGTTCTGGGGGAAGGAGGTCATGATGGGTCCTGGCAGGGTGATCAGCACAGGGGAAGGGTCGATGATGACCCGGGAATCCTGGCATTGCAGGGCACAGGGCTCGTTGCAGCTGTTGGCCAGCGGGGTGGGTCCGCAGGGTCGGCAGCGGTTGTAGCAGGCCATGGGTGTGGTGTGGAGGGTCCCTGGAAGAGAGGGGGGTGAGGCAGGGCAGGAGTGAGGAGTGGGAGGGTTGGTGATGAAAGAGGGCGAGGAGGTGTGGAGGGTGTTGTGGTACAGTGGGGAGGTGTGAGGGCTTCTGAGGCTGGGGCTGAGCATGCTGGCAGAGAGGGGCCAGGGGTGCAGGAGCAGGAGTGTCAGGGATTTGAGACTCACCTGATTGTCAGCAGGAATAGGAGGGGAAGGTCTGAGAGCTGTGTGAGAGAGTGAGGCTCTGGGCCAGCTTTTATGCAGGTCCCAGAGGTGCGGGACAGCCTTGTCATTTGGCCTTGGGGCATTTTGAGGGCAGCAGCTCTTGCCTGGCCCATCCTTGTGAGTCAGGAGGTGGGGAGCATTTTCCTTCCCATGCCTCTGCAGTGTCCTGTCCTTCTTTTGAGGCCGTGTCTATCTGACCTTGCCAGCAGCTTTAATGAGTTGGCCTTTGGGATGTTTTGATTGTTTGATGTGTGTCAGGGAGGGCTGAATAAACAAGCAGAGCCCAGGAGAGGTGTGATGTCATCAGTGAGGGCATTTTGTTACATTTGACTGCTATGGTTTGCAGGTGCCTTGTGAAGACTGGGCTCATCCCTTTGTGTCTTGAATGAGATCAGGAGACAGAAACTGGAAAACCAGGTGCTGGACAGGATGGATTTGTTTCATTTTTGTGGTCCCCTTGGATTTCAGAAAATTACGTGATAATGAACTCCTTCATTTTAAGGTAGGTCTTAGCATCATTAAAAACCAGAAAAAGCCACGAAGAAACGGTGTCTGATCCATTTTTTATCACGGCTGGTCTGTGACTTCAATTCTGTTATTCTGCATTCAAGCGGCAAGGTTTCATATCTTATATCCCTTAAATCTCAATAATAATATGTTCCCCTTAGCGGAACCGAATAATTACTACCTGATGGTCAGCATGCTCCTCCTTCCTTCTTTGTCATGCTATGGGCATTTCTTCTTGAAAATCTGTGACTCCATTGTCCTGCCCTTGAGGTCCATCTAACCCTGTCATCAGCTTTTAAGCGCCGGTTGGTATTTGAGAGGGTTTGCAGGGAAGTTTGGTGTTAGGCCAGGCCAAATAAACAACCAACATTTAGGAGAGCTGTGGTGTCATCAGTGAAACCACCCTGCAGCACTGCCTCTTGTGCTGTGGCTTGTGGGTGTGTTGTGAAGAGTGGCCCCATTCCCTCCCAGCCCTGTCTGGCTGCTCTGGAATTTGCAGATGTGCTGGAGCTGTTGCCCCTTACCCCACATTCCATTGCTCCCCACCTTGATCCCACCTGGATAACCCTGACACTAGACCTGGCTTTTCCTGTTCACTGTGCTCTGTGGATATCTTCCTGCTCCTCTTGCTTGGAAGGTTTTGATACCCAGGGCGAGATAGCTCTTTACTTAGGCTGAGTGTGAAGGGCTGAGGCCACTTGTGATTGTCTGAATGAAGATTTAGTGGGTTGTTGGAGGCTAGCATTGCATGATCCTCAAAAGCAATCCAGGCATGTCCAGGCTGTGTCTGTGCCCAGCATGGTGGCCTGAGAAAGGTCTGAAGGGCTGGTTTCGGAGTCTTGTGGTCAGTGTCCCAAAGTCCAGAGGGAAGCAAGTCCCCAGTGCAGTTGGCCAGGAGTTGGATCTATTGGACCAACCCTGAAGATCTGACTGGTGCTGGACTTCTGCTGGAGCTCATCAAGGGCATCTGCCAAGGGCTGTTTCTTGAGAGGAGTCATCCTGGATAGCAAGGAATGTATGAGTTTCAAGTGTTTTCTTCTAAGAAATCGTCATTGTGGTTGTGGATGAGAAGAAATGGAGCAGGAGGTGCCCCTGTGCCACTGTGGGGAAATGGACCCAAGTCTTTAGGTCAGGATTGAGAAAGTGTTGTGATAAAGCAGTGGGAGGTGGGTCTTTGTTTCTCCTGAGCAATGATGAGGTCCCATGTGAGGTGTTCTGAGCAGCTCTGGGCTTCCCACATGTAAATGAAGTAGATTTAGTGAAAGAAAACCGGTGAAGGGCCAGAAAGATTCTAAAGGGGCTGGTGGATTTTTCCCAGAAGAGAAACTGCGAGATCTGCGACTCACAGGAGAAAATGCTGGACATGAGGGGGTCATCAGTGTGTGCAGATTCCTGCTGGCAGAGAATGAAGTCGAGAGAGCCTGGCTGTTCTCAGCAGTGCACACGTGCACGACAAGAGGGCAAGGGCACAAGTGAAAACCGTTGAAATTCCATGGGCAAGGCAGAAAAGCCTTTTTCAATGTGAAGTCTGTCCCAGAAGAAAAGTCAGGGAGTAACCTGTCCTGGGAGATCCAGGACTGAACTGTCCAATGTCCTGGAACCCCGGGTCTTGCTGACTATGATTGAGCCGAGGAGAATGAAGCAATTGCATTCCAGTGCTCCTGCCTAATTGGATGATGTTGTTCCTGTTTTGGGGAGGAGGGCTAGGGAGTCCTGCTGGGAAGAGAGTGTGCTCTGGCACAGAGTGACTTGGAGAGAGCCATGAGCAAGAGATTTTTTTTTTTGTGTCATAGCCTTTGGTGTAGTTCAGTGATGGGCTTGTGTCTCCCCTCAATCCCTGCTTCCTCTGCCAGTCTTCATTGTTACAGGTCGTGATGTATTTTCTAGAAAAGGTGTTGAGACCTTGTTCCACTCATACCAAAGGTCTGTTTCTTCCCAGCACCGTATTGAATGAGGAGATGAGACCATTGGAAGTCACAAAGATGAGGAGACATGTCAGGCTTTGATGGAGGATAAATTTATTGAGGCAAAAACAAAATGAAGAGAGAGGAGAAAGCATATGAAAGGATCCAGTGTGAGGTAGAAGTAGGGCAACCATCAGCTGAGATTCTCTGCTTGCAGGAGCTGTTGCCAGAGCCCCGAGCTGGTGGTGTCAGGGCTGGTGCTGAGGGCCCTCAGCAGATGTAGCCGCCCCTCCTGCCGTAGCAGCCCAGGCCTCCCAGGCCGTAGCCAAATCCACGGCCGTAGCCAAGGCCGTAGCCAAAGCCACCAAAGCCAAATCCACCAGAGATGGGCTGTCCCTGGGCATTGAGTTCAGTGCCCACGGCAGCCGAGGAGGTGGATCCGACGGCGGTGTTCTGGGGGAAGGAGGTCATGATGGGTCCTGGCAGGGTCACCAGCACAGGGGAAGGGTCGATGATGACACGGGAATCCTGGCACTGCAGGGCACAGGGCTCGTTGCAGCTGTTGGCCAGCGGGGTGGGTCCGCAGGGTCGGCAGCGGTCGTAGCAGGCCATGGGTGTGGTGTGGAGGGTCCCTGGAAGAGAGGGAAGTGAGGCAGGGCAGGGGACTGGAGGTTCAAGTTGCAAAGTGTAAGAACAGCAGGAAAGTAGGAGGGTATTTTGGGGCTGTGGGGAGGCGTGAGGGCTGCTGAGGCTGAGGCTGAGCGTGCTGGCAGCGAGGGACCGGGGGTACAGGAGAAGCAGGGTCAGGGGTTTGAGGCTCACCTGGTTGTCAGCAGGAGAAGGAGAAGAAGGCTTGAGGAGAAGCGTGTGAGGCAGAGAGGCTCTGGGCTGGCTTTTATGCTCGTTGTGGATGGGCAGGACAGCCTTGTCCCATGGCCTTGGGGCATTTTGCGGTCCAAATCTCTTGGCCAGCCCAGGCTTCTGAGTCATGTTGTGGGGAGTGTTTTTCTACCCACAACTCTGCAATTCCATGTCCAGCTCCTGAGTCCATATCCATCTGGTCTTTGCAGCAGCTTTCATTTGGGAATTGGTATTTGGGAGGATTTCATTATTAAATGTGTGCAAGGGAGGACTGAATAATCAACCAGAGCTGTGGAGATTTGCAATGTCGTCAGTGATGTCATTTTGTTGTACTCCTATGCTGTGGTTTGTGGATTCCTTCTGATGACTGGGCCCCTCTTCTGTGCTACTGGATGTCCATCAGTCCTTGTGTTGCACCCAGGGATGCTGAGGGAGCTTCTGATGTCCTGAGGATGTCACTCCACAAGAGCTTGGCAAGGTCCTATTGCCCAGGAGCAGTTTCTGATGGATGAAAGGGAGCTCATGGCCTTCTGCCTTGAATGTGATGAAGGGATAACATTTGGAAAAAGAGAGGCTGTTCAGGCTGAACTTGTTTCAATGGTTTGGCCCTTTTAGAATTCTCATATGTACACGATAATGTACTCTGTCATTTAGATTGTCCTGCTTGACCTCATTAAGCAACCCATTAAACAAACAAGAAGTGGTTTCCCAAACAGGTTTGTGACATCATTTGTCTTATTCCACATTAAGGTCATATGATTTCAAAGCTTGTATCCTTTAAGGTTTAACATCATGTTCTTGTGAGCAAAACCCAGTAATTACTAGCTCTGGTCAGCAACATCATCTTTCTTTCCTTGTCATGGTGCAGGTGTTTCTTTTTGGAGTTCTGTGATCCCATGTCCTTCTCTTAAGTCTGTGTCCATCCGACCTTGGTGGCAGCTTTTAAATGTGATCATTAGAGGTTTAAAGACTTGTGCTGATGGTGCATGTCAGGTTGGGGTGAAGACATTACCAAAGCTTGGGGGAGATGGGGTGTCATCACTGATGTCACCCTGTGATACTGGTGTGCTGTCGTTTTTGTGTGTGTTGTGAACACACACAAAACTCCCTTACCCCATTTCCTCCCAGCCATGTCAGGCTGGCCTGGGCTTTGCAGGTCATCTGAGGCTGAGGGGCTGCTCCTTCCAGTGCATTTTGTCCCTGCCTACCTTGGCTCCCTCTCTCCTGCCCAGTCTATATGCCAGGCCTTTCTAATGGAGATGGGAAAGCAATTCATGAGATTTATGAAGGTCACCCAAGCTCCCCAAAATCCAGTGCTGGCTGATCCCTAGCAGTCATCTCAGCTGGGCCCAGCACAGTCACACTGTAGGGTCACAGTGCTGGGCTCTGACAGACACGTGGAAAGGAAAACTGCTGAAGGATAAGGAAAATGAGACAGGTGAGGAGAAGTTGAAGGAACCGAGGCTGTTCAGTTTTCAGAAGAAGAGGCTTGGCCTTATTGCTCTCTGGATTGTCTGAATGGAAATTGTTTCACACCAGTCTTGTCTCCATTTCGCCAAGCCATAGAGAAGAGGGAAGGGATTTAAGTTTCCCTAGCAGAGGTTTAGTTTCTTATGAGGGAAATGTAATACACGAAAATGCAGAACAACCAAGCTATGGAAAGGGCTGGAGAATCTGTCCTAGAGGAGAGTCTGGGAGAGCTGGGACTCCCAGGAGACAAGGATGGACAGTGGGGTGTCATCAAGGTATGAGAATCCCTGGTGGCACGGAATGAAGTCGAGGGAGTCCATTTATTCACAGTAGTGCAACCGTGCGGGAAAAGAGGACAAGGACACAAATGAAAACAGATGGAGTTCCATGGGCAAAGAAGGGAAGAATTTTCCAATGTGAGGGTGGACAGAGAGGGGAAGAGGTGGTGGAGTCTCTGTCCTGGGAGTCCATGGTTCTGGAAATCCTGCACTTGTTAGTCTTTCTTGAGCAGAGAGGAATGAGGCACTTGCACCTCAGAGTTCCTGCCCAAGTGAAATGTTTTGTGACTCTGCTGAGAGGATTCAAGTATTCTGCTGGCAAAAGAGTCTGTCAAGTGTGCTGGCATGGGGACACTCTACCAGACCTGTGCTCAGGAGACCATTAATGTGTCAGAAGCCTTTGATGTAGCAGGTGATAGACTTCTGCCGTGATCTGGAAGGTCCACTCAATACTTTCAATGATGGTGGCATATTTGCTAAGAAATGTGTTGTGCCCCTTTTCTGTTCACCCCAATGCCCTTTCTGGCACTGTGTGAGGTGGGGATGTGAGACCATTGGAATTTACAAAGCTGAGGACACACGTCAGGCTCTGATGCAGGACAACTTTATTGAGGCAAAAGAATTAAAAGGCAAGACAAAGAATTAAGTGATCCAGTGTGAAGTGCAAGTACGAAGACCATCAGCTCAGGTGAGCTTTGCTTGCAGGAGCTGTTGCCACAGTCCCGAGCTGGTGGTGCTGAGGGCCCTCAGCAGATGTAGCCGCCCCTCCTGCCGTAGCAGCCCAGGCCTCCCAGGCCGTAGCCAAATCCACGGCCGTAGCCAAGGCCATAGCCAAAGCCACCAAAGCCAAAGCCACCAGAGATGGGCTGTCCCTGGACACTGAGTTCAGTGCCCACGGCAGCCGAGGAGGTGGATCCGACGGCGGTGTTCTGGGGGAAGGAGGTCATGATGGGTCCTGGCAGGGTCACCAGCACAGGGGAAGGGTCGATGATGACCCGGGAATCCTGGCATTGCAGGGCACAGGGCTCGTTGCAGCTGTTGGCCAGTGGGGTGGGTCCGCAGGGTCGACAGAGGTCGTAGCAGGCCATGGGTGTGGTGTGGAGGGTCCCTGGAAGAGAGGAAGGGGTGAGGCAGGGCAGGGGTATAAGGGTTTGAGGGGTGAGAGAGTGTGGAGGGTGTTGGGCTGTGGGGAGGTATGAGGGCTGCTGAGGCTGGGGCTGAGTGTGCTGGAAGAAAGGGGCCAAGGGGGCAGGAGGAGGAGGGTTGGGGGTTTGAGACTCACCTGGTTTCTGACACCAAAGGAGAAGGTATCAGGAGAAGTGTGTAAGGGAGCAAGGCACTGGATCAGCTTATATGCAGGTCGTGGAGGGGTGGGACAGCCTTGTCCCATGGCCTTGGGGCATTTTGGAGGCAGCAGGTTTTGCCTGGCCCAAGGTGGTGAGTCATGATGTGGGGATTGTTTTTCTCCCACAACTTTGCCATGTTATGTCTTGCTCTAAGGAGACCATGTCCAACTGCCCTTGGCGGCAGCTTTAAAGTGAGAGTTGGCATTTGGGAGCATTGACATGGAACATGTGTCAGCGAATCCAAAATATACAACAAAAGCCTACGAAAAATATGGGTGTCATCAGGGAGGTCATTTCGTGGCACTTGTGTGGTTTTGTTTGTGGGTGTGTTGTTTAGAGGGGCCCCAAAGTATCACAGGCTGGTCAGGCTGGTCTGGGCTTTGCATCTGTGCCAGGTCTGAGTTCCTGGACTCTTACCTTCCACATGGGCAGTGGGAGAGCTGCCCCCTCAGTGAGCTGGCAGATGATGGAGTGGCTGAGGCACCACCTGGTTGTGCCACCAGGCAGAGAGACCTGGAGACTGCAGGTTAAAGGAATCTGCATTTCAAGAGAGAGAAATGAGAAGTTCTGCATCTGGACAGCAATTGCATTTGGCCCTGGGTCATGCTGTGGGCTGAGAGTCTGGAGAGCAGCTTTGCTGAGCATGACACTGTAGTGCTGGTGGAGAACCAGGAGACCACAAGATCTCAATGAAGCTTTTAGTTGAAAAGGTGTCATCAGTGTCCAAGATAGATTTCAGGCAATTCTTGCCATGAAGTTGTGAGAGGTGGCCCTTGCTCTCTTTAGAGCACTAACAGGGTTCCGTGTGATGTAGTTTGGGCAGTTCTGGGCTCCCCAGGGGAAGATGCCCATAGACTTCATGAAACAAAACCAGTTCATGGCCAGCAAGATTCCAAAGGGGCTAGGAGATCTTCCACAGATGAGAGACTGAGAAAGCTGTGACTCCCAGGAGACAAGGATGGAGAGGGCCATGTCATCAGTGTGTGCACATCCCTGAGGGCAGGCAATGACAATGAGCCATCCTCAGAAATGCAGGTGTGAAGGATAATAGGGCAATGACACAGGTGAAAACCGATTTAACTCCCTGGGCAAGGAAGGGAAGCATTTTTTGATGCGAAGGTGGTCACAGAATGGAAGAGGTGGGGAAGTCTCTGTCCTGGGAGATCGAAAACTGGAACTACCCATGGTCCTGAAATTGCTGCTCTAGGTCTTACTTGAGCAGAAGGGAACAAAGCTGTTGGTCTCCAGAGTTCCTCCCAAAGGGTTTGATTTTGTGACTGTTTATGGGGAGGGTTTGAGAATCCAGCTGGGGGAGGGAATTTATCAAGTGTGTACTGGCATGTAGTGTCTTTTTCGGAGCCATGAGCAGGAGAGCATTGGGGTGGCAGAGCCTTTGGTGTAGCACATGATGATGGGCTTGTGACACGTTCTGGAAGGTCACGCTTCAACCCTGCTACCTGTGCAACTCTTGTGATTGCTGGTGGGGACATATGTCCTAAGAAAGATTTTCCAGGCCTTTTCCCTCTCTGTCAACAACCTGTTAAGGCCACACACTATACTGGGTGAGGATGTGAGACACTGTAAGATCACGAAGAGGAGCAGACATCTCAGGATTTGATGCAGGAAAACTTTATTGAGGGGAAGGCCTGAAGAGATGGGAGAAAAAAAGTGGAAGGCATCTGGTGCGAGTTGCAAGTAGGGCAACCATCAGCCAAGCTCTTTTGCTTGAAGGAGCTGTTCCCAGAGCCCCAAGCTGTTGCACCAATGGTCCTTAGCAGATGTAGCCGCCCCTTCTGCCACAGCAGCCCAGACCTCCCAGGCCATAGCCAAGGCCAAAGCCAAACCCACCAGAGATGGGCTGTCCCTGCACGCTGAGTTCACTCCCCACAGCAGCCGAGGAGGTGGATCCGATGGCGGTGTTCTGGGGGAAGGAGGACATGATGGGTCCTGGCAGGGTCACCAGCACAGGGGAAGGGTTGATGACCACGCAATTTGATTGTTCAGTGTGTGTCAGGGAGGAATGAATGAACAGCCAGAACCATGGAGATTTGCAATGCTATCACTGAGGTCATTTTGTGGCCCTCTTGTGCTGTGGTTTGTGGATTCCTCCAGATAACTGGGCCCCTCTTCTGTGCTACTGGATGTCCATCAGTCCTTGTGTTGCACCCAGGAATGCTGAGGCAGCTGCTGATGTCCTAAGGAGGTCACTCTGCAACAGTTTGGCAAGGTCCTATTGCCCAGGAGCAGTTTCTGATGGATGAAAGGGAGCTCATCCCCTTGTGTCTTCAATGGGATGAAGTGACAGCATCTGGAAAAGGCGAGGCATTTCAGGGTGAGCTTGTTCCATTTTTATGGTCCATTATGATTTCTCAACTTACACGACAATGTACTCAGCCAATACAAGTGTATTTCTTGACTTCATTCCAAAATCAAAAAAGCCCCAAACAATACACCTGACCCGATCCCTTTTCTCCCCTGGCTTTTCTGTGACATGAATTCAATTATTCCCCATTCAAAGCATGAGGTGTAAGTTTTTATTTGTTCTTGCAAGCAAAACCAAGTATTTACTAACTGATGCTCAGCAAGCTCCTTTTCCTTCTCTGTCACCACTTGGGTATTTCTTTATGGAATTCTATGATTCCTTGTCCTGCTCTTGACTAGTTGTGAGGACATAGATGTGAGGAAAGGTGTTGTTGGTCTGTTCCATGCAGTCCATGCCCTGCTGAGATGTGGAATGTACTCAGTGAGGATGTGAGGCCATTGGAATTCAAAAAAAAACAGGAGGTGTCTCAGGCTTTGATGAAGGAAGCGTTTATTGAGACAAAGAAATAAAGAGATAGGAGAAAAAAGTGGAAGGAATGCAGTGGAAGGTGCAAGTACAGCAACCATCAGCTGAGGAGATTGGCTTGCAGGAGTGGTTGCAGCATCCCAAGCTGGTGGTGTCAGGGCTGGTGCTGAGGGCCCTCAGCAGATGTAGCCGCCCCTCCTGCCGTAGCAGCCCAGGCCTCCCAGGCCGTAGCCAAATCCACGGCCGTAGCCAAGGCCATAGCCAAAGCCACCAAAGCCGTAGCCAAAGCCACCAAATCCACCAAATCCACCAGAGATGGGCTGTCCCTGGGCATTGAGTTCAGTGCCCACAGCAGCCGAGGAGGTGGATCCGACGGCGGTGTTCTGGGGGAAGGAGGTCATGATGGGTCCTGGCAGGGTCACCAGCACAGGGGAAGGGTCGATGATGACCCGGGAATCCTGGCACTGCAGGGCACAGGGCTCGTTGCAGCTGTTGGCCAGCGGGGTGGGTCCGCAGGGTCGGCAGAGGGTGTTGCAGGCCATGGGTGTGGTGTGGAGGGTCCCTGGAAGAGAGGGGGCTAAGACATGGTTGGGTCGTGGGCATGCGAGGGGTGATGGAGTGTGGAGGGTGTTGTGGGGCTGTGGGGAGGTGTGAGGGCTGCAGAGGCTTAGGCTGAGCGTGCTGGCAGAGAGGGGCCAGGGGTGCAGGAGCAGGAGGGTCAGGGGTGTGAGGCTCACCTGGTTGTCAGAAGGAGCAGAAGGAGAAGGCTTAAGAAGTGTGTGAGGGACAGAGGCTCTGAGCCGGCTTTTATGCTGGTCAACGAGGGGTGGGACAGCCTTGTTCCATGTCCTGGGGGCATTTTCTATTCAGCAGCTCTTGCCTGGCTCAGCCTGCTGGGTCATGAGGTGGGGAGTGTTTTCCTTCCTGATGTTCTATAATTCTCTGTCCTTCCCTTGAGTCCTTGCCTATTTGACCTTGGCAGCAGATTTCAATTGGGACAAATAGAGGCCAGTGGATTGGCACTGGTTTTGTCCTGAATGTTAAAGATGCAAACAAAGGCCACAGGAATTTGGGAGTTGTGTCATTTCTTCAGTGAACCCCCAGCCACCCCTTCTGGCCAAACCTGCTTCTCTGCAGCCTGGAATATGGTTGGTGTTCTGGGCTGAAATTGCATCAATGGATCATGAGGTGGCCTTGTACCCTTCACTGTGGAAAGCTCCAACAGGTACCCAGAGAGGATTAGGAAAAGAAATACAAGGGGGCTGAGGGAGTCGACCCTCCTGTTCCTCACCACTGCTGGGGCTCCTCTGTGGAACAAGGCCATGGACATGGTTGAACAAGAGCAGTGCAGGGAGACCAGGACACTGACAGGACTGGAGTATCCTTAAGATGAGGAGAAGCTGAGAGAGCTGGAATTTCTTTCAGAGAGGTGGCAAGAATGCAAATGGGACATGTGTCAGTGTGCCATGGAACCAGCTCAGCGATGGTGTCCCAGATCTCCTACGCTGTGGTTGAATCTTCTACGTGTCCTGACACGCACAATCAACAACACCACCTTGATCTCTAATCCTTGCAACTTAAACCTGCCACCAAGATCAGATGGAGATGGCCTGGGGAGCAGAACATGAAATTGCAAAATTCCTGCAGAGGAACAAGTGGTCCATGACAGAGAAGGGAAGAGGAGCTCCCTGGCTGTCCGTTAGTAATTATTGGGTTTTGCTCACAGGAACAACACATTACAAATTACAAATTACAAAAACGCATTACAAAGAGTTACAAATTAGAGGTCATGAAAAGTTGTGGCTTGAACACGGACAAAAGGAATTGATGTCACAGACCAGCCTGAGACAAAAGGGATCGGGCTCCGTTTGTTGTTTATTGGATTTCTGAATGAGGACAAGGAATACACTTTAAATGACAGAGGATATTGTGGTGTACATTTCAAAACACAAGTAGACAATGATACTTGTACAAGTTCAGGCCTCACTTGCCTCTCGTTTTCTAGATGCTCTTTCTTCTTACCATTGAAGCCACAAAAGGGAGGAGCTCTCTTTCCTTTTCCAGTAAGGCCTGTAAGGCACCAGAACGTTTCCAAGGTGTTACATTGTGACCTCCCCAGGACATCAGCAGCTCCCTTAGCTTTCCTGGATACAAGACAAGGACTGATGGACATCAGAAGTGGCACAGAAGAGCAGCCCAGTCATCACAAGGCACCCACAAACCACAGAGCACAAGGGCTACAAAATGACTGCGCTGATGACATTGCATTACTGCTGGGCTCTGGTTGTTTATTCACCCCTCCCTGACACACATTCCACAATCAAATCCACCCAAATTCCAACTTGACTGAAAGCTGCCGCCAAGGTCAGATGGACAGGGACTCAGGAACTGGACATGGAAGTGCAGAGTTGTGGGAAGAACAACACTCCTGACATCATGACTCAGCAGGCTGGGCCAGCCAAGAACTTTGGACTTCAAAATGCCCCAAGGCCATGGGACAAGGCTGTCCCGTCCCTCCACAACCAGCATAAAAGCCAGCACAGAGCCTCTCTCCCTCACACACTTCTCCTCAAGTCTTCTCCTCCTGCTCCTGCCCAAAACCAGGTGAGCTTCAAACCCTTGACCCTGCTTAACTGCACCCCTGGTCCGTCTCTGCCAGCACGCTCAGCCCCAGCCTCAGCAACCCTCACACCTCCCCACAGCCCCACAACACCCTCCACACTCCATCACCTTCTGAAATGTCTCCTATTGCACCCCCTCACCCTTGCCCTGCCTCACCCCCTCTCTTCCAGGGACCCTCCACACCACACCCATGGCCTGCAACACCCTCTGCCGACCCTGCGGACCCACCCCGCTGGCCAACAGCTGCAACGAGCCCTGTGCCCTGCAATGCCAGGATTCCCGGGTCATTATCCAGCCTTCCCCTGTGCTGGTGACCCTGCCAGGACCCATCATGACCTCCTTCCCCCAGAACACCGCCGTCGGATCCACCTCCTCGGCTGCCGTGGGCACTGAACTCAATGCCCAGGGACAGCCCATCTCTGGTGGATTTGGTGGCTTTGGCTTTGGCTATGGCCTGGGAGGCCTGGGCTGCTACGGCAGGAGGGGCGGCTACATCTGCTGAGGGCCCTCAGCACCAGCCCTGACACCAACCACCCACTGTCGGGACAGGAAGGCACTGACCATCTGGCAAAACCTCCTCCAAGAAAAGAACCTTGGCTGATGGCCAGTCTCTCTTCTTGCCCTTCAGCCCAGCTCCCATCCCTTTGCTGCTTATGGCCTTTCAGTCTTCTACCTCAATAAAGTTTTCCTGCATCACATCTTACAATGGGTCCTTCTTCTTCCTGATCCCAAGACTCTTCCAGTGTCACTCTGCACTATGCCAGGGTTCCAGAGTCCACTGGGTTGGGTCAAAAAGTGCTTTAAGACAGCTTTTAGGATTTATTTCTCCATTCTACCACCAGCTGGCACACCTTGCTCTTCCAGGGCATCTCACAAATCCTTCAGCTACTGAATCACAGACCTGGATACACCAATGCAGATCTGTCCCTGCCTCTGCCACAAGCCTCTCTGGGTGGTGTGTTCACTTGGGCTGGACACCAGCTGCTTCTGTCCCTCCTCATCTTCCAGGCCCATCTACAGGTCTCATGAAGCAGGTCCATGTCTTCCTTGTCTTTGGGGGTTCAAAGTTCAACACAGAACTCTGGTCTTAGTACAGGAGAGCAGAGGGTGAGATTCCCCCTCACTCCTGTGCTGCCCACCCTGTGGAGATGAGTCCAGGGCACAGGGGGAGTTTCTGGTCAGTGAGTGCACATGGCTGGGACACATCCAATTCTTCATCCACAAACACCCCAAGCCCTCCTCCTTGGGGCTGCTCTCAATCCCCTCATCACCCATCCCTGTGTGCTGCATGTTGCTCCAATCCAGGTGCAGCAGGTTCTGCCCCTCTGCTCTGCTCTGGTGATATTGGAAAACTGTATTTATCTCTGGGTTACTGGGAACAAGGAAGACAAGACTCTGCTGGGGAAGATCCAGAGTGTGGCCTTGAGGATGATCCGTGTCTGAAGGTTTGGGACGGCCTTGGTCCATGACATTGGGACATTTTCCCGGCAGAAGCTGTTGCCTGGCATAGCCTGAGGAGTCATAAGGCTGGAACTGTTCTGCTTTCCACAGCTCTTAAATTCCACTTTCTGCTCTTGAGGCCGTGTCCATCTGACCTTGGCGACAGCTTTGGTGGGTTGGTTGTGGTTCCAGCATGGGTGGATGAGGGCAGGAGGACCAGTATACTGTACCTGCACTTGTGCAAAGCTTTTGTTCCTGTGCCAGACAACATCCTTGTCTCTCAGCTGGGGAGATGTGGAGGTGATGGTTGGACCTCTGGCTGGAGAAGGAATGGGAGGGATGGTCTCATTCAAATGTTGTGGTCAATGGTTCCATGTCCCTGTGTGGAGAACAGGGGTGAGTGGTGACCCTCAGGGACTCATATTGGAACCACTGTAACTTCCCATCCCTGCCAGGGACATGGAGAGTGGGTTTGAGTGCCCCCTTGGCAGGACTGGGGATGACACCAAGGTGAGTGGTGTGGATTCTGGTCTGAGGCCAGGGATGGCATCCAGAGGTTTCAGGGTGGGCTGGGTAGATGGGTTGGTGTGAAGAACGTGAGGGCCAACAGGGCCAAGTGCAGGATCCTGAATGTGGATCAGAGCAATCTCAGGAATGGATATTGCATTGGTGATGATTGAGAGCATGTCTGAGGAGAGGTATGTGGGGTGTTGGTGACGAATTGGACGTGTTTGAGCCATGTGAACGTGTTGAGAATAAACCACCCATGTCCTGGGCTCATCCCCAGAGCATGGGCAAAAGGTGAGGGGGGATTCTACATTCACACTCTGTTATGAGGAGTTTTGACATATTGGTGAGGGAAGGAGTTGTTGGTCTGTTCCATGCAGCCCAATGTCCTCTTGAGCTGTGGAATATACTCAGTGAGGATGTGAAGCCATGGGAAATCAAAAAGAACAGGAGGCGTCACAGGCTTTGATGCAGGAAACATTTATTGAGGCAAAGCAATAAAGAGATAGGAGAAAAAAGTAAAAGGAATGTAGTGGAAGGTGCAAGTACAGTGACCATCAGCTGAGGAGATTGGCTTGCAGGAGTGGTTGCAGCATCCCAAGCTGGTGGTGTCAGGGCTGGTGCTGAGGGCCCTCAGCAGATGTAGCCGCCCCTCCTGCCGTAGCAGCCCAGGCCTCCCAGGCCGTAGCCACATCCACGGCCGTAGCCAAGGCCGTAGCCAAAGCCACCAAAGCCGTAGCCAAAGCCACCAAATCCACCAGAGATGGGCTGTCCCTGGGCATTGAGTTCAGTGCCCACGGCAGCCGAGGAGGTGGATCCGACGGCGGTGTTCTGGGGGAAGGAGGTCATGATGGGTCCTGGCAGGGTCACCAGCACAGGGGAAGGCTGGATAATGACCCGGGAATCCTGGCATTGCAGGGCACAGGGCTCGTTGCAGCTGTTGGCCAGCGGGGTGGGTCCGCAGGGTCGGCAGCGGTCGTAGCAGGCCATGGGTGTGGTGTGGAGGGTCCCTGGAAGAGAGGCAGAGAGACAGGCTCAGGGCATAGGGGTTTGAGGGGTGATATAGTGTGGAGGGTGTTGTGGGGCTGTGGGGAGGTGTGAGGGTGCTGAGGCTGGGGCTGAGCGTGCTGGCAGAGAGGGGCCAGGGGTGCAAGAGCAGGAGGGTCAGGGGTTTTAGACTCACCTGGCTGTCAGCAGGAGCAGGAGGAGAATGCTTGAGGAGAAGTGTGTGAGGTACAGAGGCTCTGGGCCGGCTTTTATGCTGGTCGTGGAGGGGCGGGACAGCCTTGTCCCATGGCCTTGGGGCATTTTGCAGCTTTTGATTGGTGAGTCCTGAGGTTGGGAATGTTTTCCTTTCTGCAGTTGTGCAATTCCATTTCCTTCCCTTGAGGCTGTGTCCATCTGACCTTGGGGACACCTTTAAAGGAAGAGTTGGTATTTGAAAGGATTTGATTATTCCATGTGTGTCAGGGAGGAATGAATAAACAACCAGAGCCATGGAGATTTGCAATGTCATCGCTGAGGTCATTCTGTGGCCATCCTGTGCTGTGGTTTGTGGATTCCTCCAGATGACTGGGCCCCTCTTCTGTGCTACTGCATGTCCATCACTCCTTGTGTTGCACCCAGGAATGCTGAGGGAGCTGCTGATGTCCTGAGGAGGTCACTCTTGCAGGAGCTTGGCAAGCTCCTATTGCCCAGGAGCAGTTTCTGATGGATGAAAGGGAGCTCATCCCCTTGTGTCTTCAATGGGATGAAGTGACAGCATCTGGAAAACACGAGGCGCTTCAGGGTGAGCTTGTCCCATTTTTATGGTCCATTCAGATTTGTGAACTTTACATGAAAATGTACTCAGTCAATTCAAGTGTATTTCTTGACTTCATTCCAAAATCAAAAAAACCCACACAATACACCTGGCTTCATCCCTTATTTCCCCAGGTTTTTCTGTGACATGACTTCACTTATTCCACATTCAAGGCATTGAATTATAACTTGTAAGGCTTTATCTTCTGTTCCTGCCAGCAAAACCCAACATTCACTAACTGATGCCCAGCAAGCTCCTTTTCCCTTCTCTGTCATCTTTTGGGTGTTTCTTTTATGGAATTCTATGATTCCATGTCCTGCTCTTGACTCCTTTTCCTCCTCACCTTGGCAGCTGCATTGACGTGTCAGTGGGTATTTGGGAGGATTTGCAGGGAAGGTTCATGTCAGGGAGGGCAGAATAAACAACCAAAGCATTGGAGCAGTTCGGTGTCATCAGTGAGGTCACTGCCTGACATTGATGTGCTGTGGGTTGTGGATGTGTTTAGAAGAGGGACCCCATTCCCTCCCAGCCCTCTCAGGCTGCTCTGGGATTTGCAGATGTGCTGCAGGTGTGGCCGCTGCCCTCACGTTTCATCCTTCCCCATACTGATCCCACCTGCCCAAGCTTGACACCACACCTGACCCTTCCTTGTGATTCTGCTCTGTGGCTGTCTTGGTGCTCCTCTGACTTTTAAAGTTTGGATATCTGGGGCCTTTTTGCTGTTTCCATGTGCAGTGTGCCAAAACATGAGGCCACTTGTGATTGTCAGAAAGAGGATTTGGAGGGTGCCCAGGATTGTTGGAGGTGAGCATTGCATGATCCTTAAAAACACCCCAGGCAAGTCTGGATTGTATCAGTGCCCAGCATGGACACCTGAGAAAGGTCTGGAGGGCTGGACCTGGAGGTTTGTGGTCAGTGTCCCAAATTCCAGAAGGCAGCAAGTCCCCAGGGCTGTATCTGGGGATCCATTGGGCCAACACAGAAAACCTGACAGGTGCTGGACATCTGCTGGGGTTCTGTAAAGGGAAAAGTGGATTTCGTCCAGGTGTTGTTTGTTGGACAAAGTCATCCTGGGTGGGAAGCAATGTCTGGGTCCCAGTTGGAACAATTGTATTTGTCTCTGAAAAAGCCTTTGGTTTCTGATTGTGTTTGAGAAGAAATGGAGCAAAAGCTTTCTCTGTGTGGGTAACGGCATCCAAAGTGTCTGGGTTTGGATTGGAAAAAATGTTATGGCCAAGGAGGGAAAAGCACCTTTTGCCATCTGCTCAGCACTGGTGAGGTCCCACATGAGGTGTTGTGGACAGTTCTGGGCTCCACAGTGTGAAAATGAAGTCAATTCAGTGAATGCAGGCCAGTTCAGGACAACAAGACTCCAACAAGGTTGGAGAATCATTCCTAGAGGATAGGCTGAGACACCTGGGACTCAGAGTGGACGAGGATGGATGGGGGCTGCCATCCGTGTGTGCAAATCCCTGATGGCAGGGAGTGAAGTGAAGGAGCCCGACTGCTCCCAGCAGTGCTCACCTGCAGGGCAAGAGAGCAAGGGCACAAGTGAAAACCAATGGAAGTCCCTGGGCAAAGAATCAAAGAATCTTTCATTGTGAGGGCAGCCACAGAATGGAAGAGGTGTTGGAGTGTCTGTGCTGAGAGAGCGAACACTGAGCTGTCCATGGCGCTGGAAATCCTGCTCTTGAGGACTCTGGGCAGGGGAGTTGAAGCACTTGCACTCCAGATTTCCTGCCAAAGGGGTTGATGCAATTCCTCCATTTGATTGAGGAGTTCAAGAGACCTGCTGGTGAGAGAGTTTGTCAAGTGTGCCCTGGCATGGAAAGACGTTACCAGAGCTGTACCCAGGAGAGCATGAACATGTCCAAGGCTTTGGTGGAACAGAGATGTGTGTGACAGATTCTGGCAGGTGTTCCCTCCTCTGCATTCCATGCCACACTCTGTTAGAAGGGGTTTTGAAATATTTGTGAGGGAAGGAGTTGTTGGTCTGTTCCATGCAGCCCGGTGTCCTGTTGTGCTGTGGAATGTACTCGGTGAGGATGTGAGGCCATTGGAATTCAAAAAGAACAGGAGACATCTCAGGCTTTGATGCAGGAAACATTTATTGAGGCAAAGGGATGAAGAGATAGGAGGCAAAAGCGGATGGAATGCAGTGGAAGGTGCAAGTACAGCGACCATCAGGGGAGGAGATTGGCTTGCAGGAGTGGTTGCAGCATCCCAAGCTGGTGGTGTCAGGGCTGGTGCTGAGGGCCCTCAGCAGATGTAGCCGCCCCTCCTGCCGTAGCAGCCCAGGCCTCCCAGGCCGTAGCCACATCCACGGCCGTAGCCAAGGCCGTAGCCAAAGCCACCAAAGCCGTAGCCAAAGCCACCAAAGCCACCAAATCCACCAGAGATGGGCTGTCCCTGGGCATTGAGTTCAGTGCCCACGGCAGCCGAGGAGGTGGATCCGACGGCGGTGTTCTGGGGGAAGGAGGTCATGATGGGTCCTGGCAGGGTCACCAGCACAGGGGAAGGCTGGATAATGACCCGGGAATCCTGGCATTGCAGGGCACAGGGCTCGTTGCAGCTGTTGGCCAGCGGGGTGGGTCCGCAGGGTCGGCAGAGGGTGTTGCAGGCCATGGGTGTGGTGTGGAGGGTCCCTGGAAGAGAGGGGGGTAAGACAGGGTTGGGTCATGGGCATGTGATGGGTGATGGAGTGTGGAGGGTGTTGTGGGGCTGTGGGGAGGTGTGAGGGCTGCTGAGGCTGGGGCTGAGCGTGCTGGCAGAGAGGGGCCAGGGGTGCAGGCGAAGCAAGGTCAGGGGTTTGAGGCTCACCTGGTTGTCAGCAGGAATAGGAGGAGAAGGCTTGAGGAGAAGTGTGTGAGGGACAGAGGCTTTGGGACGGCTTTTATGCTGGTCACCGAGGGGCGGGACAGCCTTGTACCATGGCCTGGGGGCATTTTCTTTTCAGCAGCTCTTGCCTGGCCCAGCCTGCTGAGTCATGAGGTGGGGAGTGTTTTCCTTCCTGATGTTCTGCAATTCTCTGTCCTTCCCTTGAGTCCTTGCCCATTTGACCTTGGCAGCCGATTTCAATTGGGACAAATAGAGGCCAGTGGATTGGCACTGGTGTTGTCCTGAATGTCAAAGATGCAAACAAAGGCCACAGGAATTTGGGAGTTGTGTCATGTCTTCAATGAACCCCCAGCCACTCCTTCTGGCCAAACCTGCTTCTCTGCAGCCTGGAATATGGTTGGTGTTCTGGGCTGAAATTGCATCAATGGATCATGAGGTGGCCTTGTACCCTTCACTGTGGAAAGCTCCAGCAGGCACCTGGAGAGGATTAGGAAAAGAAATACAAGGGGGCTGAGGGAGTCGACTCTCCTGTTCCTCACCACTGCTGGGGCTCCTCTGTGGAACAAGGCCATGGACATGGTTGAGCAAGAGCAGTGCAGGGAGACCAGGACACTGACAGGACTGGAATATCCTTAAGATGACGGAAGCTGAGAGAGCTGGACTTTCTTTCAGAGAGGTGGCAAGAATGCAAATGGGACATGTGTCAGTGTGCCATGGAACCAGCTCAGCGATGGTGTCCCAGATCTCCTACGCTGTGGTTGAATCTTCTACGTGTCCTGACATGAACAATCAACAGCACCACCTTGGTCTCTAATCCTTGCAACTTAAACCTGCCACCAAGATCAGATGGAGATGGCCTGGGGAGCAGAACATGAAATTGCAAAATTCCGCAGAGGAACAAGTGGTCCATGACAGAGAAGGGAAGAGGAGCTCCCTGGCTGTCCGTTAGTAATTATTGGGTTTTGCTCACAGGAACAACACATTACAAATTACAAATTACAAATTACAAAAATGCATTACAAAGAGTTACAAATCAGAGGTCATGAAAAGTTGTGGCTTGAACACGGACAAAAGGAATTGATGTCACAGACCAGCCTGAGACAAAAAGGGATCGGGCCCCGTTTGTTGTTTATTGGATTTCTGAATGAGGACAAGGAATACACTTTAAATGACAGAGGATATTGTGGTGTACATTTCAAAACACAAGTAAACAATGACACTGGTGCAGGTCCAGCCCTCAATTGCCTCTCGTTTTCCAGATCTTCTTTCTTGCTACCATTGAAGACACAAAAGGGAGGAGCTCTCTTTCCTCTACCAGGAAGAGCTGTCAGGCACCAGAACCTTTCCAAGGTGTTACACTGTGACCTCCCCAGGACATCAGCAGCTCCCTTAGCTTTCCTGGATGCAAGACAAGGAATGATGGACATCAGAAGTGGCACAGAAGAGCAGCCCAGTCATCACAAGGCACCCACAAACCACAGAGCACAAGGGCTACAAAATGACTGCGCTGATGACATTGCATTGCTGCTGGGCTCTGGTTGTTTATTCACCCCTCCCTGACACACATTCCACAATCAAATCCACCCAAATTCCAACTTGACTGAAAGCTGCCGCCAAGGTCAGATTGACAGGGACTCAGGAACTGGACATGGAAGTGCAGAGTTTTGGGAAGAACAACACTCCTGACATCATGACTCAGCAGGCTGGGTCAGCCAAGAACTTTGGATTTCAAAATGCCCCAAGGACACGGGACAAGGCTGTCCTGCCCATTCACAATCAGTATAAAAGCCGGCCCAGAGCCTCTCTCCCTCACAGACTTCTGCTCAAGCCTTCTCCTCCTGCTCCTGCTGACAACCAGGTGAGCCTCAAACCCCTGACCCTCCTGCTCCTGCACCCCTGGCCCCTCTCTGCCAGCACAGTCAGCCCCAACCTCAGCAGCCCTCACACCTCCCCACAGCCCCACAACACCCTCCACACTCTCTCACCTCCTGAAATGTCTCCTCTTGCACCCCCACACCCCTGAGCCTGCCTCACCCCCCCCTCTTCCAGGGACCCTCCACACCACACCCATGGCCTGCAACACCCTCTGCCGACCCTGCGGACCCACCCCGCTGGCCAACAGCTGCAACGAGCCCTGTGCCCTGCAATGCCAGGATTCCCGGGTCATCATCGACCCTTCCCCTGTGCTGGTGACCCTGCCAGGACCCATCATGACCTCCTTCCCCCAGAACACCACCGTCGGATCCACCTCCTCGGCTGCCGTGGGCACTGAACTCAGTGTCCAGGGACAGCCCATCTCTGGTGGCTTTGGTGGCTTTGGCTATGGCCTTGGCTATGGCCGTGGATTTGGCTACGGCCTGGGAGGCCTGGGCTGCTACGGCAGGAGGGGCGGCTACATCTGCTGAGGGCCCTCAGCACCAGCCCTGACACCACGCTCCCACTGTCGGGGCAGGAAGGCGCTGACCATCTGGCAAAACCTCCTCCAAGAAGAGATCCTTGGCTGATGGCCAGTCACTCTTCTTGCCCTTCAGCCCAGCTCCCATCCCTTTGCTGCTTATGGCCTTTCAGTCTTCTACCTCAATAAAGTTTTCCTGCATCACATCTTACAATGGATCCTTCTTCTTCCTGGTCCCAAGACTCTTCCAGTGTCACTCTGCTCTAAGCCAGGGTTCCAGAGTCCACTGGGTTGGGTCAAAAAGTGTTCTAGGACTGCTTTTAGGATTTATTTCTCCATTCTACCACCAGCTGGCACACCTTGCTTTTCCAGGGCATCTCACAAATCCTTCAGCTACTGAATCACAGACCTGGATACACCAATGCAGATCTGTCCCTGCCTCTGCTACAAGCCTCTCTGGGTGGTGTGTTCACTTGGGCTGGACACCTGCTGCTTCTGTCCCTCCTCATCTTCCAGGCCCATCTACAGGTCTCATGAAGCAGGTCCACGTCTTCCTTGTCTTTGGGGGCTCAGAGTTCAACACAGAACTCTGGTCTTAGTACAGGAGAGCAGAGGGTGAGATTCCCCCTCTCTCTTGTGCTGCTCACCCTGTGGGGATGAGCCCAGGGCACAGGGGGAGTTTCTGGTCAGTGAGTGCACTTGGCTGGGACACATTCAATTCTTCATCCACAGACACCCTAAGCCCTTCACCTTGGGGCTGTTCTCAATCCCCTCATCACCCATCCCTGTGTCCTGCATGTTGCTCCAATCCAGGTGCAGCAGGTTCTGCCCCTCTGCTCTGCTCTGGTGATATTGGAGAACTGTGTTTATCTCTGGGTTACTGGGAACAAGGAAGACAAGACTCTGCTGGGGAAGATCCAGAGTGTGGCCTTGAGGATGATCCGTGTCTGAAGGTTTGGGATGGCCTTGGCCCATGACATTGGGACATTTTCCAGGCAGAAGCTGTTGCCTGGCATAGCCTGAGGAGTCATGAGGCTGGGACTGTTCTGCTTTGCACAGCTCTTAAATTCCATGTTCTGCTCTTGAGGCCATGTCCATCTGACCTTGGCGACAGCTTTGGTGGGTTGGTTTTGGTTCCAGCATGGGTGGATGAGGGCAGGAGGACCAGTATCCTGTACCTGCACTTGTGCAAAGCTTTTGTTCCTGTGCCAGACAACATCCTTGTGTCTCAGCTGGGGAGATGTGGAGGTGATGGTTGGACCTCTGGCTGGAGAAGGAATGGGAGGGATGGTCTCATTCAAATGTTGTGGTCGATGGTTCCATGTCCCTGTGTGGAGAGCAGGGGTAAGTGGTGACCCTCAGGGACTCATATTGGAACCACTGTAACTTCCCATCCCTGCCAGGGACATGGAGAGTGGGTTTGAGTGCCCCCTTGGCAGGACTGGGGATGACACCAAGGTGAGTGGTGTGGATTCTGGTCTGAGGCCAGGGATGGCATCCAGAGGTTTCTGGATGGGCTGGGTAGATGGGTTGGTGTGAAGCACGTGAGGGCCAACAGGGCCAAGAGCAGGATCCTGAATGTGGATCAGAGCAATCACAGGAATGGATATTGCATTGGTGATGATTGAGAGCACATCTGAGGAGAAGGATTTGGGGTGTTGGTGAAGAATTGGACGTGTTTCAGCCATGTGAACGTGTTGACAAGAAACCACCCATGTCCTGGGCTCATCCCCGCAGCATGGGCAGAAGGAGAGGGGGGATTCTACATTCACACTCTGTTATGAGGAGTTTTGACATATTGGTGAGGGAAGGAGTTGTTGGTCTGCTCCATGCAGCCCAATGTCCTGTTGAGCTGTGGAATGTACTCAGTGAGGATGTGAGGCCATGGGAAATCAAAAAGAAGAGGAGATGTCTCAGGCTCTGATGCAGGAAACATTTATTTAGGCTAAGCAATAAAGAGATAGGAGAAAAAAGTGGAAGGAATTCAGTGGAAGATGTAAGTACAGCAACAATCATCTGAGGAGATTGGCTTGCAGGAGTGGTTGCAGCATCCCAAGCTGGTGGTGTCAGGAGTGGTGCTGAGGGCCCTCAGCAGATGTAGCCGCCCCTCCTGCCGTAGCAGCCCAGGCCTCCCAGGCCGTAGCCACATCCACGGCCGTAGCCAAGGCCGTAGCCAAAGCCACCAAAGCCGTAGCCAAAGCCACCAAATCCACCAAATCCACCAGAGATGGGCTGTCCCTGGGCATTGAGTTCAGTGCCCACGGCAGCTGAGGAGGTGGATCCGACGGCGGTGTTCTGGGGGAAGGAGGTCATGATGGGTCCTGGCAGGGTCACCAGCACAGGGGCAGGGTCAATGATGACCCGGGAATCCTGGCATTGCAGGGCACAGGGCTCGTTGCAGCTGTTGGCCAGCGGGGTGGGTCCGCAGGGTCGGCAGAGGGTGTTGCAGGCCATGGGTGTGGTGTGGAGGGTCCCTGGAAGAGAGACAGAGAGACAGGCTCAGGGCATAGGGGTTTGAGGGGTGATGGAATGTGGAGGGTATTGTGGGCCTGATGGGAGATGTGAGGGCTGCTGAGGCTGGGGCTGAGCGTGCTGGCAGAGAGGGGCCAGGGGTTCAGGAGCAGGAGGGTCAGGGGTTTGAGGCTCACCTGGTTGTCAGCAGGAGTAGGACGAGAAGGCTTGAGGAGAAGTCTGTGAGGGAGAGAGACTCTGGGCCGGCTTTTATGCTGGTCATGGAGGGGCGGGAACGCCTTGTCACATGGCCTTGGGGCATTTTGCAGCTTTTGCTTGGTGAGTCCTGAGGTTGGGAATGTTTTCCTTTCTGCAGTTGTTCAATTCCATATCCTTCCCTTGAGGCTGTGTCCATCTGACCTTGGGGACAGCTTTAAAGGAAGAGTTGGTATTTGGGAGGATTTGATTATTCCGTGTGTGTCAGGGAGGGCTGAATAAACAACCAGAGCCATGGAGATTTGCATTGTCAACACTGAGGTCATTTTGTGGCCCTCTTGTGCTGTGGTTTGTGGATTCCTTCTGATGACTGGGCCCCTCTTCTGTGCTACTGGATGTCCATCAGTCCTTGTGTTGCAGCCAGGAATGCTGAGGCAGCTGCTGATGTCCTAAGGAGGTCACTCTTGCAACAGCTTGGAGAGGTCCTATTGCCTAGGGGCAGTTTCTGATGGATGAAAGGGAGCTCATTCCCTTGAGTCTTCAGTGGGATGAAGTGACAGCATCTGGAAAATGCGAGGCGTTTCAGGGTGAGCTTGTCCCATTTTTATGGTCCATTCTGATTTTTGAACTTTACATGACAATGTACTCAGTCAATTCAAGTGTATTTCTTGACATCATTCCTATATCAAAAGAAAACCCAAACAATCCACCTGGTTTCATCCTCTATTTCCCCAGGTTTTTCTGTGAAATGACTTCACTTATTGCACATTCAAGGAATGAGGTATAACTTGTAAGGCTTTATCTTCTGTTCCTGCCAGCAAAACCCAACATTCACTAACTGATGCTCAGCAAGCTCCTTTTCCCTTCTCTGTCATCGTTTGGGTGTTTCTTTATGGAATTCTATGATTCCATGTCCTGCTCTTGACTCCTTTTCCTCCTCACCTTGGCAGCTGCATTGACATGTCAGTGGGTATTTGGGAGGATTTGCAGGGAAGGTTCATGTCAGGGAGGGCAGAATAAACAACCAAAGCATTGGAGCGGTGCGGTGTCATCAGTGAGGTCACTGCCTGACACTGATGTGCTGTGGGTTGTGGATGTGTTTAGAAGAGGAGCCCCACTCCTCCCAGCCCTGTACAGGCTGCTCTGGGATTTGCAGATGTGCTGCAGGTGTGGCCGCTGCCCTCACCTTTCATCCCTCCCCATACTGATCCCACCTGCCCAAGCTTGACACCAGACCTGACCCTTCCTTGTGACTCTGCTCTGTGGCTGTCTTGGTGCTCCTCTGACTTTTAAAGTTTGGATAGCTGGGGCCTTTTGGATGTTTCCATGGGCTGTGTGCCAAAACATGAGGCCACTTGTGATTGTCAGAAAGAGGATTTGGAGGTCACCCAGGATTGCTGGAGGTGAGCATTGCATGATGCCCAAAAACACCCCAGGCAAGTCTGGATTGTATCAGTGCCCAGCGTGGACACCTGAGAAAGGTCTGGAGGGCTGGACCCAGAGGTTTGTGGTCAGTGTCCCAAAGTCCAGAGGGCAGCAAGTCCCCAGGGCTGTATCTGGGGATCCATTGGGCCAACACAGAAAAGCTGACAGGTGCTGGACATCTGCTGGGGTTCTCTAAAGGGCAGAATGGAGTTCTGCCAGGTGGTGTTTGTTGGACAAAGTCATCCTGGGTGGGAAGGAATGTCTGAGTCCCAGTTGGAACTAATGTTTTTGTCTCTGAAAAAGCCTTCGCATTGTGGTTTTTGGTTGTGGTTGAGAAGAAATGAAGCAGGAGGTGTCCCAGTGTGGGAAATGAGACACAAAGTATCCAGGTTTGGATTGGAAAAAATGTTATGCCAAGGAGGGAAAAGCACTTTTGCCCTCTGCTCAGCACTGGTGAGGTCCCACATGAGGTGTTGTGGACAGTTCTGGGCTCCACAGTGTGAAAATGAAGTCAATTCAGTGAATCCAGGCCAGTTCAGGACAACAAGACTCCAACAAGGTTGGAGAATCATTCCTAGAGGATAGGCTGAGACAGCTGGGACTCAGAGTGGACGAGGATGGATGGGGGCTGCCATCCCTGTGTGCAAATCCCTGATGGCAGAGAGTGAAGTGAAGGAGCCCGACTGCTCCCAGCAGTGCTCACGTGCAGGGCAAGAGAGCAAGGGCACAAGTGAAAACCAATGGAACTCCCTGGGCAAAGCATCAAAGAATCTTTCATTGTGAGGGCAGCTACAGATGGAAGAGGTGTTGCAGTGTCTGTGCTGAGAGAGCGAACATTGAGCTGTCCATGGCGCTGGAAATCCTGCTCTTGAGGACTCTGGGCAGGGGAGTTGAAGAACTTGCACTCCAGATTTCCTGCTCAAGGGGTTGATGCAATTCCTCAGTTTGATTGAGGAGTTCAAGAGACCTGCTGGTGAGAGAGTTTGTCAAGTGTGCCCTGGCATGGAAAGACTTTACCAGAGCTGTACCCAGGAGAGCATGAACGTGTCCAAGGCTTTGGTGGAGCAGAGATGTGTGTGACAGATTCCGGCAGGTGTTCCCTCCTCTGCTTTCCATGCCACACTCTGTTAGAAGAGTTTTTGAAGTATTTGTGAGGGAAGGAGTTGTTGGTCTGTTCCATGCAGCCCAATGTCCTGCTGAGCTGTGGAATGTACTCGGTGAGGATGTGAACCCATGGGAAATCAAAAAGAACAGGAGGCGTCTCAGGCTTTGATGAAGGAAATGTTTATTGGGGCAAAGCAATAAAGAGATAGGAGAAAAACGTGGAAGGAATGCAGTGGAAGGTGCAAGTACAGCAACCATCAGCTGAGGAGATTGGCTTGCAGGAGTGGTTGCGGCATCCCAAGCTGGTGGTGTCAGGGCTGGTGCTGAGGGCTCTCAGCAGATGTAGCCGCCCCTCCTGCCGTAGCAGCCCAGGCCTCCCAGGCCGTAGCCAAATCCACGGCCGTAGCCAAGGCCGTAGCCAAAGCCACCAAAGCCGTAGCCAAAGCCACCAAATCCACCAAATCCACCAGAGATGGGCTGTCCCTGGGCATTGAGTTCAGTGCCCACGGCAGCCGAGGAGGTGGATCCGACGGCGGTGTTCTGGGGGAAGGAGGTCATGATGGGTCCTGGCAGGGTCACCAGCACAGGGGAAGGGTTGATGACCACGTGGGAATCCTGGCATTGCAGGGCACAGGGCTCGTTGCAGCTGTTGGCCAGCGGGGTGGGTCCGCAGGGTCGGCAGAGGGTGTTGCAGGCCATGGGTGTGGTGTGGAGGGTCCCTGGAAGAGAGGAAGGTAAGACAGGGCAGGGTCGTGGGCATGCGAGGGGTGATGGAGTGTGAAGGGTGTTGTGGGGCTGTGGGGAGGTGTGAGGGCTGCTGAGGCTGGGGCTGAGCATGCTGGCAGAGAGGGGCCAGGGGTTCAGGAGCAGGAGGGTCAGGGGTTTGAGGCTCACCTGGTTGTCTGCAGGAGCAGGAGAAGTCTTGAGGAGAAGTGTGTGAGGGAGAGAGGCTCTGAGCTGCCTTTTATGCTGGTCACAGAGAGGCGGGACAGCCTTGTTCCATGTCCTGGGGGCATTTCTAGGCAGCAGCTCTTGCCTGGCCCTGCCTGCTGAGTCATGAGGTGGGGCGTGTTTTCCTTCCTGATGTTCTGCGATTCTGTGTCCTTCCCTTAAGTCCTTGCCCATTTGACCTTGGCAGCAGATTTCAATTGGGACAAATAGAGGCCAGTGGATTGGCTCTGGTGTTGTCCTGAATGTCAAAGATGCAAACAAAGGCCACAGGAATCTGGGTGTTGTGTCATTTCTTCAGAGAGCCACCAGCCACTCCTTCTGGCCAAACCTGCTTCTGTGCAGCCTGGAATATGTTTGGTGTTCTGGGCTGAAATTGCATCAATGGATCATGAGGTGGCCTTGTACCCTTCACTGTGGAAAGCTCCAGCAGGTACCTGGAGAGGATTAGGAAAAGAAATACAAGGGGGCTGAGGGAGTCAACCCTCCTGTTCCTCATCACTGCTGGGGCTTTTCTGTGGAACAAGGCCATGGACATGGTTGAGCAAGAGCAGTGCAGGGAGAGCAGGACACTGTCAGGACTGGAGTATCCTTAAGATGAGGAGAAGCTGAGAGAGCTGGAATTTCTTTCAGAGAGGAGGCAAGAATGCAAATGGGACATATGTCAGTGTGCCATGGAACCAGCTCAGCGATGGTGTCCCAGATCTCCTAAGCTGTGGTTGAATCTTCTACATGTCCTGACACGCACAATCAACAACACCACCTTGGTCTCTAATCCTTGCAACTTAAACCTGCCACCAAGGTCGGATGGAGATGGCCTGGGGTGCAGAACATGAAATTGCAAATTTCTGCAGAGGAACAAGTGGTCCATGACAGAGAAGGGAAGAGGAGCTCCCTGCTGTCCGTTAGTAATTATTGGGTTTTGCTCACAGGAACAACACATTAGGAGTTACAAATTAGAGGTTATGAAAAGTTGTGGCTTGAACACGGGCAAAAGGAATTGATGTCACAGACCAGCCTGAGACAAAAGGGATCGGGCCCCGTTTGTTGTTTATTGGATTTCTGAATGAGGACTGTCACACACAAAACAAAGGGCTGATACACACACAGTGCAATGTTCCATGCAGAAAAGAGGAGGGTTTATTTACAGATTCAATATTGATTGAATTCTAGATGTGACTATGGATTGGAGGAAGGAAATCTTCCTCCCCAACCACGCTGGACAACCCAACAGTCCATCAACAGTATCCTCCTTATGAAAAGAATGTAAACATTGTTGGATTTTACAATAACAAAAAGGTTATTTATATAAAATTGTATCTGACTCCATAACAAAAGGTAAACACAGAAGGCTAAAAATAAAACTTCACAAAACTCCTTAAAGGGACAGAGGAGAGCAGGAAAAACCCAGACAACAGAGGACAAGGAATACACTTTAAATGACAGCGGATATTGTGGTGTACATTTTAAAACACAAGTAGACAATGACACTGGTGCAGGTCCAGCCCTCAATTGCCTCTCGTTTTCCAGATCTTCTTTCTTGCTACCATTGAAGACACAAAAGAGAGGAGCTCTCTTTCCTCTACCAGGAAGGGCAATCAGGCACCAGAATCTTTCCAAGGTGTTACACTGTGACCTCCCCAGGACATCAGCGGCTCCCTCAGCATTCCTGGATGCAAGACAAGGACTGATGGGCATCAGAAGTGGCACAGAAGAGCAGCCCAGTCATCACAAGGCACCCACAAACCACAGAGCACAAGGGCTACAAAATGACAACGCTGGTGACATTGCATTGCTGCTGGGCTCTGGTTGTTTATTCACCCCTCCCTGACACACATTCCACAATCAAATCCACCCAAATTCCAACTTGACTGAAAGCTGCCGCCAAGGTGAGATGGACAGGGACTCAGGAATTGGACATGGAAGTGCAGAGTTGTGGGAAGAACAACACTCCTGACATCATGACTCAGCAGGCTGAGCCAGCCAAGAATTTTGGACTTCAAAGTGCCCCAAGGCCATGGGACAAGGCTGTCCTGCCCATCCACAATCAGTATAAAAGCCGGCCCAGAGCCTCTCTCCCTCACACACTTCTCCTCAAGCCTTCTCCTCCTGTTCCTGCCCAAAACCAGGTGAGCCTCAAACCCTTGACCCTGCTTAACTGCACCCCTGGCCCTTCTCTGCCACCACGCTCAGCCCCAGCAGCCCTCACATCTCCCCACAGCCCCACAACACCCTCAACACTCCATCACCTCCTGAAATGTCTCCTATTGCACCCCCACAGCCCTGCCCTGCCTCACCCCCTCTCTTCCAGGGACCCTCCACACCACACCCATGGCCTGCAACAACCTCTGCCGACCCTGCGGACCCACCCCGCTGGCCAACAGCTGCAACGAGCCCTGTGCCCTGCAATGCCAGGATTCCCGGGTCATTATCCAGCCTTCCCCTGTGCTGGTGACCCTGCCAGGACCCATCATGACCTCCTTCCCCCAGAACACCGCCGTCGGATCCACCTCCTCGGCTGCCGTGGGCACTGAACTCAATGCCCAAGGACAGCCCATCTCTGGTGGATTTGGTGGATTTGGTGGCTTTGGCTACGGCCTTGGCTACGGCCGTGGATTTGGCTACGGCCTGGGAGGCCTGGGCTGCTACGGCAGGAGGGGCGGCTACATCTGCTGAGGGCCCTCAGCACCAGCCCTGACACCACGCTCCCACTGTCGGGGCAGGAAGGCGCTGACCATCTGGCAAAACCTCCTCCAAGAAGAGAACCTTGGCTGATGGCCAGTCACTCTTCTTGCCCTTCAGCCCAGCTCCCATCCCTTTGCTGCTTATGGCCTTTCAATCTTCTACCTCAATAAAGTTTTCCTGCAACACATCTTACAATGGGTCCTTCTTCTTTCTGATCCCAAGACTATTCCAGTGTCACTCTGCTCTAAGGCAGGGTTCCAGAGTCCACTGGGTTGGATCAAAAAGTGTTCTAAGACTGTTTTTAGGATTTATTTCTCCATTCTACCACCAGCTGGCACACCTTGCTCTTCCAGGGCATCTCACAAATCCTTCAGCTACTGAATCACAGACCTGGATACACCAATGCAGATCTGTCCCTGCCTCTGCCACAAGCCTCTCTGGGTGGTGTGTTCACTTGGGCTGGACACCAGCTGCTTCTGTCCCTCCTCCTCTTCCAGGCCCGTCTATCGGTCTCATGAAGCAGGTCCACGTCTTCCTTGTCTTTGGGGGTTCAAAGTTCAACACAGAACTCTGGTCTTAGTACAGGAGAGCAGAGGGTAAGATTCCCCCACTCTCCTGTGCTGCCCACCCTGTGGGGATGAGCCCAGGGCACAGGGGGAGTGTCCTGGGTTGTGGAGCCGGGTTTTGTGTATTCTCTTTTCATTTGTTTGAAAGCCTGATGCCTCATCTTTATAGGCCATTAGCACCTTCCCAGCCTGTATCTTCCCCCCCCAGAGCGATGCATCTGTATTTCTATCACCCTGTTGTGAGATACATCTCATCCTCTGGCAGTGGTGCGGGGGGAGCAGGCAGTTTGTCTCAGAGACTCACAGACTGGAGTGCTGCTAGTTTTTCACCCAATTTTCCTGAGAAGAAGACCGGACTTCATCTCACCAGCACGAGATTCCACCTCACCATCCCTAGACCCCCTCCTGATCATCACCAGATCCCGCTCCTCGCCACCCCTAGGCCCGCTTTTCTACTCTGCTCCTACAGGATCATCTCTGCTCCTACAAAATCAGGTCTACCACTTCAGAAAGACTCACTTTTAGACAGCTTTCAACACCCTGAATCACAGGGTGTCAGGTTGCGGCTCTGACTCTGTCAGGCTTTTCCAAAATTGTTGTTTATTTGTTTATTTGCTTGTTTGGTTGGGTGGTTTTGTTTCCTATTACATTTGTATTGTTAATATTCCTAGTAAAGAACCGTTATTTCTATTTGAAACATCTTTGTCTGAGAGCCCTTGATTGCAAAATTATAACTTGGCAGGGTGTGAGGGGTTTGTATTCTCCATTCCAGGGGAAACCCAGTTTCCCTGGCAGAAACCTGTCTTTCCAAACCAAGATAGGGAGTTTCTGATCAGTGAGTGCACATGGCTGGGGCACATCCAACTCTTCATCCACAAACACCCCAAGCCCTCCTCCTTGGGGCTGCTCTCAATCCCCTCATCATCCATCCCTGTGTGCTGCATGTTGCTCCAGTCCAGGTGCAGCAGGTTCTGCCCCTCTACTCTGCTCTGGTGATATTGGAAAACTGTATTTATCTCTGGGTTACTGGGAACAAGGAAGACAAGACTCTGCTGGGGAAGATCCAGAGTGTGGCCTTGAGGATGATCCGTGTCTGAAGGTTGGAATGGCCTTGGCCCATGACATTGGGACGTTTTCCAGGCAGAAGCTGTTGCCTGGCATAGCCTGGGGAGTCATGAGGCTGGGACTGTTCTGCTTTGCACAGATCTTAAATTCCACGTTCTGCTCTTGAGGCCATGTCCATCTGACCTTGGCGACAGCTTTGGTGGGTTGGTTTTGGTTCCAGCATGGGTGGATGAGGGCAGGAGGACCAGTATCCTGTACCTGCACTTGTGCAAAGCTTTTGTTCCTGTGCCAGAAAACATCCTTTTCTCTCAGCTGGAGAGATGTGGAGGTGATGGTTGGACCTCTGGCTGGAGAAGGAATGGGAGGGATGGTCTCATTCAAATGTTGTGGTCGATGGTTCCATGTCCCTGTGTGGAGAACAGGGGTGAGTGGTGACCCTCAGGGACTCATATTGGAACCACTGTAACTTCCCATCCCTGCCAGGGACATGGAGAGTGGGTTTGAGTGCCCCCTTGGCAGGACTGGGGATGACACCAAGGTGAGTGGTGTGGATTCTGGTCTGAGGCCAGGGATGGCATCCAGAGGTTTCTGGATGGGCTGGGTAGATGGGTTGGTGGGAAGCACGTGAGGGCCAACAGGGCCAAGAACAGGATCCTGAATGTGGATCAGAGCAATCTCAGGAATGGATATTGCATTGGTGATGATTGAGAGCACATCTGAGGAGAAGGATTTGGGGTGTTGGTGAAGAATTGGACGTGTTTTAGCCATGTGAACGTGTTGAGAAGAAACCACCCATGTCCTAGGCTCATCCCCACAGCATGGGCAGAAGGTGAGAGGGGATTCTACATTCACACTCTGTTATGAGGAGTTTTGACATATTTGTGAGGGAAGGAGTTGTTGGTCTGCTCCATGCAGCCCAATGTCCTGTTGAGCTGTGAAATGTACTCAGTGAGGATGTGAAGCCATGGGAAATCAAAAAGAAGAGGAGACGTCTCAGGCTCTGATGCAGGAAACATTTATTTAGGCAAAGCAATAAAGAGATAGGAGAAAAAAGTGGAAGGAATGCAGTGGAAGATGTAAGTACAGCAACAATCATCTGAGGAGATTGGCTTGCAGGAGTGGTTGCAGCATCCCAAGCTGGTGGTGTCAGGAGTGGTACTGAGGGCCCTCAGCAGATGTAGCCGCCCCTCCTGCCGTAGCAGCCCAGGCCTCCCAGGCCGTAGCCACATCCACGGCCGTAGCCAAGGCCATAGCCAAAGCCACCAAAGCCGTAGCCAAAGCCACCAAATCCACCAAATCCACCAGAGATGGGCTGTCCCTGGACATTGAGTTCAGTGCCCACGGCAGCCGAGGAGGTGGATCCGACGGCGGTGTTCTGGGGGAAGGAGGTCATGATGGGTCCTGGCAGGGTCACCAGCACAGGGGCAGGGTCGATGATGACCCGGGAATCCTGGCATTGCAGGGCACAGGGCTCGTTGCAGCTGTTGGCCAGCGGGGTGGGTCCGCAGGGTCGGCAGAGGGTGTTGCAGGCCATGGGTGTGGTGTGGAGGGTCCCTGGAAGAGAGACAGAGAGACAGGCTCAGGGCATAGGGGTTTGAGGGGTCATGGAGGGTGGAGGGTATTGTGGGTCTGATGGGAGGTGTGTGGGCTGCTGAGGCTGGGGCTGAGTGTGCTGGCAGAGAGGGGCCAGGGGTGCAGGAGCAGGAGGGTCAGGGGTTTGAGGCTCACCTTGTTGTCTGTAGGAGCAGAAGGAGAAGGCTTGAGGAGAAGTGTGTGAGGGACAGAGGCTCTGGGCTGGCTTTTATGCTGGTCCTGGAGGGGCGGGACAGCCTTGCCCCAGGGCCTTGGGGCATTTTGCAGCTTTTGCTTGGTGAGTCCTGAGGTGGGGAATGTTTTCCTTTCTGCAGTTGTGCAATTCCATTTCCTTCCCTTGAGGCTGTGTCCATCTGACCTTGGGGACACCTTTAAAGGAAGAGTTGGTATTTGAAAGGATTTGATTATTCCATGTGTGTCAGGGAGGAATGAATAAACAACCAGAGCCATGGAGATTTGCAATGTCGTCACTGAGGAAATTTTGTGGCCCTCCTGTGCTGTGGTTTGGGATTCCTCCAGATGACTGGGCCCCTCTTCTGTGCTACTGCATGTCCATCACTCCTTGTGTTGCACCCAGGAATGCTGAGGGAGCTGCTGATGTCCTGAGGAGGTCATTCTGCAAGAGCTTGGCAAGGTCCTATTGCCTGGGGGCAGTTTCTGATGGATGAAATGGAGCTCATCCCTTTGTGTCTTCAATGGGATGAAGTGACAGCATCTGGAAAACGCGAGGCGTTTCAGGGTGAGCTTGTTCCATTTTTATGGTCCATTCTGATTTCTCAACTTTACATGACAATGTACTCAGTCAATTCAAATGCATTTCTTGACGTCATTCCTAAATCAGAAAAACCCAAACAATCCACCTGGCTTCATCCCTTATTTCCCCAGGTTTTTCTGTGACATGACTTCACTTACTCCGCATTCAAGGCATGAGGTATAACTTGTAAGGCTTTATCTTCTGTTCCTGCCAGCAAAACCCAACATTCACTAACTGATGCTCAGCAAGCTCCTTTTTTCCTTCTCTGTCATCGTTTGGGTGTTTCTTTAAGGAATTCTATGATTCCATGTCCTGCTCTTGACTCCTTTTCCTCCTCACCTTGGCAGCTGCATTGACGTGTCAGTGGGTATTTGGGAGGATTTGCAGGGAAGGTTCGTTCAGGGAGGGCAGAATAAACAACCAAAGCATTGGAGCAGTTCGGTGTCATCAGTGAGGTCACTGCCTGACATTGATGTGCTGTGGGTTGTGGATGTGTTTAGAAGAGGAGCCCCACTCCCTCCCAGACCTGTACAGGCTGCTCTGGGATTTGCAGATGTGCTGCAGCTGTGGCCGCTGCCCTCACGTTTCATCCCTCCCCATACTGATCCCACCTGCCCAAGCTTGACACCAGACCTGACCCTTCCTTGTGATTCTGCTCTGTGGCTGTCTTGGTGCTCCTCTGACTTTTAAAGTTTGGATAGCTGGGGCCTTTTGGATGTTTCCATGGGCTGTGTGCCAAAACATGAGGCCACTCGTGATTGTCAGAAAGAGGATTTGGAGGTCGCCCAGGATTGCTGGAAGTGAGCATTGCATGATCCCCAAAAACGCCCCAGGCAAGTCTGGATTGTATCAGTGCCCAGCATGGACACCTGAGAAAGGTCTGGAGGGCTGGACTCAGAGGTTTGTGGTCTGTGTCCCAAAGTCCAGAGGGCAGCAAGTCCCCAGGGCTGTATCTGGGGATCCATTGTGCCAACACAGAAAACCTGACAGGTGCTGGGGATCTGCTGGGGTTCTGTAATGGGCAGAATGGAGTTCTGCCAAGTGTTGTTTGTTGGACAATGTCATCCTGGGTGGGAAGGAATGTCTGGGTCCCGGTTGGAACAATTGTATTTGTCTCTGAAAAAGCCTTTGGTTTTTGATTGTGTTTGAGAAGAAATGAAGCAGAAGCTTTCTCTGTGTGGGTAATGGCATCCAAAGTGTCTGGGTTTGGATTGGAAAAAATGTTATGGCCAAGGAGGGAAAAATATCTTTTGCCATCTGCTCAGCACTGGTGAGGTCCCACATGAGGTGTTGTGGACAGTTCTGGGCTCCCCAGAGTGAAAATGAAGTCAATTCAGTGAATCCAGGCCAGTTCACGAAAACAAGACTCCAACAAGGTTGGAGAATCATTCCTAGAGGATAGGCTGAGACAGCTGGGACTCAGAGTGGACAAGGATGGATGGGGCTGCCATCCGTGTGTGCAAATCCCTGATGGCAGGGAGTGAAGTGAAGGAGCCCGACTGCTCCCAGCAGTGCTCACGTGCAGGGCAAGAGAGCAAGGGCACAAGGGAAAACCAATGGAACTCCCTGGGCAAAGAATCAAAGAATCTTTCATTGTGAGGGCACCCACAGATGGAAGAGGTGTTGGAGTGTCTGTGCTGAGAGCGCGAACGCTGAGCTGTCCATGGCGCTGGAAATCCTGCTCTTGAGGACTCTGGGCAGGGGAGTTGAAGCACTTGCACACCAGATTTCCTGCCCAAGGGGTTGATGCAATTCCTCTCTTTGCTTGAGGAGTTCAAGAGGCCTGCTGGTGAGAGAGTTTGTCAAGTGTGCCCTGGATTGGAAAGACTTTACCAGAGCTGTACCCAGGAGAGCATGAAGGTGTCCAAGGCTTTGGTGGAGCAGAGATGTGTGTGACAGATTCTGGCAGGTGTTCCCTCCTCTGCTTTCCATGCCACACTCTGTTAGAAGGGGTTTTGAAATATTTGTGAGGGAAGGAGTTGTTGGTCTGTTCCATGCAGCCCAATGTCCTGTTGAGCTGTGGAATGTACGCGGTGAGGATGTGAGGCCATTGGAATTCAAAAGGAACAGGAGGCATCTCAGGCTTTGATGCAGGAAACGTTTATTGAGGCAAAGGGATAAAGAGATAGGAGAAAAAAGTGGAAGGAATGCAGTGGAAGGTGCCAGTACAGCGACCATCAGCTGAGGAGATTGGCTTGCAGGACTGGTTGCACCACCCCAAGCTGGTGGTGTCAGGGCTGGTGCTGAGGGCCCTCAGCAGATGTAGCCGCCCCTCCTGCCGTAGCAGCCCAGGCCTCCCAGGCCGTAGCCACATCCACGGCCGTAGCCAAGGCCGTAGCCAAAGCCACCAAAGCCGTAGCCAAAGCCACCAAATCCACCAGAGATGGGCTGTCCCTGGGCATTGAGTTCAGTGCCCACGGCAGCCGAGGAGGTGGATCCGACGGCGGTGTTCTGGGGGAAGGAGGTCATGATGGGTCCTGGCAGGGTCACCAGCACAGGGGAAGGGTTGATGACCACGTGGGAATCCTGGCATTGCAGGGCACAGGGCTCGTTGCAGCTGTTGGCCAGCGGGGTGGGTCCGCAGGGTCGGCAGCGGTCGTAGCAGGCCATGGGTGTGGTGTGGAGGGTCCCTGGAAGAGAGGGGGGTGAGGCAGGGCAGGGTCATGGGCATGCGAGGGGTGATGGAATGTGGAGGGTGTTGTGGGGCTGTGGGAAGGTGTGAAGGCTTCTGAGGCTGGGGCTAAGCTGGCAGAGAGGGGCCAGGGGTGCAGGAGCAGGAGGGTCAGGGGTTTGAGGCTCACCTGGTTATCAGCAGGAGCAGGAGGAGAAGGCTTGAGAAGTGTGTGAGGGACAGAGGCTCTGGGCCGTGTTTTATGCTGGTCACCGAGGGGCGGGACAGCCTTGTCCCATGGCCTGGGGGCATTTTCTTGGTAGCAGCTCTTGCCTGGCCCAGCCTGCTGAGTGATGAGATGGGGATGTTTTCCTTCCTGATGTTCTGCAATGCTCTGTCCTTCCCTTGAGTCCTTGCCCATTTGACCTTGGCAGCAGATTTCAATTGGGACAAATAGAGGCCAGTGGATTGGCACTGTTTTTGTCCTGAATGTCAAAGAGGCAAACAATGGCCACAGGAATCTGGGTGTTGTGTCATTTCTTCAGTGAACCCCCAGCCACTCCTTCTGGCCAAACCTGCTTCTCTGCAGCCTGGAATATGGTTGGTATTCTGGGCTGAAATTGCAGCAATGGATCATGAGGTGGCCTTGTACCCTTTACTGTGGAAAGCTCCAGCAGGTACCCGGAGAGGATTAGGAAAAGAAATACAAAAGGGGCTGAGGGAGTCGACCCTCCTGTTCCTCACCACTGCTGGGGCTCCTCTGTGGAACAAGGCCATGGACATGGTTGAGCAAGAGCAGTGCAGGGAGACCAGGACACTGACAGGACTGGAGTATCCTTAAGATGAGGAGAAGCTGAGAGAGCTGGATTTCTTTCAGAGAGGAGGCAAGAATGCAAATGGGACATGTGTCAGTGTGCCATGGAACCAGCTCAGCGATGGTGTCCCAGATCTCCTAAGCTGTGGTTGAATCTTCTACGTGTCCTGACATGAACAATCAACAACAACACCTTGGTCTCTAATACTTGCAACTTAAACCTGCCACCAAGGTCAGATGGAGATCGCCTGGGGAGCAGAACATGAAATTGCAAAATTCCACAGAGGAACAAGTGGTCCATGACAGAGAAGGGAAGAGGAGCTCCCTGGCTGTCCGTTAGTAATTATTGGGTTTTGCTCACAGGAACAACACATTGAGAGTTACAAATTAGAGGTTATGAAAAGTTGTGGCTTGAACACGGGCAAAAGGAATTGATGTCACAGACCAGCCTGAGACAAAAGGGATCGGGCCCCGTTTGTTGTTTATTGGATTTCTGAATGAGGACTGTCACACACGACACAAAGGGCTGATACACACACAATGTGATGTTCCAGGCCGGAAAGAGGAGGGTTTATTTACAGATTCAACATTGATTGAATTTGAGCAGTGACTATGGATTGGAGGAAGAAAATCTTCCTCCCCAACCACGCTGGACAACCCAACAGTCCATCAACAGTATCCTCCTTATGAAAAAAATGTAAATATTGTTGGATTTTACAATAACAAGAAGGTTATTTATATAAAATTGTATCTGACTCCATAACAAAAGGTAAACACAGAAGGCTAAAAATAAAACTTTACAAAACTCCCTAAAGGGACAGAGGAGAGCAGGAAAAACCCAAACAGAAGACAAGGAATACACCTTAAATGACAGAGGATATTGTGGTGTACATTTCAAAACACAAGTAAACAATGACACTGGTGGTGGTCCAGCCCTCAATTGCCTCTCCTTTTCCAGATCTTCTTTCTTGCTACCATTGAAGACACAAAAGGGAGGAGCTCTCTTGCCTCTACCAGGAAGAGCTGTCATGCACCAGAACCTTTCCAAGGTGTTACACTGTGACCTCCCCAGGACATCAGCGGCTCCCTCAGCATTCCTGGATGCAAGACAAGGACTGATGGGCATCAGAAGTGGCACAGAAGAGCAGCCCAGTCATCACAAGGCACCCACAAACCACAGAGCACAAGGGCTACAAAATGACTGCGCTGATGACATTGCATTGCTGCTTGGCTCTGGTTGTTTATTCACCCCTCCCTGACACACATTCCACAATCAAATCCACCCAAATTCCAACTTGACTGAAAGCTGCCGCCAAGGTCAGATGGACAGGGACTCAGGAACTGGACATGGAAGTGCAGAGTTTTGGGAAGAACAACACTCCTGACATCATGACTCAGCAGGCTGGGTCAGCCAAGAACTTTGGATTTCAAAATGCCCCAAGGACATGGGACAAGGCTGTCCTGCCCATTCACAATCAGTATAAAAGCCGGCCCACGGCCTCTCTCCCTCACACACTTCTCCTCAAGCCTTCTCCTCCTGCTCCTGCTGACAACCAGGTGAGCCTCAAACCCCTGACCCTCCTGCTCCTGCACCCCTGGCCCCTCTCTGCCAGCACACTCAGCCCCAGCCTCAGCAGCCCTCACACCTCCCCACAGCCCCACAACACCCTCCACACACCCTCACTTCCTGAAATGTCTCCTATTGCAACCCCACAGCCCTGCCCTACCTCACCCCCTCTCTTCCAGGGACCCTCCACACCACACCCATGGCCTGCTACGACCGCTGCCGACCCTGCGGACCCACCCCGCTGGCCAACAGCTGCAACGAGCCCTGTGCCCTGCAATGCCAGGATTCCCGGGTCATCATCGACCCTTCCCCTGTGCTGGTGACCCTGCCAGGACCCATCATGACCTCCTTCCCCCAGAACACCGCCGTTGGATCCACCTCCTCGGCTGCCGTGGGCACTGAACTCAATGCCCAGGGACAGCCCATCTCTGGTGGCTTTGGTGGATTTGGTGGCTTTGGCTACGGCTTTGGTGGCTTTGGCTATGGCCTTGGCTACGGCCGTGGATGTGGCTACGGCCTGGGAGGCCTGGGCTGCTACGGCAGGAGGGGCGGCTACATCTGCTGAGGGCCCTCAGCACCAGCCCTGACACCACGCTCCCACTGTCCGGGCAGGAAGGCACTGACCATCTGGCAAAACCTCCTCCAAGAAAAGAACCTTGGCTGATGGTCAGTCACTCTTCTTGCCCTTCAGCCCAGCTCCCATCCCTTTGCTGCTTATGGCCTTTCAATCTTCTACCTCAATAAAGTTTTCCTGCAACACATCTTACAATGGGTCCTTCTTCTTCCTGGTCCAAGACTCTTCCAGTGTCACTCTGCTCTAAGCCAGGGTTCCAGAGTCCACTGGGTTGGGTCCAAAAGTGCTCTAAGACTGCTTTTAGGATTTATTTCTCCATTCTACCACCAGCTGGCACACCTTGCTGTTCCAGGGCATCACACAAATCCTTCAGCTACTGAATCACAGACCTGGATACACCAATGCAGATCTGTCCCTGCCTCTGCCACAAGCCTCTCTGGGTGGTGTGTTCACTTGGGCTGGACACCAGCTGCTTCTGTCCCTCCTCATCTTCCAGGCCCATCTACAGGTCTCATGAAGCAGGTCCACGTCTTCCTTGTCTTTGGGGGCTCAGAGTTCAACACAGGACTCTGGTCTTAGTACAAGAGAGCAGAGGGTGAGATTCCCCCTCTCTCTTGTGCTGCCCACACTGTGAGGATGAGCCCAGGGCACAGGGGGAGTTTCTGGGTGGTGTGTGCACATGGCTGGGGCACATCCAATTCTTCATCCACAGACACCCCAAGCCCTCCTCCTTGGGGCTGCTCTCAATCCCCTCATCACCCATCCCTGTGTCCCTGCATGTTGCTCCAATCCAGGTGCAGCAGGTTCTGCCCCTCTGCTCTTCTCTGGTGACATTGGAGGACTGTGTTTATCTCTGGGTTACTGGGGACAAGGAAGACAAGACTCTGCTGAGGAAGATCCAGAGTGTGGCCTTGAGGATGATCCGTGTCTGAAGGTTTGGAATAGCCTTGATCCATGACATTGGACATTCTCCAGGCAGAAGCTGTTGCCTGGCATAGCCTGAGGAGTCATGAGGCTGGGACTGTTCTGCTTTGCACAGCTCTTAAATTCCATGTTCTGCTCTTGAGGCTGTGTCCATCTGACCTTGGCGACAGCTTTGGTGGGTTGGTTTTGGTTTCAGCATGGGTGGATGAGGGCAGGAGGACCAGTATCCTGTACCTGCACTTGTGCAAAGCTTTTGTTCCTGTGCCAGACAACATCCTTGTCTCTCAGCTGGGGAGATGTGGAGGTGACGTTGGACCTCTGGCTGGAGAAGGAATGGGAGGGATGGTCTCATTCAAATGTTGTGGTCGATGGTTCCATGTCCCTGTGTGGAGAACAGGGGTGAGTGGAGACCCTCAGGGATTCATACTGGAACGACTGTAACTTCCCATCCCTGCCAGGGACATGGAGAGTGGGTTTGAGTGCCCCCTTGGCAGGACTGGGAATGACACCAAGGTGAGTGGTGTGGATTCTGGTCTGAGGCCAGGGATGGCATCCAGAGGTTTCAGGGTGGGCTGGGTAGATGGGTTGGTGTGAAGCACGTGAGGGCCAACAGGGCCAAGTGCAGGATCCTGAATGTGGATCAGAGCAATCTCAGAAATGGATATTGCATTGGTGATGATTGAGAGCACATCTGAGGAGAAGGATTTAGGGTGTTGGTGAAGAATTCGACATGCTTGAGCCTTGTGAACGTGTTGACAAGAAACCACCCATGTCCTGGGCTCATCCCTGCAGCATGGGCAGAAGGTGAGGGGGGATTCTACATTCACACTCTGTTATGAGGAATTTTGACATATTGGTGAGGGAAGGAGTTGTTGGTCTGTTCCATGCAGCCCAATGTCCTGTTGGGCTGTGGAATGTACTCGGTGAGGATGTGAGGCCATTGGAAATCAAAAAGAACAGGAGACGTCTCAGGCTTTGATGCAGGAAACATTTATTGAGGCAAAGCAATAAAGAGATAGGAGAAAAAAGTGGAAGGAATGCAGTGGAAGGTGCCAGTACAGCAACCATCAGCTGAGGAGATTGGCTTGCAGGAGTGGTTGCAGCATCCCAAGCTGGTGGTGTCAGGGCTGGTGCTGAGGGCCCTCAGCAGATGTAGCCGCCCCTCCTGCCGTAGCAGCCCAGGCCTCCCAGGCCGTAGCCAAATCCACGGCCATAGCCAAGGCCGTAGCCAAAGCCACCAAAGCCGTAGCCAAAGCCACCAAATCCACCAAATCCACCAGAGATGGGCTGTCCCTGGGCATTGAGTTCAGTGCCCACGGCAGCCGAGGAGGTGGATCCGACGGCGGTGTTCTGGGGGAAGGAGGTCATGATGGGTCCTGGCAGGGTCACCAGCACAGGGGCAGGGTCAATGATGACACGGGAATCCTGGCATTGCAGGGCACAGGGCTCGTTGCAGCTGTTGGCCAGCGGGGTGGGTCCGCAGGGTCGGCAGAGGGTGTTGCAGGCCATGGGTGTGGTGTGGAGGGTGCCTGGAAGAGAGGGGGGTGAGGCAGAGCAGGGGTGTGGGGGTGCTATAGGAGACATTTCAGGAGGTGGGAGAGTGTGGAGGCTGTTGTGGGGCTGTGGGGAGGCGTGAGGGCTGCTGAGGCTGGGTTTGAGCGTGCTGGCAGAGAGGGGCCAGGGGTAGAGGAGAAGCAGGGTCAGGGGTTTGAGGCTCACCTGGTTGTCAGCAGGAGCAGGAGGAGAAGGCTTGAGGAGAAGTGTGTGAGGGATTGAGGCTCTGTGCTGGCCTTTATACTGATTGTGGAGGGGCAGGACAGCCTTCTCCCATGGCCTTGGGGCATTTTGAAATCAAAAGATCTTGGCTGGCCCAGCCTGCTGAGTCATGATGTCAGGAGTGTTGCTCTTCCCACAGCTCTGCACTTCCATGTTCATTTCCTGAGTCCCTGTCCATCTGACCTTGGCGGCAGCTTTCAATGGGGAGCTGACATTTGGGTGGATTTGATTGTGGAATGTGTGTCAGGGAGGGGTGAATAAACAACCAGGGCCCAGCAGCAATGCAATGTCATCAGCGCAGTCATTTTGTAGCCCTTGTGCTCTGTGGTTTGTGGGTGCCTTGTGATGACTGGGCTGCTCCTCTGTGCCACTTCTGATGTCCATCAGTCCTTGTCTTGCAGCCAGGAAAGCTGAGGGAGCTGCTGATGTCCTGGGGAGGTCACAGTGTAACACCTTGGAAAGGTTCTGGTGCCTGACAGCTCTTCCTGGTAGAGGCAAGAGAGCTCCTCCCTTTTGTGTCTTCAATGGTAGCAAGAAAGAGGATCTGGAAAATGAGAGGCAATTGAGGGCTGGACCCGCACCAGTGTCATTGTTTACTTGTGTTTTGAAATGTACACCACAATATCCTCTGTCATTTGAAGTGTATTCCTTGTCTTCTGTTGTCTGGGTCTTTCCTGCTCTCCTCTGTCCCTTTAAGGAGTTTTGTAAAGTTTTATTTTTAGGCTTCTGTGTTTACCTTCTGTTATGGAGTCAGATACAATTTTATATAAATAACCTTTTTGTTATTGTAAAATCCAACAATGTTTACATTCTTTTCATAAAGAGGATACTGTTGATGGACTGTTGGGTTGTCCAGCGTGGTTGGGGAGGAAGATTTTCTTCCTCCAATCCATAGTCACTGCTCGAATTCAATCAATGTTGAATCTGTAAATAAACCCTCCTCTTTTCTGCATGGAACATTACACTGTGTGTGTATCAGCCCTTTCTGTCGTGTGTGACAGTCCTCATTCAGAAATCCAATAAACAACAAATAGGGCCCGATCCCTTTTGTCTCAGGCTGGTCTGTGACATCAATTCCTTTTGCCCGTGTTCAAGCCACAACTTTTCATAACCTCTAATTTGTAACTCTCAATGTGTTGTTCCTGTGAGCAAAACCCAATAATTACTAACGGACAGCCAGGGAGCTCCTCCTCCCTTCTCTGTCATGGACCACTTGTTCCTCTGCGGAATTTTGTAATTTTGCAATTTCATGTTCTGCTCCCCAGGCCATCTCCATCTGATCTTGGTGGCAGGTTTAAGTTGCAAGGATTTGAGACCAAGGTGGTGTTGTTGATTGTGCATGTCAGGACACGTAGAAGATTCAACCACAGCTTAGGAGATCTGGGACACCATCGCTGAGCTGGTTCCATGGCACACTGACACATGTCCCATTTGCATTCTTGCCTCCTCTCTGAAAGAAAGTCCAGCTCTCTCAGCTTCTCCTCATCTTAAGGATACTCCAGTCCTGTCAGTGTCCTGGTCTCCCTGCACTGCTCTTGCTCAACCATGTCCATGGCCTTGTTCCACAGAGGAGCCCCAGCAGTGGTGAGGAACAGGAGGGTCGACTCCCTCAGCCCCCTTGTATTTCTTTTCCTAATCCTCTCCGGGTACCTCCTGGAGTTCTGCATAGTGAAGGGTACAAGGCCACCTCATGATCCATTGATGCAATTTCAGCCCAGAACACAAACCATATTCCAGGCTGCAGAGAAGCAGGCTTGACCAGAAGGATTGGCTGGGGGTTCACACAAGAAATGACACAACTCACAAATTCCTGTGGCCTTTGTTTGCATCTTTGACATTCAGGACAAAAACAGTGCCAATCCACTGGCCTCTATTTGTCCCAATTGAAATCTGCTGCCAAGGTCAAATGGGCAAGGACTCAAGGGAAGGACAGAGAATTGCAGAACATCAGGAAGGAAAACCATTCCCCACCTCATGACTCACAAGGCTGGGCCAGGCAAGGGCTGCTGCCTAAAAAATGCCCCAAGGCTATGGAACAAGGCTGTCCTGCCTCTCCAGGACCAGCATAAAAGGCAGCTCAGAGCCTCTGTCCCTCACACACTTCTCCTCAAGCCTTCTCCTCCTGCTCCTGCTGAAAACCAGGTGAGCCTCAAACCCCTGACCTTGCTTCTCCTGCTTGCACCCCTGGCCGCTCTCTGCCAGCAGGCTCAGCCCCAGCCTCAGCAGCCCTCACACCTCCCCACAGCCCCACAACAGCCTCCACACTCCCTCACCCCTCGCATGCCCACGTCCCTACCCTGTCTTACCCCCCTCTCTTCCAGGGACCATCCACACCACACCCATGGCCTGCAACACCCTCTGCCGGCCCTGCGGACCCACCCCGCTGGCCAACAGCTGCAACGAGCCCTGTGCCCTGCAATGCCAGGATTCCCGGGTCATCATCAACCCTTCTCCTGTGCTGATCACCCTGCCAGGACCCATCATGACCTCCTTCCCCCAGAACACCGCCGTCGGATCCACCTCCTCGGCTGCCGTGGGCACTGAACTCAATGCCCAGGGACAGCCCATCTCTGGTGGATTTGGTGGCTTTGGTGGCTTTGGCTACGGCTTTGGTGGCTTTGGCTACGGCCTTGGCTACGGCCGTGGATTTGGCTACGGCCTGGGAGGCCTGGGCTGCTACGGCAGGAGGGGCGGCTACATCTGCTGAGGGCCCTCAGCACCAGCCCTGACACCACCAGCTTGGGATGCTGCAACCACTCCTGCAAGCCAATCTCCTCCCCTGATGGTCGCTGTACTTGCACCTTCCACTGCATTCCTTCCACTTTTTTCTCCTATCTCTTTATCCCTTTGCCTCAATAAATGTTTCCTGCATCAAAGCCTGAGATGCCTCCTGTTCTTTTTGAATTCCAATGGCCTCACATCCTCACCAAGTACATTCCACAGCTCAACAGGACATTGGGCTGCATGGAACAGACCAACAACTCCTTCCCTCACAAATAATTCAAAACCCCTTCTAACAGAGTGTGGCATGGAAAGCAGAGGAGGGAACACCTGCCAGAATCTGTCACACACATCTCTGCTCCACCAAAGCCTTGGACACGTTCATGCTCTCCTGTGTACAGCTCTGGTAAAGTCTTTCCATGCCAGGGCACACTTGACAAACTCTCTCACCAGCAGGTCTCTTGAACTTTTCAAGCAAAGTGAAGGAATTGCATCAACCCCTTGGGCAGGAAATCTGGAGTGCAAGTGCTTCAACTCCCCTGCCCAGAGTCCTCAAGAGCAGGATTTCCAGCGCCATGGACAGCTCAGTGTTCACTCTCTCAGCACAGACACTCCAACACCTCTTCCATTCTGTGGCTGCCCTCACAATGAAAGATTCTTTGATTCTTTGCCCAGGGAGTTCCATTGGTTTTCACTTGTGCCCTTGCTCTCTTGCCCTGCACGTGAGCACTGCTGGGAGCAGTCGGGCTCCTTCACTTCACTCCCTGCCATCAGGGATTTGCACACACGGATGGCAGCCCCCATCCATCCTCGTCCACTCTGAGTCCCAGCTGTCTCAGCCTATCCTCTAGGAGTGATTCTCCAATCTTGTTGGAGTCTTGTTGTCGTGAACTGGTCTGGATTCACTGAATTGACTTCATTTTCACACTGGGGAGCCCAGAACTGTCCACAACACCTCATGTGGGACCTCACCAGTGCTGAGCAGATGGCAAAAGGTGCTTTTCCCTCCCTTGCCATAACATTTTTTCCAATCTGATCCTGGATACTTTGGATGCCGTTTCCCACACAGAGACAGCTTCTGCTCCATTTCTTCTCAACCACAACCACAATCCAAAGGCTGTTTAAGAGAAAAAAACAATTGTTCCAACCGAGACCCAGACGCTCCTTCCTACCCAGGATGACTCTGCCCAGCAAACAACACCTGGCAGAACTCCATTCTGCCCATTACAGAAGCCCAGCAGATGTCCAGCACCTGTCAAGTTTTCTGTCTTGGCCCAATGGATCCCCAGATACAGCCCTGGGGACTTGCTGCCCTCTGGACATTGGGACACTGACCATAAGCCTCTAGGTCCAGCCCCCCAGACCTTTCTCAGGTGTCCATGCTGGGCACTGATACAATCCAGACTTGCCTGGGGTGTTTTTGGGGATCATGCAATGGTCACCTCCAGCAATCCTGGGCGACCTCCAAATCCTCTTTCTGACAATCACAAGTGGCCTCATGTTTTGGCACACAGCCCATGGAAACATCCAAAAGGCCCCAGATATCCAGACTTAAAAAGTCAGAGGAGCACCAAGACAGCCACAGAGCAGAATCACAAGGAAGGGTCAGGTCTGGTGTCAAGCTTGGGCAGGTGGGATCAGTATGGGGAGGGATGAAACGTGAGGGCAGCGGCCACACCTGCAGCACATCTGCAAATCCCAGAGCAGCCTGACAGAGCTGGGAGGGGATGGGTCCCTCTTCTAAACACATCAACAACCCACAGCACATCAATGTCAGGCAGTGCCCTCACTGATGACAATGCACTGCTCCAATGCTTTGGTTGTTTATTCTGCCCTCCCTGACACGAACCTTCCCTGCAAATCCTCCCAAATACCCACTGACACGTCAATGCAGCTGCCAAGGTGAGGAGGAAAAGGAGTCAAGAGCAGGACATGGAGTCATGGAATTCCATAAAGAAATACCCAGGTGATTACAGAGAAGGGAAAAGGAGCTTGCTGAGCATCAGTTAGTGAATATTGGGTTTTGCTCTCAGGAACAGAAGATAAAGCCTTACAAGTTATACCTCATGCCTTGAATGTGGAATAAATGGAGTCTCTCTGGGCCAAGGCTCTCAAAGGGGCTCAGCACTTGCAGCTGCTGCTCTCAGGGCTCCAAGCAAGGCAGCAGCCAAGGGGCCAGCCTGGGCTGCCTGCACACATGGCCCATCTGCCTCCTGCTCTTCTCCCACTCCCTGCTCTGCATCGCCCCTCTGGCTCTGTCCATTCCCCTCTGCTGCAAACCCCTTCTCCCAAGCCAGAGACCATCAGGCACCTCTGCTGGGCTGCTCCCTTTGTGGGGCAGGAAGGCCTTGATGCTCTGGCCAAACGTCCTGCATGCCAATGAGCTCAGCTGATGTTTGCCCTACTTGCACCTCAGACCAGCTCCCTTCCACTTGCTGCTCATGATTTTCACTTTTCTTTATGCCTCAATAAAATCCTTTTCCATTGCAGCATGGTGAAGTGTCCTCTTCCTTGACTGGCACACACTGCCACACTTTGCTCTTCCCCTGCATCCCACAAACCCCTCACTGGCTTGATCCCAGGCCTGGATACACTGATGCACGTCTATCCCTGCCTCTGATACCAGCCATGTATGGGTCTTGTTCTCACTTTGGCTGCCCACCAGTTGCTCCAGACCCTCTTCATCTCCCCTGTCCACTTACAGCTCTGCTCGAGCTTGTCCTTGTCCTCCAAATAAACATCTCCAGTCTCAGAAGAGCACAGCAGAGGGACAGAATTCCCCTCTTGCCTGCTGCCCACACTGTGGGGATGAGCCCAGGGCACGGGGGGGATTTCTGGTCTGTGGGTGTCCATGGCTGGGGCATGTTCAATTCTTCATCCACCAACATACCAGGTCCTTCTCCTCTGGGCTGCTCTCATCACCCTCCTTGTCCAGTCTGTGGCCATGTTTGGCATTGCTCCAAACCAAGTGCAGCAGCTTGCATTTGGCCGCATTCAGCTTCATGAAACTGAAAATAAACCACTGCCCCAACCAGTTCCAGCCCCTCTGGATGCCAGCACTTTTCTCCAGACATCCACCCTCCCTACTCAGCTTGTTCTGGTCTCTGATTTTGCTGAACATCCCACTCAATCCCACCATCCACGTCCCTGACAAAGGTGGGAAATAATACTGATCCCAATAGGAGCTTCTGCCTGTCACCATTGATCCCTTTTCTCCAACACACATGGAGCCACTGACCACAGCAGCTTGACTTAGACTGTCCTCTTTGAATTAGACCATCCCATCTGTTCCTTATCCACCACATGGTCCAACCACAACTCCACATCTTTCCAGACTGAATATGCAGATGCCTTCGGGCACAGGAATAAATGCTAGGCACAGGTCCAGGCACAGGATATTGTCTCCTCTCCCTTCATCCAACAAGGCTGGAACCAATACCAGCTCATCAAAAGATGCCCCCAAGGTCAGACAAACACGACCCCAATAGCTGGACATGATACTGGAGCACTGAGGGGAGCAAAACTCTCCCCACATTATGGTTTGCCAGAGATGCTGCCTGAAAAAAATACCCCAATGTCATGGCCAGTGGCTGTCCCAAACCTTCAGCCACAGATCATCCTTGAGGTCATACTCTGGATGTTGTTCAGCAGAGTCTTGTCTTCCTTGTTCCCAGTAACCCAGAGATAAACACAGTTCTCCAATATCACCAGAGCAGAGCAGAGGGGCAGAACCTGCTGCACCTGGATTGGAGCAATCCCCAACATGCAGGACACAGGGATGGGTGATGAGGGGATTGAGAGCAGCCCCAAGGAGGAGGGCTTGGGGTGTTTGTGGATGAAGAGTTGGATGTGCCCCAGCCATGTGCACTCACCGACCAGAAACTCCCCCTGTGCCCTGGGCTCATCTCCACAGGGTGAGCAGCACAGGAGAGTGGGGGAATCTCACCCTCTGCTCTCCTGTACTAAGACCAGAGTTCTGTGTTGAACTCTGAGCCCCCAAAGACAAGGAAGACATGGACCTGCTTCATGAGACCTGTAGATGGGCCTGGCAGATGATGAGGGACAGAAGCAGCTGGTGTCCAGCCCAAGTGAACACACCACCCAGAGAGGCTTGAGGCAGAGGCAGGGACAGATCTGCGTTGGTGTATCCAGGTCTGTGACTCAGTAGCTGAAGGTTTGATGGAATGCAGTGCAAGAGCAAGCTGTGCCATTGGGTACTAGGGCTGGTGAAGTTACATGTGAAAGAGATCTTGAAGTCCTTTTCCACCCACCCCAGTGGTCTCTACAGTCCTGGCATAGTACTGAGCAGGGACTGGAAGGGTCTCAGGACAAGAAAGACGAAGGAGTCATCTGAAGCTGTGATGCAGGAAAACTTTATTGAGGTAGAACAGTGAAAACTCAGGAGAAGCCCATGGAAGGAAACTGGTCTGAGGGGCAAGCAGGGCAAACATCACCAGAGGTGCTTTGCTTACAGGAGGTTGTGCCAGACTTTCTGCCCCACAGTGGGAGCAGCCCAGCAGAGGTGCCCAGTGGTCTCTGTCTTGGGAGAAGGGGTTTGCAGCAGAGGGGAATGGACAGAGCCAGAGGGGCGATGCAGAGCAGGGAGTGGGAGAAGAGCAGGAGGCAGATGGGCCATGTGTGCAGGCAGCCCAGGCTGGCCCCTTGGCTGCTGCCTTGCTTGGAGCCCTGAGAGCAGCAGCTGCAAGTGCTGAGCCCCTTGGAGAGCCTTGGCCCAGAGAGGCGTCCTCAATGCCTGAGATGTGTTCCAGGGAGTGGGTGGTTGGTGTCAGGGCTGGTGCTGAGGGCCCTCAGCAGATGTAGCCGCCCCTCCTGCCGTAGCAGCCCAGGCCTCCCAGGCCGTAGCCACATCCACGGCCGTAGCCAAGGCCGTAGCCAAAGCCACCAAAGCCACCAGAGATGGGCTGTCCCTGGACACTGAGTTCAGTGCCCACGGCAGCCGAGGAGGTGGATCCGACGGCGGTGTTCTGGGGGAAGGAGGTCATGATGGGTCCTGGCAGGGTCACCAGCACAGGGGCAGGGTCAATGATGACCCGGGAATCCTGGCATTGCAGGGCACAGGGCTCGTTGCAGCTGTTGGCCAGCGGGGTGGGTCCGCAGGGTCGGCAGAGGTTGTTGCAGGCCATGGGTGTGGTGTGGAGGGTCCCTGGAAGAGAGGGGGGTGAGAGAGGGCAGTGGTGAGGGGATGTCAGGGGTGATGATGCAGGAGAGAGAGGGAGAGTGTGGAGGGGGTTGTGGGGCTGTGGGGAGGCGCGAGGGCTGCTGAGACCGGGGCCAAGCTGGCAGAGAGGGGCCAGGGGTGCAGGAGTAGGAGGGTCAGGGTTTTGAGGCTCACCTGGTTGTCAGCAGGAGCAGGAAGAGAAGGCTTCCAGAGAAGTGTGTAGGGAGAGAGGCTCTGTGCCGGCTTTTATGCAGGTGGTGGAGGGGCGGGACAGCCTTGTCCCATGGCCTTGGGGCATTCACCAGCCAGCAGCTCTTGCCTGGCCCACCCAGCCTTGTGAGTCATGCCATGAGGAGTGTTTTCCTTCCCACAACTCTGCAGTGTCATATCCAGCTCTTAAGGCCGTGTCCATCTGACCTTGACGGCAGCTTTAGGGATGGTGTTTGGGTGGATTTGATTTTCAGAAGTGTGTTGGGGAGGGCTGAACAAATTACCTGAGCCCAGCAGAAATGCAATGTCATCAGTGCAGTCATTTCATGGCTCTCGTGTGCTGTGGCTTGTCAGTGCCTTGTGAAGACTGGGCCCTCTTCTGGGACACTGGATGTCCATCAGTCCCTGTGCTGCACCCAGGAATGCTGGGGGAGCTGCTGATGTCCTGGGGAGGTCACTGAGCAGTATCTTGGAATGGTTCTGGTGCCTGGGAGGAGTTCCTTATTTTTGAAATAGAGTTCATGCCCTTGTGTCTTGTAGGTGAGCAAGAGTGAAAATCTGGAAAATGAGAGGCTGTTTAGGCTGAACATGTTCCATTGCTGTGGTCCATTTAGATTTCTGAAATTTACTCCACTGTGTACTCTGTCAATAAAGTGTATTCCTTGGCCTCAGTCAGAAATCCTAGAAATAAAATCAAACCAGGCTTGATCTCTTTTTTGCCAAACTGATCTGTGCCAACAGCTCACTTTTTCTGCATTCAAGTCACGAGGTGTCATAATTTATGATCGTAAGTAATAATGTTTTGTTCCTGCAAGCAAACCCCAATAATTAATAATGGACAGCCAGCATTTCCTTCTTTGCCATGCTTTGGTTGTTCCTCTGAGGAATTGTGCAATTTCATGTTCTGCCCCTGAGGCCATCTCCAGCTGACCTTGGTGATAGTTTTAAGTTGTGAGAATTAGAGACCAACGTGTTGTTGTTGATGGTGCATGCCAGGACATGTAGGAGATTCAAGGAAAGCTTACAAGGACTGAGGTGTTGTCACTGAGGTCATTCCGTGGCATATTGACAATGTGTCCTGTTTGCATTCTTGCCTCCTGCCTGGAAGAACTCCCATCTCTCTCAGCTTCTCATCATCTGAAGGATATTCCAATCCCATCAGAGTCATGGTGGCCTTGCACTGCTCTTGGTCAACCATGGTAATGTCCATGTGGCCTCATCTCTGGTGGGGACCAGGCTGTTCAGCTCCCTCCCTGCTTGTGCTTTTCTTCCTAATCCTGTCCTGGTAACTGCTGGAGCTTTTTACCTTAAAGGGCACACGGTGACCTCAAGATCCATTTATGCTCCACCAGGAACAGAAGGTCCTTCCCTGCTAGAACACTTTGGTTGCCAAGGGAAGGACAACTGGTGTCACGTGCCTGGACTTCTGTCAGGGCTTTAACACAGTCCTGTCGCAACTGACATAAAGAACTCACACCCACACCTTGTGATGTTTGAGGTGGAAAGAAAAAGAAAAACTTTTATTTACAGAACTAGCATTTATTGAATTTTAGCAGTGATCATGGATTGGAGGAAGAAAATCTTCTTCTCCAACTCCACTGGACTATGCAGCAGTTTATCAACAGTTTCTTCCTTTATGAAAAGAATGTAAACATATCTAGAGTTTACCATACCAAATGGCTTGTTTGTATGAAAGTGTATCTGACTCTAAAGACACAGAAAGCTAAAAACAAGACTTTTACAAACTCTTTAAAAGAGACAGAGGAGAACAGCAAAACATCAGACAACACAGTCCCACATAACATCTTTGTCTCCAAACTGCTGACACATGGGTTGCAAAGATGGATTAAGGAATGTAGGAGGAACAGCCAGAGAGTGATGGCTGATGGCTCTATGTACAGGTGGAGGCCAGTGATGAGGCCTCTGCCTTGGACTGGTGATCTTGAATACCTTTATCAAGGACATGAGCAGTGAGATTGAGACCCCCTCAGCGTGTTTGCAGGTGCCAGGCAGCTGAGCAGAGCAGTTGAAAGAAGAACAACGAGAGATCCCATCAGTGCGACACTGGGAATGTGGAGAACATAAGAACCTCATGAGCTTCAAGAAAGGCAAGTTCAAGGTCCTGGATGTGCATTGGGGCAATCTCAGACATGAGCACAGCTTTGGTGAGGAATTCCTTGAGAGCAGTTCCCCAGAGAAAGATTTCCGCATGCTGGAGAACCAAAAGCTGGACATGACACTGCAATGTGAATTTCATCCCAGAACAGTAACCATATCCTGGGCTGCATAGAAATAGGTGTGGCCAGCAGGAATGTCTGGGGGTCAGCTGGAGATTTGACAGTGTCATTATTGTTGTGGCAGAGACCAAATGGATCAAGAGGTGGCCATTGCATGCTTGCAGCAGAAAAAATTCTGGACAAGGGTTGCTAGCACATATATGCTCTCTGTCTCCTTAGAGGTAAGGACATCTGATTTGGGGTGATGTCTTGGGCTCTACAGCGGAAGAAAGACATGGATTTATTGAAGCAAGAGCAGTGCAGGAACAGCAAGAGGTTGAGGGGACTGAAGAATCGGTGCTGCGATCAGAAATGAGAGACGTGCGAGGTTTGTTTTTGTAAGTGGGGAAGAATGGGCAAAGGAGATGTTGTGAGTGTTCCATGGCATTACCTCACCCACAACACCCCAATTCTTGTAGGCTTTTGTCATCTTCTACGTGCCCAACACAAAACAACAATACCAATCCTTTGGCCTCTACTCCTCAAAATTAGAAAACTGCCACAAATGTCAGATGGACACGGCCTCTAGAGAAGGACACCAAATCACAGAATTCCACAAAGACTCACTGGCACGGTGACAGAGGAGGAAATAGGATCACAGTGACCATCCAGTAGTAATTAGTGTTTTTTCCTAAACAGGAACAAAATATTACAACTGACAGGATGTGAGTTATGAAACTGTGCAGCATGAATGCGGAATAAGCAAATTCACGTCACAGACCAGCCTGGGTAAAACGTGATCAAGCATTGTGGGTTACTTGTTTATTTGATTTCTTAAATCAAACTTAATTAAATTACTTATTTAAATTTATTTATTTATTTTTAATAATTTTATTTGTTTATTTATTTATTCTTACATTTATTTGATTTCTTAAAGAGGTAAAGAAATACACTTTAAATGGCAGAGTAAGTTTTCATGGCAAGTTCAGAAATCCAAACAGATCACAGTACTGGAACAAGTTCAGCCTAACCAGCCTCTAATTCCCGGATCCTCTCTCTTGATCCTACACAAGAAACAAGGGCATGGGGTCTCTTTCATCCATCGGGAAGAGCTCCCAGGCACTGAGGGCACACATATTGCTCAGTGCCCTCCCCAGGACATCAACAGCTCCCTCAGCATTCCTGGGTGCAGCACAAGGACTGACAGACATCCAGGGCACTGAAGAGAGTCCAGGCCTTCACAAGGCACCGACAAACCACAGCACACGAGTGCCACAAAATGTCCTCACTGATGACATCGCAACTCTGCTGGGCTCTGGTTGTTTATTCAGCCCTCCCTGACTCACATCTAACAAAGAAATCCTCCCAAATGCAAACGCAATAAAGTTGCTGCCAAGGTCAGATGGACATGGCTTCAAGAGCCGGATATGGAATTGCCAAACTACAAGAAGGAAAACACTCCCCCGCCCATGACCCCCAAACTTGGCCCAGGCAAGGGCTGCTGCCTCCAAAATGCCCCCAGGCCATGGGCCAAGGCTGTCCCGCCCCTCCATGACCAGCATAAAAGCCGGCCCAGAGCCTCTCTCTCCCTCACACACTTCTCCTCCAGCCTTCTCCTCCTGCTCCTGCCCACAACCAGGTGAGCCTCAAACTCCTGACCCTGCTTCTCCTGTACCCCTGATCCCTCTCTGCCAGCACGCTCAGCCCCAGCCTCAGCAGCCCTCACACCTCCCCACAGCCCCACAACACCCTCCACACTCCCTCAGCCTCCTCCATCATCACCGCTTGCTCTCCCTCTCCCCTGCCCTGCCTCACCCCTCTCTCTTCCAGGGACCCTCCACACCACACCCATGGCCTGCAACACCCTCTGCCGACCCTGCGGACCCACCCCGCTGGCCAACAGCTGCAACGAGCCCTGTGCCCTGCAATGCCAGGATTCCCACGTGGTCATCAACCCTTCCCCTGTGCTGGTGACCCTGCCAGGACCCATCATGACCTCCTTCCCCCAGAACACCGCCGTCGGATCCACCTCCTCGGCTGCCGTGGGCACTGAACTCAATGCCCAGGGACAGCCCATCTCTGGGGGATTTGGCTACGGCTTTGGTGGCTTTGGCTACGGCCTTGGCTACGGCCGTGGATTTGGCTACGGCCTGGGAGGCCTGGGCTGCTACGGCAGGAGGGGCGGCTACATCTGCTAAGAGACCCGCCTGGGCTGCCTGCACACATGGCCCATCTGCCTCCTGCTCTTCTCCCACTCCCTGCTCTTCATTGCCCCTCTGGCTCTGTCCAGTCCTCTCTGCTGTAAACCCCTTCTCCCAAGTCAGAGACAATTGGGCACCTCTGCTGGGCTGCTCCCACTGTGGGGCAGAAAGTCCTTGAGGCTCTGGAAAAACCTCCTGCAAGCAAAGGATCTTGGCTGATGGTGGCCCTTCTTGTCCCTCAACCTGGCTGCCTTCTCCTGCATGCCCATCACCTTTCATTCTTCTACCTCAATAAAGTTTTCTGCACCATAACCTCAGATGACTCCTCATTTTTCTTTTCCCAAGACTTTTCCGGCCTTACTCAGCACTCAGACAGGGTTGTAGGGGCTATTGGGGTTAAAAAGTGTACCAAGACCTCTTGGAGGATTTATTTCCCCAGTGCTACCACCCACTGGCATGCTTTGGTCTTCCAGTGCATCCTGCAAACCCTTCTGTTTCTAGAGCACAGCCCTGCATACACCAAGGCAGGTCTATCCCTGCTGCTGGCACGAGCCCCTCTGGGCGGTGCCTTTGCTTTGGTTGGACATCAGGTACTCCAGCCCCTCATCATATCCTCAGACCTTTCACAGATCTGCTCAAGCAGGTCCGTGTCTTTCTTCTCATTGGGGTCCTGGCATTGCACACTCATTTCCAGTCTCACCAGAGAGGAGCAGAGGCCATGAATCCCCTCCTCACCTGCTCCCCACGCTGTGGGGATGAGCACAGGACACAGGGCGTTTCTGGTCTGTGAGTGGCCATGGTCAGAGCATGTCCAAATTTCCATCCACCAACATACCAAATCCTTCCCCTTGGCACTGCTCTCTCCATCCCCTCATGATCCAGCCTTGATCCTGCATGTTTGGGATTGCTCCAATTCACTGGCAGCAGATTCTGCCCCTCTGCTCCCCTCTGCTGAGAGTGGAGAACTCCTAATCGATGGGTTACTGTGAACAAGGATGGCAAGATGCTGGTTTAGAAGATCCAGAGCACAGCTTTGAGGATGATCTCTATGGCTGGAGGTTTGGGACAGCCTTGGCCAGTTATCCCAGGACATTTTTCAAGCTACAGCTTTTGCCTGGAACAACCTGGAGAATCGTAAAGCGGGAGGGTTTTTCTTCCCACAGCTCTGGATTGTCATGCCCTGCTCTCGAGGCTGTGTCCATCTGACCTTGGCAGCAGATTTGATGAGCTGGTATTGATTGGTTCCAGCCTTGCTGAATGAGGGAAGAGAGACCAATATCATGGACCTGGACTTGTGCACAGTATTTGTTCCTTTGCCAGAAAACATCTTTGTCTCTAAGCTGGAGAGATGTGGATGTTTGGTTGCACCATTTGGTTCTTAATCAAATGGTGTGAGATGGACTCACTGCAAGAGTTCTGGTCAATGGCTCCATGTGTGTGTGGAGAACAGGATGAAGTGGTGACCCTCAGAGACTCGTCTTGCAACCCTTATCACTTCCCATCTTTGTCATGGACATGGAGAGTGCAGTTGCGTGTCCCCTCAGCAAAAATGTGAGTAAGGTGAGTGGTGTGGCTGATTGTCTGGAGGGAAGGGATGGCATCCAGAGGGTTCTGGACAGGCTGGGGAGATGGGCTGGTGTGAAGCTCGTGGAGGTCCACAGGGCCAAGAGGAAGGTCCTGCAACTGGATGGGATCAGTCTCAGTAATGGATGTTGGATGGGCAATGAGTTAATTCAGAGCATCCCTGAGAAGCAGGACTTGGGGTGTTGGTGGTTGAAGAACTGGACACGTCCTGGCCATGTGAATGAGCTGAGCAAAAATCCCCCATGTCCTGGGGTTATCCCCACAGTGTAGGCAGCACATTCTGCCCCTCTGCTGCCTCTGAAGAGACTGGACTTGTGTGTTCTACTCTGGGGACACAAAAAAAGGGAAGGCATGGACCTGCTCAAGCAGATCTGTAAACGGCCTTAGGAGATGATTAGGAGGGTCTGGAGGAACTGGTGTCCAGCAGAAGTGAGCACACCACCCAGCACATTCTTTAGTCAGAGTCACAGATACCCCTGCATTAGTGTACCCAGGTGTGTGTTGAAGGAACTGAAAAGTCGTTGTGATGCACTGGAAGAACAAACTGCTCCAGTGGTAGTGGAATTGGGAAAATAATTCCTGAGAGAGGTCTTGGAGCACTTTCCCAACAACCCCAATAGGCCCAACAACAATGGCTGAGTCTCAAAAAGTCCAGGGAGAACAAAGAAGGAGTCTTCTGAGGTTATGAGGCAGGAAAATTTTATTGAGGTAGAAGAGTGAAAACTCAGGAGCAGGCAGTGGAAGGGAGCTGGTCTGAGGTGCAGGTAGGGCAAATATCAACTGAGGCTCCATGTTTGCAGTACATTTGGCCAGAGCATCAAGGCCTTCCTGCCCCACAATGGGAGCAGCCCAGAAGAGGTGCCTGATGGTCTCTGGCTTGGGAGAAGGGGTTTGCAGCAGAGGGGAATGGACAGAGCCAGAGGGGCGATGCAGAGCAGGGAGAGGGAGAAGAGCAGGAGGCAGATGGGCCATGTGTGCAGGCAGCCCAGGCTGGCCCCTTGGCTGCTGCCTTGCTTGGAGCCCTGAGAGCAGCAGCTGCAAGTGCTGAGCCCCTTTGAGAGCCTTGGCCCAGAGAGGCATCCTCAATGCCTGAGATGTGTTCCAGGCAGTGGGTGGTTGGTGTCAGGGCTGGTGCTGAGGGCCCTCAGCAGATGTAGCCGCCCCTCCTGCCGTAGCAGCCCAGGCCTCCCAGGCCGTAGCCAAATCCACGGCCGTAGCCAAGGCCGTAGCCAAAGCCACCAAAGCCACCAGAGATGGGCTGTCCCTGGACACTGAGTTCAGTGCCCACGGCAGCCGAGGAGGTGGATCCGACGGCGGTGTTCTGGGGGAAGGAGGTCATGATGGGTCCTGGCAGGGTCACCAGCACAGGGGAAGGCTGGATAATGACCCGGGAATCCTGGCATTGCAGGGCACAGGGCTCGTTGCAGCTGTTGGCCAGCGGTGTGGGTCCGCAGGGTCGGCAGAGGGTGTTGCAGGCCATGGGTGTGGTGTGGAGGGTCCCTGGAAGAGAGGGAGGGGTGAGGCAGGGCAGGGGAGAGGGGGTGTGAGGGGCAATGATGCAGGAGAGGGGGGTAGATTGTGGAGGGTGTGGTGGGGCTGTTGGGGAGACGTGAGGGCTGCTGAGGCTGGGGCTGAGCGTGCTGGCAGAGAGGGGCCAGGGGTGCAGAAGCAGGAGGGTCAGGGGTTTGAGGCTCACCTGGTTGTCAGCAGGAGCAGGAGGAGAAGGAGTCAGAAATGTGTGAAGCAGCGAGGCTCTGTGCTGGCTTTTATGCAGGTTGTGGAGGGGTGGGACGGCCTTGTCATTTGGCTTTGGGGCATTTTTTTAGGCAGCAGCACTTTCCTGGCCCAGCCTGCTGAGTCAGGAGGCTGGGACTGTTTTCCTACCTGGTGTTCTGCAGTGTCACATCTTCCTCTTCTGTTTTTTTTCCATCTGACACTGGTGGCTGTTTAAAATTGCTATAATTAGAGACCAGTGTTGGTTTTTTTGAGGACATCTATCAAGACACGTAGAAGATCCAACCAAAGCTAAGGAGAACAAGGGAGTCGTCAGTGCCATAGTGACAACGTGTCCCATTTCCATTGTTGCCTCCTGCCTCAAGAAACTCCCAGCTCTTTCCGCTTCTCCTCATTTTGAGGATACCCCAATCCTGTCAGAGTCATGGTCTCCCTGCACTGCTCTTGGTCAACCATGTCCTTGTCCTTGTTCCACTCTGGAGCCCTAAGAGTGGTGAGGGACAGGAGGGTCACCTCCCTCAGCCTGCTCGTATTTCTTCTACTACGTTACTTAACCTGGTAACTGCTGGAGTTTTTATTCCAAAGGGTACGTGTCCACCTCATGATGCACTTCAGCTCCATCAGGACTACTTGGACCTTCCCTTCTTGAATGCTTTGTTTGCCAAGGGAAGGGCAAAACTGATGTCACATGCCTGGACTTGTGTCAGGGTTTTAACACAGTCCCACATAACATCTTTGTCTCCAAACTGCTGACACATGGGTTGCAAATATGGACTAAGGAATGTAGGAGGAACAACCAGAGAGTGATGGTTGATGGCTCTATGTACAGGTGGAGGCCAGTGACGAGGCCTTCAGGCCTCTGCCTTGTACTGGTGATCTTGAATAACTTTATCAAGGACATGAGCAGTGAGATTGAGACCCCCTCAGTGTGTTTGCAGGTGCCAGGGAGCTGAATGTTGAGGTTGACACAAGAACCGTGAGAGATCCCATCAGTGGGACACTGGGAGTGTTGAGAAGATAAGAACCTCATGAACTTCAAGAAAGGCAAGTTCAAGGTCCTGGATGTGCATTGGGGCAATCTCAGACATGAGCACATGTCCTCTTTTGGTGAGGAACTACTTGAGAGCAGTTCCCCAGAGAAAGATTTCCACATGCTGGTGAACCAAAAGCTGGACATGACACTGCAATGTGAATTTTCAGCACAGAAAAACAAACATATCCTGGGCTGCATAGAAATAGGTGTGGCTGGCAGAGGTCCACTGCAGGCTGGCTGCATTACCAGCAGGAATGGCTGGGAGACAGTGAGAGGCATGAGAGAACACCCACATTCCTCAGGACTTTGTTTGCATATTCTACATTCCTGAGAATGAAATTCCTGAAAAAACAATACCAATCCATTAACCTCTCTACTGCTCCCAATTAAAAGCTGCCTCCAAGGTCAGATGGACATGGCCTCAAAGAGAGGGCACAGAATCACAGAACATCAAGAAGGAAAACATCAAACACCTCATGACTCAACAAGCTGGGCTAGGCAAGAGCTGCTGCTGCCAAATGCCCCAAGGTCTTTGGACAAGGCCGTCCCTTCACTCCACAACCTGCATAAAAATCAGCCTAGAACCTCTCTCCCTCACACACTTCTCCTCAAGCCTTCTCCTCCTGCTCCTGCTGGAAATCAGGTGAGCCTCAAACACCTGAACTTCCCGCTCCTTCACCCCTGGCCCCTCTCTGCCAGCACGCTCAGCCCCAGCCTCAGCAGCCCGCACACCTCCCCACAGCCCCACAACACCTTCCACACTCCATCACCCTCCTGCATCACCCTTTCCATCCCCACAGCTCAGCCCTGCCTCATCCCCTCTCTTCCAGGGACCCTCCACACCACACCCATGGCCTGCAACACCCTCTGCCGACCCTGCGGACCCACCCCGCTGGCCAACAGCTGCAACGAGCCCTGTGCCCTGCAATGCCAGGATTCCCATGTCATTATCCAGCCTTCCCCTGTGCTGGTGACCCTGCCAGGACCCATCATGACCTCCTTCCCCCAGAACACCGCCGTCGGATCCACCTCCTCGGCTGCCGTGGGCACTGAACTCAGTGTCCAGGGACAGCCCATCTCTGGTGGCTTTGGTGGCTTTGGCTACGGCCTTGGCTACGGCCGTGGATTTGGCTACGGCCTGGGAGGCCTGGGCTGCTACGGCAGGAAGGGCGGCTACATCTGCTGAGGGCCCTCAGCACCAGCCCTGACACCAACCACCCACTCCCTGGAACACATCTCAGGCATTGAGGACGCCTCTCTGGGCCAAGGCTCTCAAAGGGGCTCAGCACTTGCAGCTGCTGCTCTCAGGGCTCCAAGCAAGGCAGCAGCCAAGGGGCCAGCCTGGGCTGCCTGCACACATGGCCCATCTGCCTCCTGCTCTTCTCCCACTGCCTGCTCTGCATCGCCCCTCTGGCTCTGTCCATTCCCCTCTGCTGCAAACCCCTTCTCCCAAGCCAGAGACCATCAGGCACCTCTGCTGGGCTGCTCCCACTGTGGGGCAGGAAGGCCTTGATGCCCTGGCCAAATGTACTGCAAACATGGAGCCTCAGTTGATGTTTGCCCTACCTGCACCTCAGACCAGCTCCCTTCCACTGCCTGCTCCGGAGTTTTCATTGTTCTACCTCAATAAAATTTTCCTGCATCATGACCTCAGAAGACTCCTTCTTTCTTCTCCCTGGACCCTTTGAGACTCAGCCAATGTTGTTGGGCCTATTTGGGGTTGTTGGGAAAGTACTCCAAGACCTCTCTCAGGAATTATTTTCCCAATTCCGCTACCACTGGAGCAGTTTGTTCTTCCAGTGCATCACAACAAGTTTTCAGTTCCTTGAACACACTGAGTACACTAATGCAGGGGTATCTGTGACTCTGACTAAAGGACATGCTGGGTGGTGTGCTCACTTCTGCCGGACACCAGTTCCTCCAGACCCTCCTCATCATCTCCTAAGGCCGTTTACAGATCTGCTTGAGCAGGTCCATGCCTTCCCTTTTTTTGTGTCCCCAGAGTACAGCACATAAGTCCAGTCTCTTCAGAGGCAGCAGAGGGGCAGAATGTGCTGCCTACACTGTGGGGATAACCCCAGGATATGGGGGATTTTTGCTCAGCTCATTCACGTGGCCTGCACATGTCCAGTTCTTCATCCACCAACACCTCAAGTCCTGCTCCTCAGGGATGCTCTGAATTAACTCATTGCTCATCCAACATCCATTACTGAGACTGATCCCATCCAGTTGCAGGACCTTCCTCTTGGCCCTGTGGACCTTCACGAGCTTCACACCAGCCCATCTCCCCAGCCTGTCCAGAACCCTCTGGATGCCACCCCTTCCCTCCAGACAATCAGCCACACCACTCACCTTACTCACATTTTTGCTGAGGGGACACACAACTGCACTCTCCATGTCCCTGACAAAGATAGGAAGTGATAAGGGTTGCAAGACGAGTCTCTGAGGGTCAGCACTCGATCCTGTTCTCCACACACACATGGAGCCATTGACTAGAACTCTTGCAGTGAGTCCATCTCACACCATTTGGTTCTTAACCAAATGGTCCAACCAAACATCCACATCTCTCCAGCTTAGAGACAAGGATCTTTTCTGGCAAAAGAACAAATTCTGTGCACAAGTCCAGGTACATGATATTGGTCTCTCTTCCCTCATCCAGCAAGGCTGGAACCAATCAATACCAGCTCATCAAATCTGCTGCCAAGGTCAGATGGACATGGCCTCGAGAGCAGGGCATGACAATCCAGAGCTGTGGGAAGAAAAACCCTCCCGCTTTACGATTCTCCAGGTTGTTCCAGACAAAAGCTGTAGCTTGAAAAATGTCCTGGGATAACTGGCCAAGGCTGTCCCAAACCTCCAGCCATAGAGATCATCCTCAAAGCTGTGCTCTGGATCTTCTAAACCAGCATCTTGCCATCCTTGTTCCCAGTAACCCATCAATTAGGAGTTCTCCACTCTCAGCAGAGGTGAGCAGAGGGGCAGAATCTGCTGCCAGTGAATTGGAGCAATCCCAAACATGCAGGATCAAGGCTGGGTCATGAGGGGATGGAGAGAGCAGTGCCAAGGGGAAGGATTTGGGGTGTTGGTGGATGAAAATTTGGACATGCTCTGACCATGGCCACTCACAGACCAGAAATGCCCTGCGTCCTGTGCTCATCCCCACAGCGTGGGGAGCAGGTGAGGAGGGGATTCCTGGCCTCTGCTCCTCTCTGGTGAGACTGGAAATGAGCGTGCCACGCCAGGACCCCAATGAGAAGAAAGACATGGACCTGCTTGAGCAGATCTGTGAAAGGGCTGAGGATATGATGAGGGGCTGGAGTACCTGATGTCCAACCAAAGCAAAGGCACCGCCCAGAGGGGCTCGTGCCAGCAGCAGGGATAGACCTGCCTTGGTGTATGCAGGGCTGTGCTCTAGAAACAGAGCACAGGTTTGCAGGATGCACTGGAAGACCAAAGCATGCCAGGGGGTGGTAGGACTGGGGAAATAAATCCTCCAAGAGGTCTTGGTACACTTTTTTACCCCAAATGCCTCTACAACACTGTCTGAGTGCTGAGTAAGGCCTGAAAAAGTCTTGGGAGAAGAAAAATGAGGAGTCATCTGAGGTTATGGTGCAGGAAAACTTTATTGAGGTAGAAGAATGAAAGGTGATGAGCATGCAGGAGAAGGCAGCCAGGCTGAGGGACAAGAAGGGCCACCATCAGGCAAGGTCCTTTGCTTGCAGGAGATTTTTCTAGAGCATCAAGGACTTTCTGCCCCACAGTGGGAGCAGCTCAGCAGAGGTGCCCAATGGTCTCAGACTTGGGAGAAAGGGTTTACAGCAGAGGGCACTGGAAAGAGCCAGAGGAGCAATGCAGAGCAGGGAGTGGGAGAAGAGCAGGAGGCAGATGGGCCATGTGTGCAGGCAGCCCAGGCTGGTCCCTTAGCAGTTATAGCAGCCCCTCCTGCCGTAGCAGCCCAGGCCTCCCAGGCCGTAGCCACATCCACGGCCATAGCCAAGGCCGTAGCCAAAGCCACCAAAGCCAAAGCCACCAGAGATGGGCTGTCCCTGGGCATTGAGTTCAGTGCCCACGGCAGCCGAGGAGGTGGATCCGACGGCGGTGTTCTGGGGGAAGGAGGTCATGATGGGTCCTGGCAGGGTCACCAGCACAGGGGAAGGGTTGATGACCACGTGGGAATCCTGGCATTGCAGGGCACAGGGCTCGTTGCAGCTGTTGGCCAGCGGGGTGGGTCCGCAGGGTCGGCAGAGGGTGTTGCAGGCCATGGGTGTGGTGTGGAGGGTCCCTGGAAGAGAGGGGGGTGAGGCAGGGCAGGGATGAGGGGAGGGCAAGGGACAGTGATGAAGGAGGGTGATGGAGTGTGGAGGATGTTGTGCGGCTGTGGGGAGGTGTGAGGGCTGCTGAGGCTGGGGCTGAGCGTGCTGGCAGAGAGGGGCCAGGGGTGCAGAAGCAGGAGGGTCAGGGATCTGAGGCTCACCTGGTTGTCAGCAGGAGGAGAAGGCTTGAGGAGAAGTGTGTGAGGGACAGAGGCTCTGGGCCGGCTTTTATGCAGGTGGTGGAGGGGCGGGACAACCTTGTCCCATGGCCTTGGGGCATTCACCAGCCAGCAGCCCTTTCCTGGGCCAGGTTGGGGGGTCATGAGCTGGGGAGTGTTTTCCTTCATGTAGTTTGGCAATTCCATATCCGGCTCTTGAAGCCATGTCCATCTGACCTTGGCAGCAACTTTATTGCGTTTGCATTCGGGAGGATTTCTTTGTTAGATGTGAGTCAGGGAGGGCTGAATAAACAACCAGAGCCCAGCAGAGTTGCGATGTCATCAGTGAGGTCATTTTGTGGCACTCGTGTGCTGTGGTTTGTCGGTGCCTTGTGAAGGCCTGGACTCTCTTCAGTGCCCTGGATCTCCGTCAGTCGTTGTGCTGCACCCAGGAATGCTGAGGGAGCTGCTGATGTCCTGGGGAGGGCACTGAGCAATATGTGTGCCCTCAGTGCCTGGGAGCTCTTCCCGATGGATGAAAGAGACCCCATGCCCTTGTTTCTTGTGCAGGATCGAGAGAGAGGATCTGGGAATTAGAGACTGGTTAGGTTGAACTTGTTCCAGTGCTGTGATCCCTTTGGGTTTCTCCACTTGCCATGAAAACCTACTCCGAGTATTTAAGTGTATTTCTTTACCTCTTTAAGAAATCAAATAAATGTAAGAATAAGTAAGTAAATAAATAAATAAATAATATAAATATTAAATATAAAAATACATAAATAAATTTAAGTAAATAATTTAAGTTTGATTTAAGAAATCAAATAAACAAGTAACCCACAATGCTTGATCACGTTTTGCCCAGGCTGGTCTGTGAGGTGAATTTGCTTATTCCATATTCATGCTTCACAGTTTCATAACTCACATCCTGTCAGTTGTAATATTTCGTTCCTGTTTAGGAAAAAACACTAATTGCTACTGGATGGTCACTGTGATCCTATTTCCTCCTCTATCATGGTGCCAGTGAGTCTTTGTGGAATTCTGTGATTTGGTGTCCTTCTCTAGAGGCCGTGTCCATCTGACCTTTGTGGCCGTTTTCTAATTTTGAGGAGCAGAGGCCAAAGGATTGGTATTGTTGTTTTGTGTTGGGCATGTAGATGACAAAAGCCTATAAGAATTGGGGTGTTGTGAGTGAGGTAATGCCATGGAACACTCACAACATCTCCTTTGTCCATTCTTCCTGTCTCGTAAAAACACACTTAGCACGTCTCTCATTTCTAATCACAAGAAAGATTCATCATTCCCCTCAGCCTCTTGCTGTTCCTCCACTGTTCTTGCTTCAATAAATCCATGTCTTTCTTCCACTGTAGAGCCCAACACATCACCCCAAATCAGATGTCCTTACCTCTAAGGAGACAGAGAGCATATATGTGCTAGCAACCCTTGTCCAGAATTTTTTCTGCTGCAAGCATGCAATGGCCACCTCTTGATCCATTTGGTCTCTGCCACAACGATAATGACACTGTCACATCTCCAACTGACCCCCAGACATTCCTGCTGGCCACACCTATTTCTATGCAGCCCAGAATATGGTTGGTGTTCTGGTCTGAAAATTCACATTGCTGTTTCCTGTCAAAGTTTTGGTCCACCAGAACCCTCAGGTCTTTCTCTGTGGAACAGTTCTTAAGGATTTCTTATCCAAAGCTGTGCTCATATCTGGGATTTCCACAATGCACATCCAGGACCTTGAACTTGCGTTTCTTGAAGCTCATGATGTTCTTATGTTCTCCACATTCCCAGTGTCCCACTGATGGGATCTCTCATTGTTCTCATGTCAACCTGTACTGCTCAGCTCCATGGCACCTGCAAACACACTGAGGGGGTCTCAATCTCACTGCTCATGTCCTTGATAAAGGTATTCAAGATCACCAGTCCAAGGCAGAGGCCTGAAGGCCTCATCACTGGCCTCCACCTGTACATAGAGCCATTGACCATCACTCTCTGGCTGTTCCTCATCCATTCATTAGTCCTTCTCTGAAACCCACATGTCAGCACTTTGGAGACAAGGATGTTATGTGGGACTGTGTTAAAGCCCTGACAGAAGTCCAGGCACGTGACACCAGTTGTCCTTCCCTTGGTAACCAAAGTGTTCTAGCAGGGAAGGACCTTCTGTTCCTGTGGAGCATAAATGGATCTTGAGGTCACCGTGTGCCCTTTACGGTAAAAAGTTCCAGCAGTTACCAGGACAGGATTAGGAAGAGAAGCACAAGCAGGAGGGAGCTGAACAGCCTGGTCCCCACCAGAGATGAGGCCACATGGACATTACCATGGTTGACCAAGTGCAGTGCAAGGCCACCATGACTCTGATGGGATTGGAGTATCCTTCAGATGAGGAGAAGCTGAGAGAGCTGGGAGTTCTTCCAGGCAGGAGGCAAGAATGCAAACAGGACACGTTTTCAGTATGCCATGGAATGACCTCAGTGACAACACCTCAATCCTTGTAAGATTTGCCTGAATCTCCTACATGTCCTGGCATGCACCATCAACAACAACATGTTGGTCTCTAATTCTCGCAACTGAAAACTATCACCAAGGTCAGCTGGAGATGGCCTCAGGGGTAGAACATGAAATTGCACAATTCCTCAGAGGAACAACCAAAGCATGGCAAAGAAGGAAATGCTGGCTGTCCATTATTAATTATTGGGTTTTGCTTGCAGAAACAAAACATTAATACTTATGATTATAATTTCTGACACCTCGTGGCTTGAATGCAGAAAAAGTGAGCTGTTGGCACAGATCAGTTTGGCAAAAAAAGGGATCAAGCCTGGTTTGTTGTTTTTCTAGGATTTCTGACTGAGGCCAAGGAATACACTTTATTGACAGAGTACACGGTGGAGTAAATTTCAGAAATCTAAATGGACCACAACAATGGAACATGTTCAGCCTAAACAGCCTCTCATTTTCCAGATTTTCACTCTTGCTCACTTACAAGACACAAGGGCATGAACTCCATTTCATAAATAAGGAGCTCCTCCCAGGCACCAGAACCTTTCCAAGATACTGCTCAGTGACCTCCCCAGGACATCAGCAGCTCCCCCAGCATTCCTGGGTGCAGCACAGGGACTGATGGACATCCAGTGTCCCAGAAGAGGGGCCCAGTCTTCACAAGGCACTGACAAACCACAGCACACGAGAGCCATGAAATGACTGCACTGATGACATTGCATTTCTGCTGGGCTCGGGTAATTTGTTCAGCCCTCCCTATCACACTTCTGAAAATCAAATCCAACCAAACACCATCCCTAAAGCTGCCATCAAGGTCAGATGGACAAGGCCTTAAGAGCTGGATATGACACTGCAGAGTTGTGGGAAGGAAAACACTCCTCATGGCATGACTCACAAGGCTGTGTTGGGCCAGGCAAGAGCTGCTGGCTGGTGAATGCCCCAAGGCCATGGGACAAGGCTGTCCCGCCCCTCCACCACCTGCATAAAAGCCGGCACAGAGCCTCTCTCCCTACACACTTCTCTGGAAGCCTTCTCTTCCTGCTCCTGCTGACAACCAGGTGAGCCTCAAACCCCTGACCCTCCTACTCCTGCACCCCTGGCCCCTCTCTGCCAGCTTGGCCCCGGTCTCAGCAGCCCTCACACCTCCCCACAGCCCCACAACACCCTCCACACTCCCTCACCTTCCAGCAACACCACTGCTCCCTCCCCCTCACCCTGCCCTGCCTCACCTCCCTCTCTTCCAGGGACCCTCCACACCACACCCATGGCCTGCAACACCCTCTGCCGACCCTGCGGACCCACCCCGCTGGCCAACAGCTGCAACGAGCCCTGTGCCCTGCAATGCCAGGATTCCCATGTGGTCATCAACCCTTCCCCTGTGCTGGTGACCCTGCCAGGACCCATCATGACCTCCTTCCCCCAGAACACCGCCGTCGGATCCACCTCCTCGGCTGCCGTGGGCACTGAACTCAGTGTCCAGGGACAGCCCATCTCTGGTGGCTTTGGTGGCTTTGGCTACGGCCTTGGCTATGGCCGTGGATTTGGCTACGGCCTGGGAGGCCTGGGCTGCTACGGCAGGAGGGGCGGCTACATCTGCTGAGGGCCCTCAGCACCAGCCCTGACACCAACCACCCACTGCCTGGAACACATCTCAGGCATTGAGGACGCCTCTCTGGGCCAAGGCTCTCAAAGGGGCTCAGCACTTGCAGCTGCTGCTCTCAGGGCTCCAAGCAAGGCAGCAGCCAAGGGGCCAGCCTGGGCTGCCTGCACACATGGCCCATCTGCCTCCTGCTCTTCTCCCACTCCCTGCTCTGCATCGCCCCTCTGGCTCTGTCCATTCCCCTCTGCTGCAAACCCCTTCTCTCAAGCCAGAGACCATCAGGCACCTCTGTTGCGCTGCACCCTCTGCACAGCAGAAAGTCTGGCACAACCTCCTGTAAGCAAAGCACCTCAGGTGATGTTTGACCTGCTTGCCCCTCAGACCAGTTTCCTTCCATAGGCTGAGTTTTCACTGTTCTACCTCAATAAAGTTTTCCTGCATCACAGCTTCAGATGACTCCTTCGTCTTTCTTTTCATGAGACCCTTCCAGTCCCTGCTCAGTACTATGCCAGGACTGTAGAGACCACTGGGGTGGGTGAAAAAGGACTTCAAGACCTCTTTCACGTGTAACTTCCCCAGCTCTAGTACCCAATGGCACAGCTTGCTCTTGCACTGCATTCCATCAAACCTTCAGCTACTGAGTCACAGACCTGGATACACCAATGCAGATCTGTCCCTGCCTCTGCCACAAGCCTCTCTGGGTGGTGTGTTCACTTGGGCTGGACACCAGCTGCTTGTGTCCCTCCTCATCTTCCAGGCCCATCTACAGGTCTCATGAAGCAGGTCCACGTCTTCCTTGTCTTTGGGGGCTCAGAGTTCAACACAGAACTCTGATCTTAGTACAGGAGAGCAGAGGGTGAGATTCCCCCTCACTCCTGTGCTGCCCACCCTGTGGAGATGAGCCCAGGGCACAGGGGGAGTTTCTGGTTGGTGTGTGCACATGGCTGTGGCACATCCAATTCTTCATCCACAAACGCCCCAAGCCCTCCTCCTTGGGGCTCCTCTCAATCCCCTCATCACCCATCCCTGTGTCCTGCATGTTGGGGATTGCTCCAATCCAGGTGCAGCAGGTTCTGCCCCTCTGCTCTTCTCTGCTCATACTTGAGAACTGTGTTTATCTCTGGGTTACTGGGGAGAAGGAATACAAGACTCTGCTGAACAACATCCAGAGTATGACCTCAAGGATGATCTGTGGCTGAAGGTTTGGGACAGCCATTGGCCATGACATTGGGGTATTTTTTTCAGGCAGCATCTCTGTCAAACCATAATGGGGGGAGTGTTTTACTCCTCTCAGTGCTCCAGTATCATGTCCAGCTATTGGGGCCATGTCTGTCTGACCTTGGGGGCATCTTTTGATGAGCTGGTATTGGTTCCAGCCTTGTTGGATGAGGGGAGAGGGGACAATATCCTGTGCCTGGACCTGTGCCTAACATTCATTCCTGTGCCAGAAGGCATCTCTGTATTCAGCCTGGAAAGATGTGGAGTTGTGGTTGGACCATGTGGTGGATAAGGAACAGATGGGATGGTCTAATTTAAAGAGGGCAGTCTAAGTCAAGCTGCTGTGGTCAGTGGCTCCATGTGTGTTGGATAAAAGGGATCAATGGTGACAGGCAGAAGCTCCTATTGGGACCAGTATTATTTCCCACCTTTGTCAGGGACATGGATGATGGGGTTGAGTGGGATGTTCAGCAAAATCAGAGACCAGAACAAGCTGAGTAGGGTGGGTGGTTGTCTGGAGAAAAGGGGTGGCATCCAGAGGGGCTGGAACCAGTTGGGGCAGTGGTTTATTGTCAGTTTCATGAAGCTGAATGCGGCCAAATGCAAGCTGCTGCACTTGGTTTGGAGCAATGCCAAACATGGCCACAGACTGGACAAGGAGGGTGATGAGAGCAGCCCAGAGGAGAAGGACCTGGCATGTTGGTGGATGAAGAGTTGAACATGCCCCAGCCATGGGCACTCACAGACCAGAAAGCCCCCACGTGCCCTGGGCTCATCCCCACAGTGTAGGCAGCAGGCAAGAGGGGAATTCTGTCCCTCTGCTGTGCTCTTCTGAGACTGGAGATGTTTATTTGGAGGACAAGGACAAGCTCAAGCAGAGCTGTAAGTGGACAGGGAAGATGAGGAGGGTCTGGAGCAACTGGTGTGCAGCCAAAGTGAGAACAAGACCCATACATGGCTTGTATCAGAGGCAGGGATAGACCTGCATCAGTGTATCCAGGCCTGGGATCCAGCCAGTGACGGGTTTGTGGGATGCAGGGGAAGAGCAAAGTGTGGCAGTGTGTGCCAGTCAAGGAAGAGGACACGTCCCCATGCTGCAATGCAAAAGGATTTTATTGAGGCATAAAGGAAAGTGAAAATCGTGAGCAGCAAGTGGAAGAGGTAAGGCTGAGGTACAGATAGGGCGACCATCAGCTACGTTCCTTTGCTTGCAGGTGGTTTGGCCAGAGCATCAAGGACTTCCTGCCCCACAGTGGGAGCAGCCCAGCAGAGGTGCCTGATGGTCTCTGTCTTGGGAGAAGGGGTTTGCAGCAGAGGGGAATGGACAGAGCCAGAGGGGCGATGCAGAGCAGGCAGTGGCAGAAGAGCGGGAGGCAGATGGGCCATGTGTGCAGGCAGCCCAGGCTGGCCCCTTGGCTGCTGCCTTGCTTGGAGCCCTGAGAGCAGCAGCTGCAAGTGCTGAGCCCCTTTGAGAGCCTTGGCCCAGAGAGGCGTCCTCAATGCCTGAGATGTGTTCCAAGCAGTGGGTGGTTGGTGTCAGGGCTGGTGCTGAGGGCCCTCAGCAGATGTAGCCGCCCCTCCTGCCATAGCAGCCCAGGCCTCCCAGGCCGTAGCCAAATCCACGGCCGTAGCCAAGGCCGTAGCCAAAGCCACCAAAGCCACCAGAGATGGGCTGTCCCTGGACACTGAGTTCAGTGCCCACGGCAGCCGAGGAGGTGGATCCGACGGCGGTGTTCTGGGGGAAGGAGGTCATGATGGGTCCTGGCAGGGTCACCAGCACAGGGGAAGGCTGGATAATGACCCGGGAATCCTGGCATTGCAGGGCACAGGGCTCGTTGCAGCTGTTGGCCAGCGGGGTGGGTCCGCAGGGTCGGCAGAGGTCGTAGCAGGCCATGGGTGTGGTGTGGAGGGTCCCTGGAAGAGAGGGAGGTGAGGCAGGGCAGGGGAGAGGGGATGTGAGGGGAGACATCTCAGGTGGAGGAGAGAGTGTGGAGAGTGTTATGGGGCTGTGGGGAGGTGTGAGGGCTGCTGAGGCTGGGGCTGAGCGTGCTGGCAGAGAGGGGCCAGGGGTGCAGGACCAGGAGGGTCAGGGGTTTGAGGCTCACCTGGTTGTCAGCAGGAGCAGGAGGAGAAGGCTGGAGAAGTGTGTGAGGGACAGAGGCTCTGGGCTGGCTTTTATGCTGGTATGGAGGGGCGGGACAGCCTTGTCATTTGGCCTTGGGGCATTTTTTAGGCAGCAGCTCCTGCCTGGCCCAGCCTTGTGAGTCATGAGGCGGGGAGTGGTTTTCCTTCATGCAATTCTGCAATTCCATGTCCTGCTCTTGATGCTGTGTCCATCTGACCTTGGCATCAGCTTTAATAATACGGTGCTTGGGTGCATTTGATTGTTGAATGTGTGTCAGGCAGGAGTGAATGAACAACCAGAGCCCTGGAGATTTGCAATGTCACCAGTGAGGTCATCTTGTGGCACTCGTGTGCTGTGGTTTGTCAGTGCCTTGTGATGACCTGGACTCTCTTCTGTGCTGCTGGATGTCCATCAATCATTGTGCTGCACCCAGGAATGCTGAGGGAGCTGCTGATGTCCCGTGGAGGTCACTGCAATAACCTGGAGAGGCCGCAGTGCCTGGGAGCTCTGCCTGATGAAAGAAGGAGAGCTCTTGTCCTTGTGCCTTGAATGGGATCAAGAGAGAGGACATTTAAAATGAGAGCCCCTTCAGGCTGAGCTTGTTCTGGAGTTATGGCCCATTTGTGTTTCTCAAATTTGCATGACCATGTACTCTGCCTTCTAAACTGTATTCCTTGGTGTTGTTGCAAAATCCAATAAAGAAACAACAAAGTGGGCTTGATCCCTTTTCTCTCAGGCTGTCTGTGACATCCATTCACTTATTCCGCATGCAAACCACAAGTTTCACAACTCATAACCTGTAATTGTTAACATTGTGTTCCTGTAAGCAAATACCCAGTAATTACCAATGGACAATCAGTGAGCTCCAGTGTCATTCCCTGACAAGATGGGTGCGTGTCTTTGTAGAATTGTGCAATTCCATATCCTGCTCCTGCGGCCCTGTCCACCTATGGTGGTAACTCTTAATTGTGAGTACTAAGAAGTCAAATATTTCTGCTGATGATTCATGTGAGGGAGGGCTGAAGACTTGACCCAAGCTTTGGAGAGGTGGCCTGACATCACTGTGGTGACCCCACAGCCCTCATGTGCTGTTCTTTGTGGGTGCCTTCTGAAAAATTGCCCCCCAAAGTAGTCACTGCTTGTCATGTTTGGGTTTTTCTCAAGTTCTTTCCCAGGGACCTAAACTGGTAAACAAGGTCACACTTTGTAAACTATCTTGTTTTTCACATTCCTCTCCTAAGGAGAGACTTTGCTTGTTGACCCTTGGTATGACCAATGGTTCAAAAGATCCCACCTCTTAGGTGGGCACATTGTAAAAAGGTATAAAAATAGCTTCTGAGAATAAACCAGCCCCTCTTCGGAGCATCAGCCTTCTGAATTCACGAGTCAATGTCTTTCCTTCGTGTCCAACAGCGACACCCAAATTCTCACGGTTCTGATGGGCTGGTCTGGGTTTCACAGCTCTGCCAAGGAGGAGGTGTTGCACCTTCCATTGCCTTCCACCCCTCCCTGCGTTTATCCCAGTGGACAAAGCCGGACATCAGACCTCACCTTTCCATCTGGACATGCTCAGTGGGTGCTTGGGTGACACTCTTGCCTCAAAGATGTTTTGGGTCTTCGCTTGGGCTGAGTGCAAAGTGGTGAGGCCACTTGTGATGGTCTGAATGAGGATTTGGAGGATGATGCCCAGGGCTGTTGGAGGTGAGCATTTGCATGATCCTCAAAACCAGGCAGGTCCAGGTGGTGTCTGTGCCCAGCATAGTGGACTGATAAAGCTCTGAAGGGCTCTATTGAATTTCTCCAAGAGCCAGATGTATTTAGCTCTGTGAGGGTCCAATACCTCTGAGGGTGTCCAGCACCTCCTAGAAAATGGCTTAAAATATTTAGCCAGATGGCACGGTTGAGTGTGTGTTGAAAAAGCAAAAAGGTTTTAATAAAAGAAAAAAATAACACAAAACAAAAGAAAAAAGCCATGCCCAGTGTTGGAAAAGGTCCCATACACCTGCTACAACACCCTGAAAACCTGCTGAGAGGCTTCGTGCTCTCCCTTAAATGTTGAATGACTTAGGTGGGATTTTTGGCAAAGAGCCCAGCAGAGAATAGCTGCATTTCTGAGGAACAGGTAAAGAGACTTATCAGTGCTTTTGTCTTGGCACTGAGCCAATTGTAATCAGCAGTGCATAGAAACTTCCAGCATTCTACATTTGAAGGGTCCAGGGAAGAAACTGAGACCCTTTTCCTCATATAAAAAACATCTACCTGGTGCAGGGCTACAGGGCTGGGTCCTGTGGTCAGTGGTGAGAGACTTGTGGTCAGTGGTCAGAGGCTTGTGGTCAGTGTCCCAAAGTCCAGATGGCAGCAAGTCACCAGTGCTGTAGCCCAGGAGTTGGATCCTTTGGGCCAACACTGAAAACTTGATGGGTTCTGGACATCTGCTGGACTTCAACAAGGGCTTCTGCCAAGTGCTGTTCCTTGGGAGGAGTCATCCCAGGCAGGAAAAAATACCTGGGGGACATCTGGAACAATTGTTTTCTCCTCTGAAAGAGCCTTTGTGGTTCTGGGTTAGAAGAAATGGGCCAGGAAGTGTCCCTGTATCACTGTGGGGAAAAGGGCCCCAAGTCTCCAGATCAGGACTGGGGAGAAGTGCTGTGATGAGGCAGGGGAGGTGACTCTTGGTGTCTTCTGAGCACTGGTGAGGTCCCATGTGAGGTGTTGTGGGCAGCCTTTGACTCTCCAATGTGAAAATGAAGCCAATTTAGTGAATCGAGACCAGTTCAGGACCACCAAGATCCCAAAGGGTCTGGTGAGTCATTCCTAGGGGAGAAAGGGAGAGAGCTGGGAGTCTCAGGGGACAAGGCTGGATGGGGAGGTGTCATCAGTGTGAGCAGATCTCTGATGGCAGGGAAGGAAGGTGAGGAAGGCTGGCAGTTCTCAGCAGTGCACGTGTGCAGGACACGAGGGCAAGACCAAAGGGAAAACAGATGGAATGCAATTGCTAAAGAGGGCAAGAACCTTTCCTTGTGAGGGTGGCCACAGAGTAGAGGAGGTGTTGGGCTCTCAGTGCCGGGAGAGGCAACGCTGAACTGTCCACGGTGCTGGAAATCCTGCTCCCGTTTGAGCAGGGGAGTCAAAGCAATTGCACTCCCGATTTCCTGCCCCAGGGGAGGATTTTGTGACTCTTTTTGCTGAAAAGGTCCAAGAGTCCTGGTGGGGAAGAGACTTTGCCAAGTGTGTGCTGACATGGAGTGACTGGAGCAGAGCTGCACCCAGCAGAGGATGGATGTGCCCAAGGCTTTGGTGTATCAGGTTTGGTGTCTTTGGGTTTGTGTCGTGTTCTGGAAGGTGTCCTGTGCTTCCTATGCCAGACATTCTTAGTAGTTTTGAGATATTTGTGAGGGAAGGTGTTGCAAACATCCCTGTGGCCTGATGAGGCGTGCAATGAGCTTGGTGAGGATGTGATACCGCTGGAATTACAGAAGAACAGGCGATGTCTGAGTCTTTGATGCAGGAAAACTTTATTTAGGCACAAGAGTGAAGAGACAGGAGAAAGGAGAAGAAGGGATGCGGTGTGAGGAGCAAGTAGGGCAACCACCAGCTGAGGTGATTTGCTGGCAGGAGCTGTTGCCAGAGCCCTGAGCTGGTGGTGTCAGGAGTGGTGCTGAGGGCCCTCAGCAGATGTAGCCGCCCCTCCTGCCGTAGCAGCCCAGGCCTCCCAGGCCGTAGCCACATCCACGGCCGTAGCCAAGGCCGTAGCCAAAGCCACCAAATCCACCAGAGATGGGCTGTCCCTGGACACTGAGTTCAGTGCCCACGGCAGCCGAGGAGGTGGATCCGACGGCGGTGTTCTGGGGGAAGGAGGTCATGATGGGTCCTGGCAGGGTCACCAGCACAGGGGCAGGGTCGATGATGACACGGGAATCCTGGCATTGCAGGGCACAGGGCTCGTTGCAGCTGTTGGCCAGCGGGGTGGGTCCGCAGGGTCGGCAGAGGGTGTTGCAGGCCATGGGTGTGGTGTGGAGGGTCCCTGGAAGAGAGGGAGTGAGACAGGGAAGGGGTTTGAGGATGTGAGGGGTGATGATGCAGGAGAGAGAGAGGGAGTCGGGAGGGTGTTGTATGGCCTTGGGGGGTGGTGTGAGGGCTGCTGAGGCTGGGGCTGATCGTGCTGGCAGAGAGGGGCCAGGGGTGTAGGAGCAGGAGGGGTTTGAAGCTCACCTTGCTGTCACCACAGGTGTGGGAGAAAGCGTCAGGAGGAGTGTGTGAGGGAGATAGGCTCTGGGCTGGCTTTTATGCTGGTCCTGGCAGGACAGGATATCCTTTAGCCCACGGCCTGAGGCATTTTGGAGGCAGCAGCTCTTGCCTGGACCCACCTGGCCAATCCTGAGGTGTGGAATGTTTTTCTTCCTGATGTTCTGCAATTCCATGTCCTTCCCTCATAGCTGCGTCCATGTGACGTTAGCAGAACATCTTAATTGTGAGAATTGGTGACCATTGCCTTGTTGTTTTTGGTGTGTATCAGAAAATGTAGAAGACTCAGCTGAACCTTTTGGAGAATTGGGGTGTTGTCACTGAGGTTATATCATGGCTCATTGACATCATCTCCCATTTGCAATCTTGTCTCCTGCCTGAAAGAACTCCCAGTTTTCTCAGCTTGTCCTCATTTTGAGGGTACCCCAGGCCTGCCAGTGCCATGGTGTCCCTGCCGTGCCCTTGGTCAACCATGTCCATGTCCTTGTTCCACTAGTGAGCCCTGCCAGCAGTGGGGACCAGGAGAGTCCACTCCCCCAACCTTCCTAAAGCTCAGGAACATGGGTTTCAGGGGTGGATTAGTCAATGGATGCCCAATTGTGCTCCTCATGCACCTTGATCTCCTTATCCTTCACCATTTTCCCTTTCCATGGGTCAGTCAGAGTCCAGCACTGTGACCCTACACTGTGACCTTGCTGGTCCCAGCTGAGATGAGAGCTGTAGATGAACCAACACAGGACTGTGTAGAGAATGGGAGGCCATCCTAGGGGATCCCTTGCCCACATCCAGCAGGAAAGGCCAGGAATATGGACAGGCTCTGAATTTCGGCAGAATGGTGGGGATGGAGAGAACATCCCTGAGAGGGCAGTTCCTCATTCACAGTGCTCCTGCAGAGCCAGGCAATCCTGACAGGGCTGTGATGGTTCGAGGCCCTGCTCCACCATGCAACCCAAAACCCCTGACACACCAGTGCCATGGGGTGACCTCACTGATGACACCCCATCTCTCCAAGGCTTTGGACATGTCTTCAGCCCACCACGACACACACCATCCACACCTGCCCTTGACCTCTAAGACACTTCAAATCTGCTACCAAGGTCAGAGGGATACGGCCCCAAAGAAGGACATGGAGCTGCAGAATTCCACAAAGGAATGCCCGCACCATGACTGAGGAGCAAAGAGGACTGCGCCTGACCAACCATTAGTAATTACTGGGTTTTGCTAGCAGGAGCAGATTATTAAGGCTAAAAGGATATCAGATATGAAACCTAATGGCTTCTGTGCAGAATAAAGGCATGGAAATCACAGAGCAGCCTGGGAAAAAAGGGATCAAGCTGGGTTGGGCCTTTATTTAATGGCTTTCTTAATGAGGTCAAGAAATACACTTCAAATGACAGAGTACAATGAAGTGTAAAGATGAGAAATCCAAATGGACCACGAAACCAGAACAAGTTCCACCAGACCAGCCTCTGCTTTTCCAGATGCTCTCCCTTGATACAATTCCAGACACAAGGCAATGAGCTCTCTTTCATCTGCAGGAACACTCCGATGCACTATAACATTTCCAAATTATTGCAGAGTGACCTCCCCAGGACATCAGCAGCCCCCTCAGCGTTCCTGGGTGCAGCACAATGACAGATGGACATCCAGTGGCACCAAAGAGAGTCCCAGTCTGCACAAGGCACCGAAAAAACACATCACACGAGTGCCACAAAATGACCTCACTGATGATCTCGCAACTCTCCTGGGCTTTGGCTGTTTATTCATTCCTCCCTGACACTCGCATGGAACAATCAAATCTGCCCAAATACCACATCTCACTTTAAAGCTGCCTCCAAGGTCAAATGGACATGGACTCAAGAAGGAGTCATGACACTGCAGAATTCCAAGAAGGAAAATACTCTTCCCACCTCATGACTCACCAGGCTGGACCAGGCAAGAGCTGCTGCTTGCAAAATGCCCCAAGGCCATGGAACAAGGCTGTCCCACCCCGCTGGGACCAGCATAAAAGCCGGCCCAGAGCCTCTCTGCCTCACACACTTCTCTTCAAGCCTTCTCCTCCTGCTCCTGCTGACAACCAGGTGAGTCTCAATCCCCTGACCCTGCTTCTCCTGCTCCTGCACCCCTGGCCCCTCTCTGCCAGCACGCTCAGCCCCAGCCTCAGCAGCCCTCAAACCTCCCCATAGCCCCACAACAGCCTCCACAATCAACCTCCCTCTCCTGCATCAACGACCCTCACACCCCCATGCCCCCACCCCTGCCCTGCCTCACCCCCTCTCTTCCAGGACCCTCCACACCACACCCATGGCCTGCAACACCCTCTGCCGACCCTGCGGACCCACCCCGCTGGCCAACAGCTGCAACGAGCCCTGTGCCCTGCAATGCCAGGATTCCCGGGTCATCATCGACCCTGCCCCTGTGCTGGTGACCCTGCCAGGACCCATCATGACCTCCTTCCCCCAGAACACCGCCGTCGGATCCACCTCCTCGGCTGCCGTGGGCACTGAACTCAGTGTCCAGGGACAGCCCATCTCTGGTGGATTTGGTGGCTTTGGCTACGGCCTTGGCTACGGCCGTGGATTTGGCTACGGCCTGGGAGGCCTGGGCTGCTACGGCAGGAGGGGCGGCTACATCTGCTGAGGGCCCTCAGCACCAGCCCTGACACCAACCACCCACTCCCTGGAACACATCTCAGGCATTGAGGACGCCTCTCTGGGCCAAGGCTCTCAAAGGGGCTCAGCACTTGCAGCTGCTGCTCTCAGGGCTCCAAGCAAGGCAGCAGCCAAGGGGCCAGCCTGGGCTGCCTGCACACATGGCCCATCTGCCTCCTGCTCTTCCCCCATTCCTTTTCTACTGTTCCAGTCCCCTCTGCTGCAAATCTCTTCTCCCAAGCCAGAGACCATCAGGAACCTTCACCGTCAGTTTCCTTCCACTGCACAGCAGGAAGTCCTTGATGCTCTGGCCGAACCTCCTGCAAGCAAAGGACCTTGGCTGATGGTTGCCCTGCTTGCATCTCCCGCGAGTTCCCTTCCTCCTGCCCCTCATGACCTCTCACTGTTCTTTTGCCTCAATAAAATCCTTTTGCATTGCAGCATTGTGATGTCCCTTTTCCCTTCACTAGCACACACCAGCACACTTTCCTCTTCCAGTGCATCCCACAAACCCTTCACTTTCCTGATCCTACACCTGGATACGCTAAGGCAGATCTATCCCTGCCTCTGACACAAGACCCTCCTGGGCTGTGTTTTTACATTGGCTGTGCAGAAGTTGCTCCATTCCCTCATAATCTCTTCAGCCCATATACAGATCCACATGAGCACGTCCTTACCCTTGGGTCCCCACAGCTGATCATAGAACTCCAGTCTCACCAGTGTAAAGCTGAGCAGAGGGTCAGAATTCCCTCCTGACCTGCTCCCCACACTGTGACAAGAAGCCCATGGCATGGGCAGTTTCTATTTGGTGTGTTGATACGGCCAGGACATGTCCAATTCTTCATCCAACAACACCCCAAGTCCTTCTCCTCAGGGATGCTCTTAGTCAACTCATTACCCATCCAACAGCCATTACTGAGATTGCTCCAGTTCAGATTTAGGATCTTGCACTTGGCTTTGTTGGCTGTCATTACAATCACAGTGCCCCATATCCCCAGCCTGTCAAGAACTCTCTGGGTGCCATCCCTTCCCTCCAGACAATCAACGGCACCGCTCACCTTGATGTCATTCCCAGTCTTGCTGAGGGGACACTCAGTTGCACTGTCCCTGTGCCTGACAAAGATGGGAAGTGATGATGGTCCCAGTACAAGCCTCTGTTGGTCACCACTCACCCCTGCTCTCCTCACAGACACGGAGCCGTTGCCCACAACTCTGAGTGGGACCATCCCACTCATTTTCCACCCCACAGTTGATGTTCCAGCTATCAACTCCACATCCCCCCAGGTCAAAGATAAGGATGTTGTCAGCCACAAGAAGAAATGCTTCGCACAAGTCCATGCACATGATATCAGTTGCTCAGCGGGACTGTGTCTGAGGGGACCACAGTCCCGCTGTCCAGCTCATTATTCAGGATGTTGAACAGAGTTGTCCCCACAGATCCAGCTCCTGGGCTGCACTACTGGAGATTCACCTCCATTTGCACTTCGGGCCACTCATCAGAAGCCTCCAGCCTCAGCCCCTGAGCCACTCTCAGGCCACTCACTGCACTTCCAGGGAAACTGGATTTGCTCAGCTGCTCTGAGAGTGTGGAATGGGAAGGAGCCTCAAAGGCTTTACAAAGGGGTTGAGTTCAGCTGCGGCCACAGCTCTCTCCTCATGCCCAGGCTGAGTCACTGGCACAGGGCAGACACAGAGCTCAGCCAAGCACCATTTCCTCAAGGGAAATCCTCCAAGAGAAGTGGCCTCAGCTCTGGGCACTTGCCACAACTCAAGACCCCAGAGGCCTGGCTCACCCCTCCCCTGCCGCTGCTCCCGTTTTATTGAAGAGCAAATTCTTCCTGAAATTTTGATGGGGCTCCAACAGTGGTGAATGACAGAAGAGCAACTGATGTCATGTGCATGAACTTGTGCAAAGCATTTCTTCTTGTGGCAGACAACATCCTGATCTTTGACCTGGGGGGATGTGGAGTTGATAGCTGGAACATCAACCGTGGGGTGGAAAATGGGTGGGATGGTCCCACTCAGAGTTGTGGGCAACGGCTCCGTGTCTGTGAGGAGAGCAGGGGTGAGTGGTGACCAACAGAGGCTTGTACTGGGACCATCATCACTTCCCATCTTTGTCAGGCACAGGGACAGTGCAACTGAGTGTCCCCTCAGCAAGAGTGGGAATGACATCAAGGTGAGCGGTGCCGTTGATTGTCTGGAGGGAAGGGATGGCACCCAGAGAGTTCTTGACAGGCTGGGGATATGAGGCACTGTGATTGTAATGACAGCCAACAAAACCAAGTGCAAGATCCTAAATCTGAACTGGAGCAATCTCAGTAATGGCTGCTGGATGGGTGTCGCTGTGGGACACAATGAATGAGATGCGGACTCGTGAATTCAGAAGGCTGATGCTCCAAAAAAGGGGCTGGTTTATTCTCAGAACCTATTTTTATACCTTTTTACAATGTGCCCACCTAAGAGGTGGGATCCTTTGACTCATTGGCCACACCAAGGGTCAACAAGCAAAGTCCTTCCTTAGGAGAGAAATGTGAAAAACAAGATTGTTTACAGAGTGTGACCTTGTTTACCATTTTTAATCCCTGGGAAAGAACTTAAGAAAAACCCAAACATGACAAACAGTGACTACAGGATAGGTAATGAGTTGATTAAGAGCATCCCTGAAGAGAAGGACTTGGGGTGTTGTTGGATGAAGAATTGGACATGTCCTGGCCGTATCAACACACCAAATAGAAACTGCCCATGCCATGGGCTTCTTGTCACAGTGTGGGCAGCAGGTGAGGAGGGAATTCTGACCCTCTGCTCAGCTCTACACTGGTGAGACTGGAGTTCTGTGATCAGCTCTGGGGCCTCAAGGGTAGGGACGTGCTCATGTGGATCTGTATATGGGCTAAAGAGATTATGAGGGAATGGAGCAACTTCTGCACAGCCAATGTAAAAACACAGCCCAGGAGGGGCTGGTGTCAGAGGCAGGGATAGATCTGCCTCAGCGTATCCAGGTGTAGGATCAAGAAAGTGAAGGGTTTGTGGGATGCACTGGAAGAGGAAAGTGTGCCGGTGTGTGCTACTGAAGGGAAAAGAGACATCACAATGCTGCAATGCAAAAGGATTTTATTGAGGCAAAAGAACAGTGAGAGGTCATGAGGGGCAGGAGGAAGGGAACTCGCGGGAGATGCAAGCAGGGCAACCATCAGCCAAGGTCCTTTGCTTGCAGGAGGTTCGGCCAGAGCATCAAGGACTTCCTGCTGTGCAGTGGAAGGAAACTGACGGTGAAGGTTCCTGATGGTCTCTGGCTTGGGAGAAGAGATTTGCAGCAGAGGGGAATGGACAGAGCCAGAGGGGCGATGCAGAGCAGGCAGTGGGAGAAGAGCAGGAGGCAGATGGGCCATGTGTGCAGGCAGCCCAGGCTGGCCCCTTGGCTGCTGCCTTGCTTGGAGCCCTGAGAGCAGCAGCTGCAAGTGCTGAGCCCCTTGGAGAGCCTTGACCCAGAGAGGCGTCCTCAATGCCTGAGATGTGTTCCAGGCAGTGGGTGGTTGGTGTCAGGGCTGGTGCTGAGGGCCCTCAGCAGATGTAGCCGCCCCTCCTGCCGTAGCAGCCCAGGCCTCCCAGGCCGTAGCCAAATCCACGGCCGTAGCCAAGGCCGTAGCCAAAGCCAAATCCCCCAGAGATGGGCTGTCCCTGGACACTGAGTTCAGTGCCCACGGCAGCCGAGGAGGTGGATCCGACGGCGGTGTTCTGGGGGAAGGAGGTCATGATGGGTCCTGGCAGGGTCACCAGCACAGGGGCAGGGTCGATGATGACCCGGGAATCCTGGCATTGCAGGGCACAGGGCTCGTTGCAGCTGTTGGCCAGCGGGGTGGGTCCGCAGGGTCGGCAGAGAGTGTTGCAGGCCATGGGTGTGGTGTGGAGGGTCCCTGGAAGAGAGAGGAGTGACACAGGGCAGGGGAGAGGGGTACAAAAGGTCGTGATGCCAGAAGGTGAAGGACTGTGGAGGGTGTTGCGGGGCTGTTGGGGAGGCGTGAGGGCTGCTGAGGCTGGGGCTGAGCGTGCTGGCAGAGAGGGGCCAGGGGTGCAGGAGCAGGAGAAGCAGGGGATTGAGACTCACCTGGTTGCAGGCAGGAGCAGAAGGAGTAGGCTTGAGGAGAAGTGTTTGAGGCAGAGAGGCTCTGGGCTGGGTTTTATGCAGGTCCCAGAGGGGCGGGACAGCCTTGTCCCATGGCCCTGGGGCATTTTGCAAGCAGCAGCTCTTGCCTGGTCCAACCTGGTGAGTCATGAGGTGGGAAGAGTATTTTCCTTCTTGGAATTCTGCAGTGTCATGACTCGTTCTTGAGTCCATGTCCATTTGACCTTGGAGGCAGCTTTAAAGTGAGATGTGGTATTTGGGCAGATTTGATTGCTCCATGTGTGTCAGGGAGGAATGAATAAACAACCAAAGCCCAGGAGAGTTGTGAGATCATCAGTGAGGTCATGTTGTGGCACTCGTGTGTTGTGTTTTTTGGGTGCCTTGTGCAGACTGGGACTCTCTTCTGTGCCACTGGATGTCCATCGGTCATTGTCCTGCACCCAGGAACGCTGAGGGAGCTGCTGATGTCCCGGGGAGGTCACTCTGCAATAATTTGGAAATGTTATAGTTCATCGGAGTGTTCCTGCAGATGAAAGAGAGCTCATTGCCTTGTGTCTGGAATTGTATCAAGGGAGAGCATCTGGAAAAGCAGAGGCTGGTCTGGTGGAACTTGTTCTGGTTTCGTGGTCCATTTGGATTTCTCATCTTTACACTTCATTGTACTCTGTCATTTGAAGTGTATTTCTTGACCTCATTAAGAAAGCCATTAAATAAAGACCCAACCCAGCTTGATCCCTTTTTTTCCAGGCTGCTCTGTGATTTCCATGCCTTTATTCTGCACAGAAGCCATTAGGTTTCATATCTGATATCCTTTTAGCCTTAATAATCTGCTCCTGCTAGCAAAACCCAGTAATTACTAATGGTTGGTCAGGCACAGTCCTCTTTGCTCCTCTGTCATGGTGCGGGCATTCCTTTGTGGAATTCTGCAGCTCCATGTCCTTCTTTTGGGGCCGTATCCATCTGACCTTGTCAGCAGATTTGAAGTGTCTAAGAGGTTAAGGGCAGGTGTGGATGGTGTGTGTCGTGGTGGTCTGAAGACATGTCCAAAGCCTTGGAGAGATGGGGTGTCATCAGTGAGGTCACCCCATGGCACTGGTGTGTCAGGGTTTTGGGGTGCATGGTGGAGTGGGGCCCCGAACCATCACAGCCCTGTCAGGATTGCCTGGCTCTGCAGGAGCACTGCTAATGAGGAACTGCCCTTTCAGGGATGTTCTCTCCATCCCCACCATGCTGCCAAAATTCAGAGCCTGTCGATATTCCTGGCCTTTCCTGCTGGATGTGGGCAAGGGATCCCCTAGGATGGCCTCCCATTCTCCACAAAGTCCTGTGTTGGTTCATCTACAGCTCTCATCTCAGCTGGGACCAGCAAGGTCACACTGTAGGGTCACAGTGCTGGGCTGTGACTGACCCATGGAAAAGGAAAATGGTGAAGGATAAGGAGAACAAGACACAGGAGGAGCACAATTTGGCATCCATTAAGTAATCCACCCCTGAAACCCATGTTCCTGAGCTTTAGAAAGTTTGGGGGAGTGGACTGTGCTGGTCCCCACCACTGGCAGGGCTCACTAGTGGAACAAGGACATGGACATGGTTGACCAAGGGCACGGCAGGGACACCATGACACTGGCAGGCCTGGGGTACCCTCAAAATGAGGACAAGCTGGGAAAACTGGCAGTTCTTTCAGGCAGGAGACAAGAATGCAAATTGGAGATGATGTCAATGAGCCATGGTATGACCTCAGTGACAACACCCCACTTCTCCAAAAGGTTCAGCTGAGTCTTCTACATTTCCTGACACACACCAAAACCAACAAGGCAATGGTCACCAATTCTCACAATTAAGATGTTCTGCTAACGTCACATGGACGCAGCTATGAGGGAAGGACATGGAATTGCAGAACATCAGGAAGAAAAACATTCCACACCTCAGGATTTGCCAGACCGGGCAAGGCAAGAGCTACTGCCTCCAAAATGCCCCAGGCCATGGGCCAAGGATATCCTGTCCTGCCAGGACCAGCATAAAAGCCAGCCCAGAGCCTCTCTCCCTCACACACTCCTCCTGACGCCTTCTCCTACACCCGTGGTGACAACAAGGTGAGCTTCAAACCCCTCCTACTCCTGCACCCCTGGCCCCTCTCTGGCAGCACGCACAGCCCCAGCCTCAGCAGCCCTCACACCTCCCCAAAGCCCCACAACACCCTCCACACTCTCTTGCTGTTCTTACACTTTGCAACTTGCACCTCCAGTCCCCTGCCCTGCCTCACTCCCCTCTCTTCCAGGGACCCTCCACACCACACCCATGGCCTGCAACACCCTCTGCCGACCCTGTGGACCCACCCCGCTGGCCAACAGCTGCAACGAGCCCTGTGCCCTGCAATGCCAGGATTCCCGGGTCATCATCAACCCTTCCCCTGTGCTGGTGACCCTGCCAGGACCCATCATGACCTCCTTCCCCCAGAACACCGCTGTCGGATCCACCTCCTCGGCTGCCGTGGGCACTGAACTCAGTGTCCAGGGACAGCCCATCTCTGGTGGATTTGGTGGCTTTGGCTACGGCCTTGGCTACGGCCGTGGATGTGGCTACGGCCTGGGAGGCCTGGGCTGCTACGGCAGGAGGGGCGGCTACATCTGCTGAGGGCCCTCAGCACCAGCCCTGACACCACCAGCTCAGGGCTCTGGCAACAGCTCCTGCCAGCAAAGCACCTCAGCTGGTGGTCACTCTTCTTACTCCTCACACCGCATCCCTTCTTCTCCTTTCTCCTGTCTCTTCACTCTTATGCCTAAATAAAGTTTTCCTGCATCAAAGACTCAGACATCGCCTGTTCTTCTGTAATTCCAGCGGTATGACATCCTCACCAAGCTCATTGCACGCCTCATCAGGCCACAGGGGTGTGTGCAACAACACCTCCCCTCACAAATATCTCAAAACAACTACAAAGAATGTCTGGCATAGGAAGCACAGGACACCTTCCAGAACACGACTCAAACCCAAAGACACCAAACCTGATACACCAAAGCCTTGGGCACATCCATCCTCTGCTGGGTGCAGCTCTGCTCCAGTCACTCCATGTCAGCACACACTTGGCAAAGTCTCTTCCCCACCAGGACTCTTGGACCCCTTCAGCAAAAGGGTCACAAAATCCTCCCCTGGGGCAGGAAATCGGGAGTGCAATTGCTTTGACTCCTCTGCTCAAACGGGAGCAGGATTTCCAGCACCGTGGACAGTTCAGCGTTGCCTCTCCCGGCACTGACAGCCCAACACCTCCTCTACTCTGTGGCCAACCTCACAAGGAAAGGTTCTCGCCCTCCTTAGCAATTGCATTCCATCTGTTTTCCCTTTGGTCTTGCCCTCTTGTCCTGCACACATGCACTGCTGAGAACTGCCAGCCTTCCTCACCTTCCTTCTCTGCCATCAGAGATCTGCTCACACTGATGACACCTCCCCATCCAGCCTTGTCCCCTGAGACTCCCAGCTCTCTCCCTTTCTCCCCTAGGAATGACTCACCAGACCCTTTGGGATCTTGGTGATCCTGAACTGGTCTCGATGCACTAAATTGGCTTCATTTTCACATTGGAGAGTCAAAGGCTGCCCACAACACCTCACATGGGACCTCACCAGTGCTCAGAAGACACCAAGAGTCACCTCCCCTGCCTCATCACAGCGCTTCTCCCCAATCCTGATCTGGAGACTTGGGACCCTTTTCCCCACAGTGATACCGGGACACTTCCTGGCCCATTCCTTCTAAACCAGAGTCAAAAAGGCTTTTTCAGAGGAGAAAGCAATTGTTCCAGATGTCACCCAGGTATTTTTTCCTACCTGGGATGACTCCTCCCAAGGAACAGCACTTGGGAGAAGCCCTTGTTGAAGTCCAGCAGATCTCCAGAACCCATCAAGTTTTCAGTGTTGGCCCAAAGGATCCAACTCCTGGGCTACAGCACTGGAGACTTGCTGCCATCTGGACTTTGGGACACTGACCACAAGCCTCTGACCACTGACCACTGACCACAGGACCCAGCCCTGTAGCACTGCACCAGGTAGATGTTTTTTATATGAGCAAAAGGGACTCAGTTTCTTCCCTGGACCCTTCAAATGAAGAATGCTGGAAGTTTCTATGCCCTGCTGATTACAATTGGCTCAGTGCCAAGACAAAAGCACTGATAGGTCTCTTTACCTGTTCCTCAGAAATGCAGCTATTCTCTGCTGGGCTGTTTGCCAAAAAATCCCACCTAAGTCATTCAACATTTAAGGGAGAGAATGAGGCCTCTCAGCACGTTTTCAGGGTGTTGTAGCAGGTGTACAGGACCTGTTCCTACACTGGGCATGGCCTTGTTCTTTTGTTTTGTCTTATTTTGTTTTATTAAAACCTTTTTGCTTTTTCAAGGCACACTCGACCGTGCCATCTGGCTAAATATTTTAAGCCATTTTCTATGAGGTGCTGGACACCCTCAGAGGTATTGGACCCTCACAGAGCTAAATACATCTGGCTCTTGGAGAAATTCAATAGAGCCCTTCAGAGCTTTCTCAGTCCACTATGCTGGGCACAGACACCACCTGGACCTGCCTGGTTTTGAGGATCATGCAATGCTCACCTCCAACAGCCCTGGGCATCCTCCAAATCCTCATTCAGACCATCACAAGTGGCCTCACCACTTTGCACTCAGCCCAAGCGAAGACCCAAAACATCTTTGAGGCAAGAGTGTCACCCAAGCACCCAGTGAGCATGTCCAGATGGAAAGGTGAGGTCTGATGTCCGGCTTTGCCCACTGGGATAAACGCAGGGAGGGGTGGAAGGCAATGGAAGGTGCAACACCTCCTCCTTGGCAGAGCTGTGAAACCCAGACCAGCCCATCTGAACTGTGAGAATTTTGGTCAATTTTTCAGAAGGCACCCACAAAGAACAGCACATGAGGGTTGTGGGGTCACCACATTGATGACAGGCCACCTCTCCAAAGCTTGGGTCACATCTTCAGCCCTCCCTCACATGAATCATCAGCAGAAAAATTTAACTTCTTAGTACTCATATTTAAGAGTTAACCACCACAGATGGACAGGTCCTCAGGAGCGGGATATGGAATTGCACAATTCTACAAAGACACGCACCCATCTTGTCAGGGAATGACACTGGAGCTCACTGATTGTCCATTAGTAATTACTGGGTATTTGCTTACAGGAACACAATGCTAACAATTACAGGTTATGAGTTATGAAACTTGTGGTTTGAATGCGGAATAAGTGAATGGATGTCACAGACAGCCTGAGAGAAAAGGGATCAGGCCCACTTTGTTGTTTCTTTATTGGATTTTGCAACAACACCAAGGAATACAGTTTAAAAGGCAGAGTACATGGTCATGCAAATTTGAGAAAAACAAATGGGCCATAACACTGGAACAAGCTCAGCCTGAAGGGGCTCTCATTTTAAATGTCCTCTCTCTTGATCCCATTCAAGGCACAAGGACAAGAGCTCTCCTTCTTTCATCAGGCAGAGCTCCCAGGCATTGCAACCGCTCCAGGTTATTGCAGTGACCTCCACGGGACATCAGCAGCTCCCTCAGCATTCCTGGGTGTAGCACAATGATTGATGGACATCCAGCAGCACAGAAGAGAGTCCAGGTCATCACAAGGCACCGACAAACCACTGCACACGAGTGCCACAAGATGACCTCACTGGTGACATTGCAAATCTCCAGGGCTCTGGTTGTTCATTCACTCCTGCCTGACACACATTCAACAATCAAATGCACCCAAAGACCATATTATTAAAGCTGCTGCCAAGGTCAGATGGACACAGCATCAAGAGCAGGACATGGAATTGCAGAATTGCATGAAGGAAAACCACTCCCCGCCTCATGACTCACAAGGCTGGGCCAGCCAGGAGCTGCTGCCTAAAAAATGCCCCAAGGCCATGGGACAAAGCTGTCCCGCCCCTCTGGGACCAGCATAAAAGCCGGCCTAGAGCCTCTGTCCCTCACACACTTCTCCAGCCTTCTCCTCCTGCTCCTGCAGACAACCAGGTGAGCCTCAATCCCCTGACCCTCCTGCTCCTGCACCCCTGGCCCCTCTCTGCCAGCACGCTCAGCCCCAGCCTCAGCAGCCCTCACACCTCCCCACAGCCCTTCAACACCCTCCACACTCTCTCCTCCACCTGAGATGTCTCCCCTCACATCCCCTCACCCCTGCCCTGTGGCACTCCTCCCTCTCTTCCAGGGACCCTCCACACCACACCCATGGCCTGCTACGACCTCTGCCGACCCTGCGGACCCACCCCGCTGGCCAACAGCTGCAACGAGCCCTGTGCCCTGCAATGCCAGGATTCCCGGGTCATCATCAACCCTTCCCCTGTGCTGGTGACCCTGCCAGGACCCATCATGACCTCCTTCCCCCAGAACACCGCCGTCGGATCCACCTCCTCAGCTGCCGTGGGCACTGAACTCAATGCCCAGGGACAGCCCATCTCTGGTGGATTTGGCTTTGGTGGCTTTGGCTACGGCCTTGGCTACGGCCGTGGATTTGGCTACGGCCTGGGAGGCCTGGGCTGCTATGGCAGGAGGGGTGGTTACATCTGCTGAGGGCCCTCAGCACCACTTCTGACACCTCCAGCTCGGGGCTCTGGCAACAGCTTCTTCCAACAAATCACCTCAGCTGATGGTTGCCCTGCTTGCATCTCACTCTGGATTCCTTCTAGTTCTTTCTCCTGTCTTCATTTTTTTCCCCTCAATAAAGTTTTCCTGCACCAAAGTCTGAGATGCCTCTTCATCTTTTTGAATTCCAATGGGTTTACATCCTCACCCAGCAAAATGCTGGATAGGCCATTGGTGTGGATGGAAAAGAACTTCTCTCTTAGGAAAGGTGTCACCACCAGTAAGAACCAAGACAGGCCCTGGAAGCAGGAGAGGAGGACACACCCTCCAGAACATGACACAAAGCTAGAATGCACTTCCCCACAGCTTTTGACACATCCATACTCTCCTGCTCATGGCTCTGGCAGAGTCTCTCTGGGCCAGCACAGGCTTGAAAACTCTCTTCCCACCAGGACTCTTGAACCCACCCAGCAAGCAGGAGAACAACATTATCCACTTGGGCACGAACTCTGGAATCCAAGTGCTTCATTTCCCTCTGCTCAAGCACAGGCAGCAAGGGCAGCATTTCCAGGACCATGGCCAGCTCAGTTTTGGTTCTCCCAGCAGCGAGACTCCTCCAGCTTTTCCACTCTGTGATCACTCTCACACCCAAAAATTCTTGCCTTCTTTGCCCATGGAATTCCATCTGTTTTCTCTTCTCCCCTTCCCCCTTTTCCTTCACGTGTGTGCACTGCTGAGAACAGCCTCAACTTCATTTCCTCCCACCAGGGATCTGAGGACACTGATGACACTCCCCTGCCCAGCTCTGTCTCCTGGGAGTCCCAGCCCTCTCTGCTCTCTAGGAAAGATTCTCCTGCCCTTTCAGTATCTGGGTTGCCCTTGTTTCAGTAAGCCCTTGTGCTTCTTTCTCTGGACAGCCCACACCACCCCACACACCCCACAGTGGTGGGACCCCACCACTGGTCTGAAGAGAGAAAAGGCCACATCTCCTGACTTCATGGCAAGAACTAGTCTGAAATCTATCTTGGGCAGTGGTGATGCTTTTCCAGGGAAGGAAAGGATTGAGGTTTTGTTGTCCCCTTCTTCTCCACCAGCACCACAGGCTGATGGTCAGCAAAGCTGCTTTGTCGCCTCAGCCCACAGGATGAGCTGGGGCTCACTGCTGTTCCTGCCCAGGTGCAGAGTTTCATGTTTCCCTTGCTTGAGCTTCAGGAGATGTGTTTAACCCTCATTCTCCAGCCCCCTCTGACTGGTGGCACAACCATCTGGTGCCTCAACCTCTCCATCAGCTGCCAGCTTGCTGAGGAGGTGTCCTGGGTTGTGGAGCCGGGTTTTGTGTATTCTATTTCCATTTGTTTGGGAGCCTGACGTCCCATCTTGATAGGCCATTGGCACCTTCCCCAGCCTGTACCTTCTCCCCAGAGTGGTGCATCTGCATTTCTATACATCTCATGCCCTGGCAGTGGGGGGGAGGGGAGCAGGCAGTTTTGTCTGGATTAAACGGAGACTCACAGACAGGAGAGGGGCCAGTTTTTCACCCGACTTCTCCTGAGAGGAAGACCGGATTTCGTCTCACCAGATTCCCCTCCTCACCACCCCTGGATCTGCTTTTCCACAGAATCATCTCTGCTCCAACAGAATCACGTCTGCCACCTCAGAAAAACTTACTTTTAAACTGCTTTCAACACCCTGAATCACAAAGTCAGGTTGTGGCTCTGACTCTGTCAAAGTTTTCCAAAATTGTTGTTTATTTGCTTGTTTAGTTGAGTAGTTTTTGTTTCCTATCACATTTGCATTGTTAATATTTCCTAGTAAAGAACTGTTATTCCTATCCCCAAAATCTTTGCCTGAGAGCCCTTAATTGCAAAATTATAATTCGGCGGGGTGTGAGGGGTTTGCATTCTGCATTCTAAGAAAACCCCAGTTTCCCTGGCAGAAACCTGTCTTTCTAAACCAAGACAGGAGGCAACAGTCCCACTGCCCACATCTTTATTGAGAAGGCTCAACAAAGAGTTGGTTCCCTGGACACAACTCTTCACCTTCTACCCTTGAGACTTGTCTCCATTTGCACTTTGGGCCACTGATCACCAGCCTCTGGGCACAGCCCTGCAGCCACTCTCAGGCCACTCTCTACCCTCTCAGGCAACCTGGACTTGCTCAGCTGCTCTGGGAGCATGGAACGGGAAGGAGCCTCACAAAGGGTGGAGCTCCAGAGCAGCCACAGCTCTCTCCTCATGCCCAGGCCGAGTCACTGGAACAGAGCAGGCACAGAGCTCAGCCCAGCACCATTTCCTCAAGGGAAATCCTCCAAGAGAAGTGGCCTCACCCCTTGGCTACTGGACCACTTGACACAACTTATCACTTGACACAACTCAAGACCCCAAAGGCCTGGCTCACCCCTCCTCTGCTGCTGCTCCCCATTGGCCTCTGCTCCCTTGCACAGCTGCCACCAACACAGGTGGGGTCCATTCCAGCTGGAAAAGCCACTTGAGATTGAGTACAACTGTTAATGCAGGACTACTGTTGGAGAGGATGAAGTAGCTAGGCCCTGCAGAGATGATTTATTAGTAAAAGATTCTGAGAGTATGAAACCTACAAGAGGAATGGAATTGAAAGCAAAATTTGAACTGTAAGATGCTGGGCAGGAAGAAGGTGATTAGACTAGCTGAAAAGATTGAGGTGGGTGAGTCAGTGACACCCTTGCCAGGACAAAAGGATGAGTAAGGGGTTGGACCTTCTCAGGTATCAGGGATAAGGTGGTTTTTCAGGATTTTGGTATGTAGAGTAGTATTGTAATAGGCTATATGTAGATTCTGTAGGTTTTGTATCTTGAGGCGATTGGTTGATGCTCATTAGAATAGTCACGATAGAAAGGGTCAAAATGGAATGTAACAAGGAGCTCTCTCTCTTGCCCTCTTGCCCTCTTGCTCTACTGGAACCCTGTCCCCTTAGACTTATGGATTCTTCCCCAGGCAGGCTGCCTTCCCACAACCAATAAACCACGGGTCCCAAAAAGTATCCTGGTCTTCAGATCATCTCTCTCATCGGACACCACCAGCGTGCTTTCTAATAGACTACATAATCCACCAATAAACAATCGCATCTTAGAAACATTCCTGTGGCAAAAGATCTAAATTTACAAAGTCTGACCATTCCCTCAGCACTACCAAGCCCACCACTAACCCATGTCCCCAAGGGACATATCTAGAGGGATATTAAATCCCTGCAGGGATGGTGACTCCACCACCACTAGGCTGTGGAGTCTGAAAGGAATGACAACCTTCCTCATGAAGGAAGCTTCCTTAGTGTCCAACCTAAATGTCAATTGAAGACACTTGGACTCTGTATTCTGGCTCTCTTGTGTGCAGTAAAAGGGAAACAGGTTTAACACCCAGTTTCTTACGAGTCCATTTAAAAAAGAGACATCTGAAATTGTGATGCAAGAAAAGTTTTATTGAGACAAAATAGTGAAAAAACAGGAGGAGCCAAGGGAAGGGAATTAGGCTGAGGTGCAACCAGGGTGACCATCAACCGAGATTCTTTGCTGGCAGTAGGTTTGGCCAGAGCATCAAGGACTTCCTGCCCCTCGCTCAGTGGAAGCAGCCCACTGGAGATGCCCAATAGACCCTGGCTTGGGAGAAGGGGTTTGCAGCAGAGAGGACAGAGCCAGAGGAGCGATGCAGAGCAGGGAGTGGGAGAAGAGCAGGAGGCAGATGGGCCATGTGTGCAGGCAGCCCAGGCTGGCCCCTTGGCTGCTGCCTTGCTTGGAGCCCTGAGAGCAGCAGCTGCAAGTGCTGAGCCCCTTTGAGAGCCTTGGCCCAGAGAGGCGTCCTCAATGCCTGAGATGTGTTCCAGGCAGTGGGTGGTTGGTGTCAGGGCTGGTGCTGAGGGCCCTCAGCAGATGTAGCCGCCCCTCCTGCCGTAGCAGCCCAGGCCTCCCAGGCCGTAGCCAAATCCACGGCCGTATCCAAGGCCGTAGCCAAAGCCACCAAAGCCACCAGAGATGGGCTGTCCCTGGACACTGAGTTCAGTGCCCACGGCAGCCGAGGAGGTGGATCCGACGGCGGTGTTCTGGGGGAAGGAGGTCATGATGGGTCCTGGCAGGGTCACCAGCACAGGGGCAGGGTCAATGATGACCCGGGAATCCTGGCATTGCAGGGCACAGGGCTCGTTGCAGCTGTTGGCCAGTGGGGTGGGTCCGCAGGGTCGGCAGAGGGTGTTGCAGGCCATGGGTGTGGTGTGGAGGGTGCCTGGAAGGGAGAGGGGTGAGGCAGGAAAGGAGTGTGGGGAGAACAAGGGGCAGTAACTAAAGGGGGTGAGGGAGTGTGGAGGCTGTTGTGGGGCTGTGGGGAGGTGTGAGGGCTGCTGAGGCTGGGGCTGAGCGTGCTGGCAGAGAGGGGCCAGGATTGCAGGAGCAGGAGGATCAGGGGTTTGAGGCTCACCTGGTTGTCAGCAGGAGCAGGAGGAGAAGGTCTGAGTAGAAGTGATGCAGAGAGGCTCTGGGCTGGCTTTTATGCTGCTCCTGCTGGGGCGGGACAGCCTTGTCCCATGGCCTTGGGGCATTTTTGAGGCAGCAGCACTTGGCTGGCCCAGCCTGGTGAGTCATGAGGTGGGGAGTGGTTCTCCTTCGTGCAACTCTGCAATTCCATGTCCTTTTCATGAGGCCGTGTTCATCTGACCTTGGTAGAACCTCCTGGTGGGGAGAATCGGTGACCAGTGTCTTGTTGTTGGTGGTGTGTGTCAGGACACATAGAAGATTCAATTACAGATTTGGAGAACTGGAAAGTCAACACTGAGGTCATGCCACGGCATATTAAACACGTCCCATTTGCATTCTTGTCTCGTGTCTGAACGAAGTTCCAGGTCCCTAGTTTCTTCTCCCTTTAAGCATGCTCCAGTCCTGACAGTGCCATGGTCTCCCTGATTTGCCCTTGCTCAACCATGTCCTTGTTCTGCTGTGGAGTCCCACCAGTGGTGGGGTGTTGGAGAGGAGGAAGCAGCAAGACCCTGCAGAGATAGTTTACTAGTGAAAGATCCTAAGAGTGTAAAACCTGCAAAAGAGATAGAATTAAAAGCAAAATTTGAACTGTAGAATGCTAGGCAGGAAGATGGTGATTAGGCTAGCTGAAAGACAGGGCTGGGTGATTGAGCAACACCCCCTCCCAAGACAAAGGGATGAATAAGGGGTTGGGCCCTGCTAGGTAGCAGGGAAAAAGGGTGGTTTCCCAGGTTTTTGGTATGTAGAGTAGTATGGTAATGTAGTAGTTCTCATAGGCTGTATGTAGATTCTGTAGGTTTTGTACCCTGTGCTGGTTGGTTGATGCTGACCAGAATATTCAGCAGGGAAAAGGGTAAAAGGGAATGTAACAGGAAAACTTGGTCTCTTGGACACCCTCTCTCCTTTGGACTCTCTCTGGGCTGCTCCCTGCCTCAGCTGGTTCTGGTCAGGCTGCTACCCCCACGACCAATAAACACGTGTCCTAAGAACACCTCAGTCTCTGGAAGTCTTTCATCGGACCTCACTATAGCAGCACATTTCCTACAGTGGGGGGAAGGATGGACAATGCCCTCAACCCGCTTGTATTTCTTTTCCTGTCCTGGTAACAGCTGGAGTTCTTTTCAGCAAAGGGTACACAGCCAAAGTGTGGATTAATCAAGGTTGAGGAATGGTTCTCCTCACGTGTCTTGTTCTCCTCATCCTTCACCCGTTTTCCTTTCCATGCATCAGGCAGCAGCACTGTGACCCCACAGTGTGACCTTGCTGGGCCCAGACCTGCTGGGCGCTATGGATGAACCAACACAAGACTGAGGGCAGCACGGGACCCTCCCCAAACAACAGGATCGCTTTCCCATCCTCAAGGGGAAAGGTCTGGCATGTAAAACCACCTGGAGAGACCTCAGCATGGTGGGGATGGAAACAGTGTGATGAAAGGAGCAGACCCTCACAAACAGTGCCCAGACCAGCCCGACAGGGCCAGGATGGTTTGGGGCCCATCTTCACAATCTACCCACAAATCACAGAACAGAGTGAGTGCCCTGGGGTGACCTCACCGATGACACCCAACCTCTCCAAAGCTTTGGTCACATCTTCAGCGTGCCCTGACAGGGCCATCAACACCTTCCTTGCTCCTGCAAAGCCCAGACCAGCCCGACAGGGCCAGGATGGTTTGGGGCCCATCTTCACAAATCACAGAACAGAGTGAGTGCCCTGGGGTGACCTCACCGATGACACCCAACCTCTCCAAAGCTTTGGTCACATCTTCAGCGTGCCCTGACAGGGCCATCAACACCTTCCTTTAACCTCTGATACTTGAATTTAAATACTGCCATCAAAGTCAGATTGAAGAGACCTCCAGAAAACGGCTTGGAATTGCAGAATTCCACAAAGGAATGTCAGCACCACGACATAGGAGAGAGAATGAGCTCACTGATCATCCATTAGTAACAATTAGCTTTTGCTAACAGGAACAAAATACCAAGACTTAGAGGTTTTAAATGATGAAACCTTGTGGCTTGAACGTGGAATAAGAGAATTGACGTCACAGACCAGCCTGGGCAAACACGGGCTTGTTGTTTGTTTATAAGATTCATGAATGAGGTCAAGGAATATGCCTTAAATGACAGTGTATGCTGTCCTGTGGATTGCAGAAATCTAAATGCACCTGAAAAATGGAACAAGTTCAGCCTGAACGGCCTCCACTTTGCAGGATCCTCTCCCTTGATCCCATTCAAGACACAAGGCCAGGAGCTCTCTTCCATTCAGCAGGAAGCGCTCAAAGGCACAAGGACCTTGCCAAGCTCCTGCAGTGTAACCTCCCCAGGACATCAGCAGCTCCCTCAGCATTCCTGGGTGCAGCACAAGGACTGATGGACATCCAGTGGCAGAGAAGAGCGTCCCAGTCTTCACAAGGAACCCACAAACCACAGCACACAAGCGCCACAAAATCACAGCACAAATGAGATGGCAAACCTCCAGAGCTCTGGTTGTTTATGCACCCTGTCCCTGACAAACACTGAACAATCACACCCTCCCAAATACCAACCCTCACTCTAAAGCTGCCGACAAGGTCAGATGGACACCGCATCAAGGGCAGGACATGGAATTGCAGAATTGTACAAATAAAAACACCCCTCACCTCATGACTCACCAGGGTGGGTCAGGCAAGAGCTGCTGCCTCCAAAATGCCCCAGGCTCAGGGGACAAAGATGTCCCAACCCTCCAGGACCAGCATAAAAGCTGGCCCAGTCCCTCTGTCCCTCACACACTTCTCCTCAAGCCTTCTCCTCCTGCTCCTGCTGACAACCAGGTGAGCCTCAAACCCCTGACCCTGCTGCTCCTGCACCCCTGGCCCCTCTCTGCCAGCACGCTCAGCCCCAGCCTCAGCAGCCCTCACACCTCCCCACAGCCTCACAACACCCTCCACACTCCCTCAGCCTCTTTCATCACCAAACCTCTCACCCCTCACACCCCTGCCCTGTCACACTCTGCTCTCTTCCAGGGACCCTCCACACCACACCCATGGCCTGCAACACCCTCTGCCGACCCTGCGGACCCACCCCGCTGGCCAACAGCTGCAACGAGCCCTGTGCCCTGCAATGCCAGGATTCCCACGTGGTCATCAACCCTTCCCCTGTGCTGGTGACCCTGCCAGGACCCATCATGACCTCCTTCCCCCAGAACACCGCCGTCGGATCCACCTCCTCGGCTGCCGTGGGCACTGAACTCAGTGTCCAGGGACAGCCCATCTCTGGTGGCTTTGGTGGCTTTGGCTACGGCCTTGGCTACGGCCGTGGATTTGGCTACGGCCTGGGAGGCCTGAGCTGCTACGGCAGGAGGGGCGGCTACATCTGCTGAGGGCCCTCAGCACCAGCCCTGACACCACCAGCTCATGGCTTTGGAAACAGCTCCTGCCAGCAGAGCGCTTCAGCAGATGGTCACCCTCCTCACACCTCACAACAGATTATTTCCACTTCTTTCTCCTGACCTTTTCATTCTTTCCCATCAATAAAGTTTTCCTGCCATCAATCCCGAGGTGCCTCTTTATCTTATTTTCTTCCAACAGTCTTGCATCCTCACCCACCACATTCTAGAGCTGAACAAGACACTGGGAGCGTGTGAAACAGGGCAACAACGCTTTTCCTTACACAGATGTTGAATCAACCAATAACAAATACTGTCACAGGAAGCACAGGGAGGGACATCGTGCAGAACACGTCACACACCTGGCAAACTGCTACACCAAAGGCTTTGACACAACACTTCTCGGCACAAAAAATGGAAAAGTCACTCCATGCCAGTGCACACTTGACAAACTCTCCTCCTGACCAGGACTCTTGAAGCCTTCCAGCAGAGAGATAAACAACATCAGGAACTCTGCAGTGCAAGTGCTTCAGCTGCCTTGCTCAAGCAAGACCAACAGCAGCAGAATTTACAGCACCAAGGACAGCTCAGATTTGGATCTCCCAAGACTGAGACACCACTATCTCTTCTGATCTCTGATCATCCTCACAATTCTTATCTTCTTTGCCCATGGAGTTCCATCTCCTTTCACTTGTGCCCTTGCCCTCCTGCCCTGCAGGTGAGCACTGCTGAGAACAGCCAGGCTCCCTTGTCTTCATTCCCCACCATCAGGGATCTGCACACACTGATGACACACCCCTGTCCAGCCTTGTCCCCTGGGAGTCCAAGCTCTCTCAGCTTCTACTCCAGGAAAGCTCCCCCAGACACTTTAGATCATTTTTGGCCCTGAAATGTGTAGATCCATTCATTGGACTTCGTTTTGACACCAGGGAGACCAGGACTGCTCATAGCACCTCACCTGAGATGGCACCAGCTTTCAGGAGACAGCCAGAGTCACCTCCCCCTGTCTCATCACAACACTTTCCCCACTTCTTCCCTGGACACTTGGGATCCCTTTTGCCACACAAGAACACCTCCTGCTCCATTTCTTCTCAGCCACAACCACAAAAGCTTTTTTGGAAAAGAAAACAATTGTTCCAGCTGATACCCCCATATTCCTTCCTACCTGGGATGACTTCCTCCTTCCTTCCTTCCTAGAAACAGGCCTTGGCAGATGCCCTTGCTCAGCTCCAGCAGATATCCAGGGCCACTCAGGTTCTCAGTGTTGGCCCAAAGGATCCAACTCCTGGGCTACAGCACTGGGGTCTTGCTGCCATCTGGACTTTGGGACACTGACCACAAGCCTCTGGACCCAGCCCTTCAGACCCTTCCCAGGCCACCACACTGGTCAGTGACACAGTCTGGATGTACCTGTGTTATTGTCAGGGATCATGCAATGCTCTCCTCCAACAGCCCAGGGCCACCTCCAAATCCTCTTTGATGTTCACAAGTGGCCTCACCCCTTTGCACCCAGCCCCAGTGAAGACCCCAAAGGCCCCAGACACCAAAACCTCAAAGGCCAGAGGGGCACCAAGATTCCCACAGTCAACAGGAAAGGTCAAGTGCAGTGTCAGGCTTAGCCAGGGGGGTTCAAGGTGGGAAGGCATGGAATGTGAGGGAAGGGGCAGCAGCTCTCCATGCCTGTAAATCCCAGAGCAGCCTGACAGGGCTGGGAGGGAATGGGGCTCCTCTTCAGAACACACCCGAAACCCACAGCACACCAGTGCCACAGGGTGACCTTGCAGATGACAACCAGGCCTCCCTGAAGTTTTGGTTGCTTATTCAGCCCTCCCGGACACTCACCTTCAGAGCAAACCCTCCCCAATGCCTCTAACCCTCAAATACCCGTAACTCACACTTAAGAGCTGCCCTCAAGGTCACAGGGACAGGGCCTCAAGAGAAGGAATCGTGGAATTCCATGAAGACACGCCGACATCATGACAGAGAGGGAAAGGTGAACACGCTGACCATCAGGTGGCAATTACTGGGTTTTGCTCACAGGAACACAATATTACGATTTACAGGACATAAATCATTATGAAAACTGGTGGCCTGAATGAGGAATAAGGGAACTGGCGCCACAGGCCAGCCTGGGAACAAAGGGATCGGGCCCCGTTTGTTGTTTGTTATTGGATTTCTGAATGAGGTCAAGGAACACGCTTTACATGCAAGAGTATGTTGAAATTAAAATTAGAGAAATCCAAGTGGACCATAAAAATGGAACAGGTTCAGCCTGAACAGCCTCTCGTTTACCAGATCTCGTGAGCCCATTTAAGACACAAGGCCAGGAGCTCTCTTTCATCCATACCAGGATGAACTGGGACCTTTCCAAGCTGTTGCAGAGTGACCTCCCCAGGACATCAGCAGCTCTCTCAACATTCCTGGATGCAACACAAGAACTGGTGGACAACCAGAGGCACAGAAGAGAGTCTCAGTCTTCAAAAGGTGCCCACAAACCTCAGCACACAAGGACCAGAAAATGACATCACTGATGACATTGAAATCTCCATGGCTCTGGTTGTTTATTCATTCCTCCCTGACACACTTCTGACAATTAAATTCTCCCAAATACCAACCCATGAAAATTGCCGCCAAGATCAGATGGACACGGACTCCAGAGCAGGACATGGAATTGCAGAACATCACAAAGGAAAATATTCCCCACCTCATGATCTCATGCTACGCTGGGCCAGGCAAGAGTTACTGCCTCCAAAATGCCCCAAGGCCATGGGACAAAGCCTGTCCGACCCCTTCAGGAACAGCATAAAAGCCAGCCCAGAGCCTCTCTGCCTCACACACTTCTCTGAAAGCCTTCTGCTGCTCCTGCTGACAACCAGGTGAGCCTCAAACCCCTGACCCTGCTGCTCCTGCACCCCTGGCACCTCTCTGCCAGCACGCTCAGCCCCAGCCTCAGCAGCCCTCACGCCTCCCAACAGCCCTATCCTGCCTCACCCCCTTCTCTTCCAGGGACCCTCCACACCACACCCATGGCCTGCAACACCCTCTGCCGACCCTGCGGACCCACCCCGCTGGCCAACAGCTGCAACGAGCCCTGTGCCCTCCAATGCCAGGATTCCCGTGTCGTTATCCAGCCTTCCCCTGTGCTGGTGACCCTGCCAGGACCCATCATGACCTCCTTCCCCCAGAACACCGCCGTCGGATCCACCTCCTCGGCTGCCGTGGGCACTGAACTCAGTGTCCAGGGACAGCCCATCTCTGGTGGCTTTGGTGGCTTTGGCTTTGGCTTTGGTGGCTTTGGCTACGGCCTTGGCTACGGCCGTGGATTTGGCTACGGCCTGGGAGGCCTGGGCTGCTACGGCAGGAGGGGCGGCTACATCTGCTGAGGGCCCTCAGCACCAGCCCTGACACCAACCACCCACTGCCTGGAACACATCTCAGGCATTGAGGACGCCTCTCTGGGCCAAGGCTCTCAAAGGGGCTCAGCACTTGCAGCTGCTGCTCTCAGGGCTCCAAGCAAGGCAGCAGCCAAGGGGCCAGCCTGGGCTGCCTGCACACATGGCCCATCTGCCTCCTGCTCTTCTCCCACTGCCTGCTCTGCATCGCCCCTCTGGCTCTGTCCATTCCCCTCTGCTGCAAACCCCTTCTCCCAAGCCAGAGACCATCAGGAACCTCTGCTGGGTTCGTCCCCTCTGGGTCAGGAAGGCCTTGGTGCTCTGGCCAAACCTGCTGCAACCAAAGGACCTTGGCTGATGGTCACCCAACTTCCACCTCAGACCAGCTCCCTTCCAATGGCTGCTCAGGACCTCTCCCTGTTCTTTTGCCTCAATAAAATTCTCTTGCCTTGCAACCTGAGATGTCTCCTTCAACTTCTTTTTGATAAGGCTGTGCCAGCCACACTTCCAGGCACAAATCCAGGTGTCCACAAGCCATTTGTGGAGGGTGAAAATTGCGCCAACACCTCTCTTGGAATTGCTTCTGCAGTTCCATTCCCACCAGGACACACTGGCACACTTTGTGTGCATCACAGAGAAGAACCTCAGTTGTTTAATCAGAGCCCTGGAGACACTAATGCAGGTCTGTCCTTGATTTTGGCAAAAGCTCCTCATGTCTGGAGTGTTCATTTTGGCTGGACATCAGTTGCTCCAGGCCCTCCTCATCTTCAAGGCCCATTTACAGATCCCCTTGAGCTGCTTCATCTCTCCCTCATTTTCAGGTCCCAGAGCTGAACACACAACTCCAGTCGAGCCCCAAGCAGAGCAGAGGGGCAGAATCCCCTCCTCACCTTCTGCCCATGCCGTGGGCAGGAGCTCAGGACACGAGGACTTTCTGGTCAGCTCATTCACATGATGGGGCATTTCCAGTTCTTCATCCACCAACACCCCAAGCCTTTCTCCTCTGGGCTGCTCTCAGTCCACTCATTGTCCAGTCCACAGCCATGTTTGGCCTTGCTCCAAGCCAGATGCAGGACCTTGCACTTGGCTTTGTTCAGCTTCACCAGATTGACAATATCCCACACCCCCAACCCATTCCAGCCCCTCTGAATGCCATCCCTTCCCTCCACACAAACACCCACACTACTTGTGAACTGGGAGTGCTCACCCTGGTTTTGCTGATCATCCCACTAAATCCCAGGGCCCAGATTTCTGACAATGATGCAAAGGTATGATAATCCCAAAATGGGTGTTCAATGGTCACCACTCATCCCTGTTCTCCACACAGGGACATTGACCACAACTCCTTGAGTGAGACCATCCTGCCCATTCCTTGTCCACCAAATGGTCCAACCAACATCCACATCTCTCCAGCTTGGAGACAAGGATGCTGCCTGGCACAGGAACAAAGGACTTGCACAAGTCCAGGTGCAGGATACTGGCACCAATTCCCTCATCCCCCAATGCGGCAATGAACACCAACTCATCAAAGCTGCTGCCAGGGTACAATGGGCATGGCCTGGAGAGCGGGATATGGAATTGCAGAGCTGTGGGAAGCAATAGGGGGTCCCCAACCTCATGGCTCAGCAGGCTGTGCCAGGCAAGAGCAGCTGGCCTGAGAAATGCCTCAATGTCACGGGCAGTGCCTGCAGCAAACCTTCAGCCCCCAATCATCCTTGAGGCCACGCTCTGGTTATCCTCCACCAGAGTCTTGTCTTCCTCCCAGGAACCCAGGGATCAACAGAGATCTCCAATATCATCATCAGAGCAGGTCAGAGAGGCAGAATCTGCTGCACCTGCATTGGAGCAATCCCAAACGTGCAGGATAAAGGCAGGGAGATGAGGGGATTGAGCCCAAGGAGGAGCACCTGGGGTGCGGGTGGATCAAGTATTGGACATGCCCGGGCCTGTGAATGCTCCAAACAGAAACCCCTCTGTGTCCAGGGCTCGTCCCCACAGCGTGGGCAGCAGGTGAGGGGGGGATTCTGCTCCTCTGCTCCACTCTGGGGAGACTGGAGAGGTGTGCTCAGCTCTGGGGCCTGAAAACAAGGAAGACACGGACCTGCCCATCCAGAGCTGCAGAGAGCCCTGGAAGACAATGATGGGCAGGAGCAGCTGGTGTCCAGAAAAATTAAACACACCACCCATGAGGGCCTTGTGCCAGAGGCAAAACCTTCCTTGTTCTCCCCAGGTTTGTGTTTCAGTAGCTGAAGGGTTCATGTGAAATTGCACTGGAAGAGCAAAGTGTGGCAGTGAGTAGCAGAACTGCAGAAATCAGACCTGAGAGTGGTCTGGGTACATTTTTCACCCACCCCAGAGTGTTCCACAACCCTGGCTCAGTGCTGAGAGAGACGGGAAGAAATGTGGAAGAAGAAAGAAGGAGTCACCTGAGATTGTGATGCAAGAAATCTTTATTGAGGTGGAAGAGTGAATACTCAGGGGCAACCAGTGGAAGGGAGCTGGTCTGAGGTGCAAGGAGGTGACCATCAGCTGAGGACCCTTCCTTTGAGGAGGTTTGGCCAGAGCACCAAGGCCTTCCTGCCCCAGAGGGGAGGAACCCAGAAGAGGTTCCTGATGGTCTCTGGCTTGGGAGAAGGGGTTTGCAGCAGAGGGGAATGGACAGAGCCAGAGGGGCGATGCAGAGCAGGCAGTGGGAGAAGAGCAGGAGGCAGATGGGCCATGTGTGCAGGCAGCCCAGGCTGGCCCCTTGGCTGCTGCCTTGCTTGGAGCCCTGAGAGCAGCAGCTGCAAGTGCTGAGCCCCTTTGAGAGCCTTGGCCCAGAGAGGCGTCCTCAATGCCTGAGATGTGTTCCAGGGAGTGGGTGGTTGGTGTCAGGGCTGGTGCTGAGGGCCCTCAGCAGATGTAGCCGCCCCTCCTGCCGTAGCAGCCCAGGCCTCCCAGGCCGTAGCCAAATCCACGGCCGTAGCCAAGGCCGTAGCCAAAGCCACCAAAGCCACCAGAGATGGGCTGTCCCTGGACACTGAGTTCAGTGCCCACGGCAGCCGAGGAGGTGGATCCGACGGCGGTGTTCTGGGGGAAGGAGGTCATGATGGGTCCTGGAAGGGTCACCAGCACAGGGGAAGGCTGGATAACGACCCGGGAATCCTGGCATTGCAGGGCACAGGGCTCGTTGCAGCTGTTGGCCAGCGGGGTGGGTCCGCAGGGTCGGCAGAGGGTGTTGCAGGCCATGGGTGTGGTGTGGAGGGTCCCTGGAAGAGAGGGGGGTGAGGCAGGTCAGGGGAGAGGGAAGGGCAAAGAACAGAGATGAAAGAGGCTGAGGGAGTGTGGAGGCTGTTGTGGGGCTGTGGGGAGGTGTGAGGGCTGCTGAGGCTGGGGCTGAGCGTGCTGGCAGAGAGGGGCCAGGGGTGCAGGAGCAGGAGGGTCAGGGGTTTGAGGCTCACCTGGTTGTCAGCAGGAGCAGGAGGAGAAGGACTGAGGAGAAGTGTGTGAGGGACAGAGGCTCTGGGCCGGCTTTTATGTTGGTTCCAGAGGGGCGGGACAGCCTTGTCCCACAGCCTGGGGGCATTTTGCGGGCCAAAGTTCTTGGCTGGCCCAGCCTGCTGAGTCATGAGGTGGGAAATGTTCTCCTTCATGCAATTCTGCAATTCCATGTCCTGCTCTTGAGGCCATGGCCAGCTGGCCTTGGTAGGACTTTCCTGAGTTGGTATTTGGGAGGATTTGATTGTTCAGTGTGTGTCAGGGAGGGATGAATAATAAATCAGAGCCCTGGAGATTTGTGATGTCATCACTGAGGTCACTGATGTGGCCTCGTGTGCTGTGGTTTGCAGGTCCCTTGTGAACACTGGGACTCTGCTCTGTGCCACTGGATGTCCATCAGTCCTTGTATTGCACCCAGGACTGATGAGGGAGCTGCTGATGTCCTGGGGAGGTCACTTTGCAAGAACTTGGCCAGGTCCTGGTGCCTGGGAGGGTTTCCTGATGGATGAGGGAGAGCTCCTGGCCATGTGTCTCAAATGGGATCAAGGGAGAGGATCTGGGAAACCTGAGGCTGTTCAGGTTGAGCTCCTTCCCGTGTTATGGTCCATTTGGATTTCCTGATTTTACACAACCACCTCATCTGTCATTTCAAATCTATTTCTTGACCTCAGTCACAAATCTCAGAACTCAACAACAAATGGGGCCCAGCCCTTTGTTCCCAGCCCAGTCTGGGACCTCAATTCATTCATTCCGCATTCAGCCCGTCAGGTTTCATAATTTGTATCCTTCCAGCCTTGGTTCTTATGTTCCTCTCAGCAAATGAGCATTAATTACTAACGGATGGTCAACAACCTCCTCTTCCCTTCTCGGCCATTATCCGGGCATTTCTCGGTGGAATTCTGAGGTGCCAGCTCCTCCTCCTGAGCCTGTGTGCATCCCCCCTTGGCAGCAGCCTTTAATGTGCATTTCAGAGAGCAGATCCTGCCCTTGTGGCTGCCGGATGAAGGCTCGACCAAAGCTTTGGAGAACCGAGGTGTCGTTACCGAGGCCACCCTGCGGCACGGGCTTGCCCTGCTTTGTGGCCGTGTGGTGAAGGGTTGGCCCCAGCCTCTCTCAGCCCTGACAAGCTGGGTCTGGGCTTTGCAGCTGTTCCAAGTGTCCTGTGTAGTCCCTTCCACCCCGTTCCCTCTCTCCATGCCATTTTCCCAGCAGTCAAAGCCTGACTGGAGACCTCGCCTTGGCCATTGGTCGTGCTCTGAGGGTGTCCCGGTGTTCCTCTTGTCTGTAAGGGTTTGATGTTCAGGGTCTTTTGGATCTTGACTTGGGATGAGGGATAAGGGACAAGATCCCTTCTCTGGGCAAGGCCTGGTTGTCAGAAAGAGGATTTGGAAGCTGCCCAGGGCTTTTGGCGTTGAGTATTGCACGATCCTCAACAGCCCAGGCAAGTCCAGGTGTCCAGTGTGGTGGCCTGAGGAGGATCTGAATGGCAGGGCCCAGAGGGATGTCGTCTGGACTGTCCTTAAAATGGGGAGAAGTTGAGAGAGCTGGGAGTTCTTTCAGGCAGGAGGCAAGGACACAGATGGGACATGTTCTCAGTATGCCATGGAATGGCCTTGGATGACACCCGAGTCCTCCTCGGCGTTGGCTGAACCTTCTACGTGCCCTGACACGCGCCATCACCAACCCCACACTGGTCTCTAATTCTGGCAATTAAGAGGGGCCGCCAAGGTCAGATGGACACAGCCTCAGGGGAAGGACATGAAACTGCAGAACTTCAGGAAGGAAAACACTCCCCACCACAGGACTCACCAGGCAGGAGCTGCTGTCCACAAAATGCCCCAAGGCCATGGGACAAGGCTGTCCCACCCCTCCACGACCAGCATAAAAGCCGGCCCAGAGCCTCTCTGCTTCACACACTTCTCATCAGACCTTCTCCTGCTCCTGCTGACAACCAGGTGAGCCTCAAACCCCTGACCCTCCTGCTCCTGCACCCCTGGCCCCTCTCTGCCAGCACGCTCAGCCCCAGCCTCAGCAGCCCTCACACCTCCCCACAGCCCCACAACACCCTCCACATTCCAACACCCTCTTTCATCTCTGTCTTTTGCCCTTCCCTCTCCCCTGCCCTGCCTCACCCCCCCTCTCTTCCAGGAACCCTCCACACCACACCCATGGCCTGCAACACCCTCTGCCGACCCTGCGGACCCACCCCGCTGGCCAACAGCTGCAACGAGCCCTGTGCCCTGCAGTGCCAGGATTCCCGGGTCATCATCGACCCTTCCCCTGTGCTGGTGACCCTGCCAGGACCCATCATGACCTCCTTCCCCCAGAACACCGCCGTCGGATCCACCTCCTCGGCTGCCGTGGGCACTGAACTCAGTGTGCAGGGACAGCCCATCTCTGGTGGCTTTGGTGGCTTTGGCTACGGCCTTGGCTATGGCCGTGGATGTGGCTACGGCCTGGGAGGCCTGGGCTGCTACGGCAGGAGGGGCGGCTACATCTGCTGAGGGCCCTCAGCACCAGCCCTGACACCAACCACCCACTGCCTGGAACACATCTCAGGCATTGAGGACGCCTCTCTGGGCCAAGGCTCTCCAAGGGGCTCAGCACTTGCAGCTGCTGCTCTCAGGGCTCCAAGCAAGGCAGCAGCCAAGGGGCCAGCCTGGGCTGCCTGCACACATGGCCCATCTGCCTCCTGCTCTTCTCCCACTCCCTGCTCTGCATCGCCCCTCTGGCTCTGTCCATTCCCCTCTGCTGCAAACCCCTTCTCCCAAGACAGAGACCATCGGGCACCTCTGCTGGGTTCCCCCCCTCTGGGGCAGGAAGGCCTTGGTGCTCTGGCCAAACCTGCTGCAAGCAAAGGACCTTGGCTGATGGTCACCCAACTTCCACCTCAGACCAGCTCCCTTCCAATGGCTGCTCAGGACCTCTCCCTGTTCTTTTGCATCAATAAAATTCTCTTGTCTTGCAACCTGAGATGTCTTCTTCAACTTCTTTTTGATAAGGCTGTGCCAGCCACACTTCCAGGCACAAATCCATGCGTCCACAAGCCATTTGTGGAAGGTGCAAATTGCACCAACACCTCTCTTGGAATTGCTTCTGCAGTTCCACTGCCCACCAGGACACACTGGCACACTTTGTGTGCATCACAGAGAAGAACCTCAGTTGTTTAATCAGAGCCCTGGAGACACTAATGCAGGTCTGTCCTTGATTTTGGCACAAGCCCCTCATGTCTGGAGTGTTCATTTTGGCTGAACATCAGTTGCCCCTGGCCCTCCTCATCTTCCTGGCCCATTTACAGAACCCCTTAAGTTGCTCCATCTCTCCCTCATTTTCAGGTCCCAGAGCTGAACACACAACTCCAGTCGAGCCCCAAGCAGAGCAGGGGGCAGAATCCCCTCCTCACCTTCTGCCCACGCCGTGGGCAGGAGCTCAGGACACGGGGACTTTCTGGTCAGCTCATTCACGTGATGGGGCATTTCCAGTTCTTCATCCACCAACACCCCAAGCCTTTCTCCTCTGGGCTGCTCTCAATCCACTCATTGTCCAGTCCACAGCCATGTTTGGCCTTGCTCCAAGCCAGATGCAGGACCTTGCACTTGGCTTTGTTCAGCTTCACCAGATTGACAATATCCCACACCCCCAACCCATTCCAGCCCCTCTGAATGCCATCCCTCCCCTCCACACAAACACCCACACTACTTGTGAGCTGGGAGTGCTCACCCTGGTTTTGCTGATCATCCCACTAAATCCCAGGGCCCAGATTTCTGACAATGATCCAAAGGTATGACAATCCCAAAATGGGTGTTCAATGGTCACCACTCATCCCTGTTCTCCACACAGGGACATTGACCACAACTCCTTGAGTGAGATCATCCTGCCCATTCCTTGTCCAACCAACATCCACATCTCTCCAGCTTAGAGACAAGGATGCTGCCTGGCACAGGAAAAAAGGACTTGCACAAGTCCAGGTGCAGGATACTGGCACCAATTCCCTCATCCCCCAATGCTGCAATGAACACCAACTCATCAAAGCTGCTGCCAGGGTACAATGGGCACGGCCTGGAGAGCGGGATATGGAATTGCAGAGCTGTGGGAAGCAAAAGGTCCCCAACCTCATGGCTCAGCAGGCTGTGCCAGGCAAGAGCAGCTGGCCTGAGAAATGCCCCAAAGTCACGGGCAGTGCCTGCACCAAACCTTCAGCCCCCGATCATCCTTGAGGCCACGCTCTGGTTATCCTCCACCAGAGTCTTGTCTTCCTCCCAGGAACCCAGGGATCAACAGAGATCTCCAATATCATCATCAGAGCAGGGCAGAGAGGCAGAATCTGCTGCACCTGCATTGGAGCAATCCCAAACGTGCAGGATAAAGGCAGGGAGATGAGGGGATTGAGCCCAAGGAGGAGCACCTGGGGTGCTGGTGGAGGAAGTACTGGACATGCCCTGCCCTGTGAATGCTCCAAACAGAAACCCCTCTGTGTCCTGGGCTCGTCCCCACAGCGCGGGCAGCAGGTGAGGGGGGGATTCTGCTCCTCTGCTCCACTCTGGGGAGACTGGAGAGGTGTGCTCAGCTCTGGGGCCTGAAAACAAGGAAGGCATGGACCTGCTCAACCAGAGCTGCAGAGAGCCCTGGAAGACAATGATGGGCAGGAGCAGCTGGTGTCCAGAAAAATTAAACACACCACCCATGAGGGCCTTGTGCCAGAGGCAAAACCTGCATTGTTCTACGCAGGTTTGTGTTTCAGTAGCTGAAGGGTTCGTGTGAAATTGCACTGGAAGAGCAAAGTGTGGCAGAGAGTTGTGGAACTGCAGAAATCAGACCTGAGAGTGGTCTGGGTACATTTTTCACCCTCCCCAGAGTCTTCCACAACCCCGGTTCAGTGCTGAGAGAGACGGGAAGAAATGTGGGAGAAGAAAGAAGGAGTCACCTGAGATTGTGATGCAAGAAATCTTTATTGAGGTGGAAGAGTGAAAACTCAGGAGCAGCCAGCGGAAGGGAGCTGGTCTAAGGTGCGAAGAGGTGACCACCAGCTGAGGCCCCATCCTTTGAGGAGGTTTGGCCAGAGCATCAAGGACTTCCTGCCCCAGACGGGAGGAACCCAGCAGAGGTGCCCGATGGTCTCTGGCTTGGGAGAAGGGGTTTGCAGCAGAGGGGAATGGACAGAGCCAGAGGGGCGATGCAGAGCAGGCAGTGGGAGAAGAGCAGGAGGCAGATGGGCCATGTGTGCAGGCAGCCCAGGCTGGCCCCTTGGCTGCTGCCTTGCTTGGAGCCCTGAGAGCAGCAGCTGCAAGTGCTGAGCCCCTTTGAGAGCCTTGGCCCAGAGAGGCGTCCTCAATGCCTGAGATGTGTTCCAGGCAGTGGGTGGTTGGTGTCAGGGCTGGTGCTGAGGGCCCTCAGCAGATGTAGCCGCCCCTCCTGCCATAGCAGCCCAGGCCTCCCAGGCCGTAGCCACATCCACGGCCGTAGCCAAGGCCGTAGCCAAAGCCACCAAATCCACCAGAGATGGGCTGTCCCTGGACACTGAGTTCAGTGCCCACGGCAGCCGAGGAGGTGGATCCGACGGCGGTGTTCTGGGGGAAGGAGGTCATGATGGGTCCTGGCAGGGTCACCAGCACAGGGGAAGGCTGGATAATGACCCGGGAATCCTGGCATTGCAGGGCACAGGGCTCGTTGCAGCTGTTGGCCAGCGGGGTGGGTCCGCAGGGTCGGCAGAGGGTGTTGCAGGCCATGGGTGTGGTGTGGAGGGTCCCTGGAAGAGAGAGGGGTGAGGCAAGGCAGAGGGAAGGGCAAAGGGCAGCAATGAAAGAGGGTGTTGGAATGTGGAGGCTGTTGTGAGGCTGTGGGGAGGTGTGAGTGCTGCTGAGGCTGGGGCTGAGCGTGCTGGCAGAGAGGGGCCAGGGGTTCAGGAGCAGCAGGGTCAGGGGTGTGAGACTCACCTGGTTGTCTGCAGGAGCAGGAGGAGAAGGTGCCAGGAGAAGTGTGTGAGGGACAGAGGCTCTGGGCCGGCTTTTATGTTGGTCCCAGAGGGGCGGGACAGCCTTGTCCCTCAGCCTGGGGGCATTTTGCAAGCCAAAGCTCTTAGCTGGCTCAGCCTGCTGAGTCATGAGGTGGGGAATGTTCTCCTTCATGCAATTCTGCAATTCCATGTCCTGCTCTTGAGGCCATGGCCAGCTGACCTTGGTAGAACTTTCCTGAGTTGGTATTTGGGAGGATTTGATTGTTCAGTGTGTGTCAAGGAGGGATGAATAATAAATCAGAGCCCTGGAGATTTGTGATGTCATCACTGAGGTCACTGATGTGGCCTCGTGTGCTGTGGTTTGCAGGTCCCTTGTGGACACTTGGACTCTGCTCTGTGCCACTGGATGTCCTTCAGTCCTTGTGTTGTATCCAGGACTGATGAGGGACCTGCTGATGTCCTGGGGAGGTCACTTTGCAAGAACTTGGCCAGGTCCTGGTACCAGGGAGGGTTTCCTGATGGATGAGGGAGAGCTCCTGGCCATGTGTCTCAAATGGGATCAAGGGGGAGGATTTGGGAAACGTGAGGCTGTTCAGGTTGAGCTTCTTCCCGTGTTATTATCCATTTGGATTTCCTGAATTTACACAACAACCTCATCTGTCATTTCAAATGTATTTCTTGACCTCAGTCACAAATCTCAGAAACTCAACAACAAATGGGGCCCAGCCCTTTGTTCCCAGCCCGGTCTGTGACCTCAATTCATTCATTCCGCATTCAGCCCGTCAGGTTTCATAATTTGTATCCTTCGAGCCTTGGTTCTTATGTTCCTCTCAGCAAATGAGCATTAATTACTAACGGATGGTCAACAACCTCCTCTTCCCTTCTCGGCCATTATCCGGGCATTTCTCGGTGGAATTCTGAGGTGCCAGCTCCTCCTCCTGAGCCTGTGTGCATCCCCCCTTGGCAGCAGCCTTTAATGTGCATTTTAGAGAGCAGATCCTGCCCTTGTGGCTGCCGGATGAAGGCTCGACCAAAGCTTTGGAGAACCGAGGTGTCGGTACCGAGGCCACCCTGCGGCACGGGCTTGCCCTGCTTTGTGGCCGTGTGGTGAAGGGTTGGCCCCAGCCTCTCTCAGCCCTGACAAGCTGGGTCTGGGCTTTGCAGCTGTTCCAAGTGTCCTGTGTAGTCCCTTCCACCCCGTTCCCTCTCTCCGTGCCATTTTCCCAGCAGTCAAAGCCTGATTGGAGACCTCGCCTTGGCCATTGGTCGTGCTCTGAGGGTGTCCCGGTGTTCCTCTTGTCTGTAAGGGTTTGATGTTCAGGGTCTTTTGGATCTTGACTTGGGATGAGGGGTAAGGAGTGAGATGGCTTCTCTGGGCAAGGTCTGGTTGTCAGAAAGAGGATTTGGAAGCTGCCCAGGGCTTTTGGAGTTGAGTATTGCACGATCCTCAACAGCCCAGGCAAGTCCAGGTGTCCAGTGTGGTGGCCTGAGGAGGATCTGAATGGCAGGGCCCAGAGGGATGTGGTCTGGACTGTCCTTAAAATGGGGAGATGCTGAGAGAGCTGGGAGTTCTTTCAGGCAGGAGGGAAGAACGCAGATGGGACATGTTCTCAGTATGCCATGGAATGGCCTTGGATGACACCCGAGTCCTCCTCAGCGTTGGCTGAACCTTCTACGTGCCCTGACACGCGCCATCAGCAACCCCACACTGGCCTCTAATTCTGGCAATTAAGAGGGGCCGCCAAGGTCAGATGGACACAGCCTCAGGGGAAGGACATGAAACTGCAGAACTTCAGGAAAGAAAACACTCCCCACCACAGGACTCACCAGGCAGGAGCTGCTGCCCTCAAAGTGCCCCAAGGCTGTGGGACAAGGCTGTCCCACCCCTCCATGACCAGCATAAAAGCCGGCCCAGAGCCTCTCTGCTTCACACACTTCTCATCAGACCTTCTCCTGCTCCTGCTGACAACCAGGTGAGCCTCACACCCCTGACCCTGCTGCTCCTGCACCTCTGGCCCCTCTCTGACAGCTTGGCCCCAGCCTCAGCAGCTCTCACACCTCCCCACAGCCCCACAACACCCTCCACATTCCATCACCCTCTCTCATCACTGCCCTTTGCCCTTCCCTCTCCCCTGCCTTGCCTCACCCCCCTCTCTTCCAGGGACCCTCCACACCACACCCATGGCCTGCAACACCCTCTGCCGACCCTGCGGACCCACCCCGCTGGCCAACAGCTGCAACGAGCCCTGTGCCCTGCAATGCCAGGATTCCCGGGTCATTATCCAGCCTTCCCCTGTGCTGGTGACCCTGCCAGGACCCATCATGACCTCCTTCCCCCAGAACACCGCCGTCGGATCCACCTCCTCGGCTGCCGTGGGCACTGAACTCAGTGTCCAGGGACAGCCCATCTCTGGTGGCTTTGGTGGCTTTGGCTACGGCCTTGGCTACGGCCACGGATTTGGCTACGGCCTGGGAGGCCTGGGCTGCTACGGCAGGAGGGGCGGCTACATCTGCTGAGGGCCCTCAGCACCAGCCCTGACACCAACCACCCACTGCCTGGAACACATCTCAGGCATTGAGGACGCCTCTCTGGGCCAAGGCTCTCAAAGGGGCTCAGCACTTGCAGCTGCTGCTCTCAGGGCTCCAAGCAAGGCAGCAGCCAAGGGGCCAGCCTGGGCTGCCTGCACACATGGCCCATCTGCCTCCTGCTCTTCTCCCACTCCCTGCTCTGCATCGCCCCTCTGGCTCTGTCCATTCCCCTCTGCTGCAAACCCCTTCTCCCAAGACAGAGACCATCAGGCATCTCTGCTGGGTTCCTCCCCTCTGGGGCAGGAAGGCCTTGGTTCTCTGGCCAAACTTCCTCAAAGGAAGGGTCCTCAGCTGATGGTCACCTCCTTGCACCTCAGATCAGCTCCCTTCCACTGGTTGCTCCTCAGTTTTCACTCTTCCACCTCAATAAAGATTTCTTGCATCACAATCTTATGTGAATCTTTCTTCCACATTTCTTCCCGTCTCTCTCAGCACTGAGCTGCGGTTGTGGAGGACTCTGGGGTGGGTGAAAAATATACCCAGACCTCTCTTAGGTCTGATTTCTGCAGTTCCACAACTCTCTGCCACACTTTGCTCTTCCAGTGCAATTTCACACGAACCCTTCAGCTACTGAAACACAAACCTGGGTAGAACAATGCAGGTTTTGCCTCTGGCACAAGGCCCTCATGGGTGGTGTGTTTAATTTTTCTGGACACCAGCTGCTTCTGCCCATCATTGTCTTCCAGGGCTCTCTGCAGCTCTGGATGAGCAGGTCCCTGCCTTCCTTGTTTTCAGGCCCCAGAGCTGAGCACACCTCTCCAGTCTCCCCAGAGTGGAGCAGAGGAGCAGAATCCCCCCCTCACCTGCTGCCCACGCTGTGGGGACGAGCCCAGGACACAGAGGGGTTTCTGTTTGGAGCATTCACAGGGCAGGGCATGTCCAATACTACCTCCACCACCACCCCGGGTGCTCCTCCTTGGGCTCAATCCCCTCATCTCCCTGCCTTTATCCTGCACGTTTGGGATTGCTCCAATGCAGGTGCAGCAGATTCTGCCTCTCTGCCCTGCTCTGATGATGATATTGGAGATCTCTGTTGATCCCTGGGTTCCTGGGAGTAAGACATGACTCTGGTGGAGGATAACCAGAGTGTGGCCTCAAGGATGACCGGGAGCAGAAGGTTTGGTGCAGGCACTGCCCGTGACTTTGGGGCATTTCTCAGGCCACCTGCTCTTGCCTGGCACAGCCTGCTGAGCCATGAGGTTGGGGACCTTTTGCTTCCCACAGCTCTGCAATTCCATATCCCGCTCTCCAGGCCGTGCCCGTGGTACCCTGGCAGCAGCTTTGATGAGTTGGTGTTCATTGCAGCATTGGGGGATGAGGGAATTGGTGCCAGTATCCTGCACCTGGACTTGTGAAAGTCCTTTGTTCCTGTGCCAGGCAACATCTTTGTCTCCAAGCTGGAGAGATGTGGATGTTGGTTGGACAAGGAATGGGCAGGATGGTCTCACTCAAGGAGTTGTGGTAAATGTCCCTGTGTGGAGAACAGGGATGAGTGGTGACCATTGAACACCCATGTTGGGATTATCATACCTTTGCATCATTGTCAGAAATCTGGGCCCTGGGATTTAGTGGGATGATCAGCAAAACCAGGGTGAGCACTCCCAGCTCACAAGTAGAGTGGGTGTTTGTGTGGAGGGGAGGGATGGCATTCAGAGGGGCTGGAACGGGTTGGGGGTGTGGGATATTGTCAATCTGGTGAAGCTGAACAAAGCCAAGTGCAAGGTCCTGCATCTGGTTTGGAGCAAGGCCAAACATGGCTGTGGACTGGACAATGAGTGGATTGAGAGCAGCCCAGAGGAGAAAGGCTTGGGGTGTTGGTGGATGAAGAACTGGAAATGCCCCATCACGTGAATGAGCTGACCAGAAAGTCCCCGTGTCCTGAGCTCCTGCCCACGGCGTGGGCAGAAGGTGAGGAGGGGATTCTGCCCCTCTGCTCTGCTTGGGGCTCGACTGGAGTTCTGTGTTCAGCTCTGGGACCTGAAAATGAGGGAGAGATGAAGCAGCTCAAGGGGATCTGTAAATGGGCCAGGAAGATGAGGAGGGCCTGGAGCAACTGATGTCCTGCCAAAATGAACACTCCAGACATGAGGGGCTTGTGCCAAAATCAAGGACAGACCTGCATTAGTGTCTCCAGGGCTCTGATTAAGCAACTGAGGTTCTTCTCTGTGATGCACACAAAGTGTGCCAGTGTGTCCTGGTGGGAATCGAACTGCAGAAGCAATTCCAAGAGAGGTGTTGGTGCAATTTGCACCCTCCACAAATGGCTTGTTGACACCTGGATTTGTGCCTGGAAGTGTAGCTGGCACAGCTTTGTCTAAAGGAAGTTGTAGGAGACATCTCAGGTTGCAAGGCAAGAGAATTTTATTGATGCAAAAGAACAGGGAGAGGTCCTGAGCAGCCATTGGAAGGGAGCTGGTCTGAGGTGGAAGTTGGGTGACCATCAGCCAAGGTCCTTTGGTTGCAGCAGGTTTGGCCAGAGCACCAAGGCCTTCCTGCCCCAGAGGGGGGGAACCCAGCAGAGGTGCCCGATGGCCTCTGGCTTGGGAGAAGGGGTTTGCAGCAGAGGGGAATGGACAGAGCCAGAGGGGCGATGCAGAGCAGGGAGTGGCAGAAGAGCAGGAGGCAGATGGGCCATGTGTGCAGGCAGCCCAGGCTGGCCCCTTGGCTGCTGCCTTGCTTGGAGCCCTGAGAGCAGCAGCTGCAAGTGCTGAGCCCCTTGGAGAGCCTTGGCCCAGAGAGGCGTCCTCAATGCCTGAGATGTGTTCCAGGCAGTGGGTGGTTGGTGGCAGGGCTGGTGCTGAGGGCCCTCAGCAGATGTAGCCGCCCCTCCTGCCGTAGCAGCCCAGGCCTCCCAGGCCGTAGCCACATCCACGGCCGTAGCCAAGGCCGTAGCCAAAGCCACCAAAGCCACCGAAGCCACCAGAGATGGGCTGTCCCTGGACACTGAGTTCAGTGCCCACGGCAGCCGAGGAGGTGGATCCGACGGCGGTGTTCTGGGGGAAGGAGGTCATGATGGGTCCTGGCAGGGTCACCAGCACAGGGGAAGGCTGGATAATGACCCGGGAATCCTGGCATTGCAGGGCACAGGGCTCGTTGCAGCTGTTGGCCAGCGGGGTGGGTCCGCAGGGTCGGCAGAGGGTGTTGCAGGCCATGGATGTGGTGTGGAGGGTCCCTGGAAGAGAGGGGGGTGAGGCAGGGCAGGGGAGAGGGAAGGGCAAAGGACAGAGATGAAAGAGGGTGAGGGAGTGTGGAGGGTGTTGTGGGGCTGTGGGGAGGTGTGAGGGCTGCTGAGGCTGGGGCCGAGCTGGTAGAGAGGACCAGGGGTGCAGGAGCAGGAGGTTCAGGGGTCTGAGGCTCACCTGGTTGTCTGCAGGAGCAGGAGAAGGTCTGATGAGAAGTGTGTGAAGCAGAGAGGCTCTGGGCCGGCTTTTATGTTGGTCCCAGAGGGGCGGGACAGCCTTGTCCCATGGCCTTGGGGCATTTTGAGGGCAGCAGCTCCTGCCTGGTGAGTCCTGTGGTGGGGAGTGTTTTCCTTCCTGAAGTTCTGCAGTTTCACGTCCTTCCCCTGAGGCTGTGTCCATCTGACCTTGGCGGCCCCTCTTAATTGCCAGAATTAGAGGCCAGTGTGGGGTTGCTGATGGCGCGTGTCAGGGCACGTAGAAGGTTCAGCCAACGCTGAGGAGGACTCGGGTGTCATCCAAGGCCATTCCATGGCATACTGAGAACATGTCCCATCTGCGTCCTTGCCTCCTGCCTGAAAGAACTCCCAGCTCTCTCAACTTCTCCCCATTTTAAGGACAGTTCAGACCACATCCCTCTGTGCCCTGCCATTCAGATCCTCCTCAGGCCACCACACTGGACACCTGGACTTGCCTGGGCTGTTGAGGATCGTGCAATACTCAACTCCAAAAGCCCTAAGCAGCTTCCAAATCCTCTTTCTGACAACCAGGCCTTGCCCAGAGAAGCCATCTCACTCCTTATCCCTCATCCCAAGTTAAGATGCAAAAGACCCTGAACATCAAACCCTTACAGACAAGAGGAACACCGGGACACCCTCAGAGCACCACCAATGGCCAAGGCGAGGTCTCCAGTCAGGCTCTGACAGCTGGGAAAATGGCACGGAGAGAGGGAACAAGGTGGAAGGGACTACACAGGACACTTGGAACAGCTGCAAAGCCCAGACCCAGCTTGTCAGGGCTGAGAGAGGCTGGGGCCAACCCTTCACCACACGGCCACAAAGCAGGGCAAGCCCGTGCCGCAGGGTGGCCTCGGTACCGACACCTCGGTTCTCCAAAGCTTTGGTGGAGCCTTCATCCGGCAGTCACAAGGGCAGGATCTGCTCTCTAAAATGCACATTAAAGGCTGCTGCCAAGGGGGGATGCACACAGGCTCAGGAGGAGGAGCTGGCGCCTCAGAATTCCACCGAGAAATGCCCGGATAATGGCCGAGAAGGGAAGAGGAGGTTGTTGACCATCCGTTAGTAATTAATGCTCATTTGCTGAGAGGAACATAAGAACCAAGGCTCGAAGGATACAAATTATGAAACCTGACGGGCTGAATGCGGAATGAATGAATTGAGGTCACAGACCGGGCTGGGAACAAAGGGCTGGGCCCCATTTGTTGTTGAGTTTCTGAGATTTGTGACTGAGGTCAAAAAATACATTTGAAATGATAGATGAGGTTGTTGTGTAAAATCAGGAAATCCAAATGGACAATAACACGGGAAGGAGCTCAACCTGAACAGCCTCACGTTTCCCAGATCCTCTCCCTTGATCCCATTTGAGACACACGGCCAGGAGCTCTCCCTCACCCATCAGGAAACCCTCCCAGGCACCAGGACCTGGCCAAGTTCTTGCAAAGTGACCTCCCCAGGACATCAGCAGCTCCCTCATCAGTCCTGGATGCAACACAAGGACTGATGGACATCCAGTGGCACAGAGCAGAGTCCCAGTCTTCACAAGGGACCTGCAAACCACAGCACACGAGTGCCACATCAGTGACCTCAGTGATGATATCACAAATCTCCAGGGCTCTGATTTATTATTCATCCCTCCCTGACACACACTGAACAATCAAATCCTCCCAAATACCAACTCAGGAAAGTTCTACCAAGGTCAGCTGGACACGGCCCCAAGAGCAGGACATGGAATTGCAGAATTGCATGAAGGAGAACATTCCCCAACTCATGACTCAGCAGGCTGGGCCAGCCAAGAGCTTTGGCCTGCAAAATGCCCCCAGGCTGTGGGACAAGGCTGTCCCGCCCCTCTGGGACCAACATAAAAGCCGGCCCAGAGCCTCTCTCCCTCACACACTTCTCTGGAAGCCTTCTCCTCCTGCTCCTGCTGACAACCAGGTGAGCCTCAAACCCCTGACCCTCCTGCTCCTGCACCCCTGGCCCCTTTATGCCAGCACGCTCAGCCCCAGCCTCAGCAGCCCTCACACCTCCCCACAGCCCCACAACACCCTCCACACTCCCTCCCTCCCTCTCCTGCATCACCAAACCTCCCACCCTACACCCCTCACCCCTGCCCTGCCTCACCCCCCTCTCTTCCAGGAACCCTCCACACCACACCCATGGCCTGCAACACCCTCTGCCGACCCTGTGGACCCACCCCGCTGGCCAACAGCTGCAACGAGCCCTGTGCCCTGCAATGCCAGGATTCCCGGGTCGTTATCCAGCCTTCCCCTGTGCTGGTGACCCTGCCAGGACCCATCATGACCTCCTTCCCCCAGAACACCGCCGTCGGATCCACCTCCTCGGCTGCCGTGGGCACTGAACTCAGTGTCCAGGGACAGCCCATCTCTGGTGGCTTTGGTGGCTTTGGCTACGGCCTTGGCTACGGCCGTGGATTTGGCTACGGCCTGGGAGGCCTGGGCTGCTATGGCAGGAGATGTGGTGACATCTGCTGAGGGCCCTCAGCACCACTGACACCTCCAGCTTGGGGCTCTGGCAACAGCTCCTGCCAGCAGAGCCCCTCGGGCTGATGGTCGCCCTGCTTGCATTTCACAGTGGGTCTCTCCTATTTCCTTTTCCTTTCTCTTCATTTGTTTGCCTCAATAAAATTTTTCTGCATTGAAGCCTGAGATGCCTCCTCTTCCTTTTTTGAATTCCTGTGGTCTCACATCCTCACCCAGCACCGTGCCAGGGCTCCACAGGACATTGGTGAAAGGAAAAGTGGCACAACACTTTTCTCTAGGAAATACATCACCAACAGTTACAAACGAGACCTGCCCAGGAAGCAGAGAAGTGGGGGGGAACCTTCCAAAATATTTTACAGTCCAAACAGCTGCTGTACCAGAGGCTTTGACACATTACTGCTCTCCTGCTCTTGTCTCTGGCAGTGTCTCTCTCTGCCAGCACACACTTGACAAAATTCTTTTCCCAGCAGGACTCTCAAGCCCTCTGAACAAACAGTCACACAACTTTCCACTTGGGCTGGAATTCTGGAGTTCAAGGGCTTCATTCCCTTGAAGGGAAGACCAGCAATCGAGACCAGCAGGGGCAGGGTTTCCAGAACCATGGACAGTTCGTGTTTTGATCTCCCAGCAGAGTCCCCACCACCTCCTCCCCTCTGTCACCCACCTCACACTGAAAAACCCTTGCTTTCTCTTCCCACTGAATTCCACCTCTTTTCCCCTGCACCCAAGGCCTCTTGTCCTTCACCTGAGCACTGCAGAGAGCAGCCCAGCTCCCCTGGCTCCATCCTCTGCCATCAGGGATTTGCACACGCTGGTGACAACGACGTGGGCCTGATTATTTCTGAGTCTGAAAGGTTTTCAGCCTGCCAGCGGCTGATTTCCTCCCAAGGGAATATTTCTGGGGAGAGCTTTCCTTTCAAGGACAATATCTGTAAATAACTGACGCTCTCAAAATAAATCTGTACAGCTGTGCTGGTTGTGTTTCTCTTGCCCCACCAATGGGAGTGGAGAGGCGTTGTTCCCTTTTACCAATCATGTTTAGTCTGTATCGGAACACCTTATAAAAAGCACTAAAAATTAGACAAAATAAAAATAAATCCTTCTGATTTTCTTCTGCTTCGAACTGGAGTCAAGCATCTTTATTTCAGGTCCAAGTGCAACAACACCCCCCTCTCCAGCCCTGTCCCCTGGCAGTCCCAGCTCTCTCGGCCTCTCCTCTAGGAAAGTGTAGCTCTGCTTCGTGCCTGTGATGTTTGGGTTTCTCTGAAACTCTTTCCCAGACACTGTTCTGTCAACAAGAGACATCTTTTCCTAACTGTAACCTCTGTTCACATTCCTTTCCCTAGGAGGGACTTCTTCTTGATGTCCCTCTGACTCGACCAATGTAGTTGAAGAAGTTTGTCTTTCTTCCACCCCTTGGGTGGAAAATAGTAAAGGGAAGAAATAGTAATTTTACTTTGTAAAATAGTATAAAGGGAAGAAATTCCTGGGTAATAAAGAATTGGAGTCATTGTCAGCCTTCTGGCCTCGGAGTCTGTGTCGTTGTAATCTTGAACAGCATCAGGAAAGATCCTCCTTTAGAATATCGCTGGCCCTGGAATGGTCTGGATTCACCAAATACACTTCATTTTCACACTGGGGTGGCCGGGACTGCCCACAACCCCTCACCTGCGATGTCACCAGTGCTAAACAGACAGCAAGAGTCACCTCTCCTAGCTCGGTCATGACACTTTTCCAGATCCCACCCTGGACACTTTGAGGTCCCTGTTCCCACGATGGTACAGGGACAACTCCTGCTCTGTTTCTCCTCAACCACAACCACAAAGGAGAGGAAAACAATTGTTCCAACGGACCCTCATTTTATCCCATCTGGGAGGACTCCCCACCAAGAAACAGGGCTTGGCACCTATCCTTGCTGAGCTCCAGCAGATGTCCAGGGCCACTCAGGTTCTCAGTGTTGGCCCAAAGGATCCAACTCCTGGGCTACAGCACTGGGGTCTTGCTGCCACCTGGACTTTGGGACACTGACCACAAGACTCTAAGACCCAACCCTTCAGACCCTTCTCAGGCCACCACGCTGGGCAGTGACACCAGAATTGCCTGGGTGGGGTTTTTTTTTGTTTTTTTTTTGTTTTGAGGATCATGCAATGCTCACCTCCAAGAACACTGTGCCACCACCCAATCCTCATTCTGACAACTGCCCAGAGAAGTCACCTCACACCCAGCCCAACTCAGGGCACAAAACACCCTGGATATCAAAACCCTAAAACCAAAGAGGGGCACCGAGAAGCCCAAAGAGCACGACCAAGGTGAAAGACAAGGTTTAATGCCAGAGTTTGCCACAGTGGGGAAATGTGAAGGGGCAACACCAGATACCTGGAACAGCTGCAGAGCTCAGACCAGCCTGACAGGGCTGAGAGAAACTGGGGGTAACTCTTTACAAACACACCCACAAACCGCAGCACACGAGGGCCACGGGACGGCCTCAGTGATGACACCCCAGCTCTCCCAAGTTTTGGTCACGTCTTCAGCCGGCCCTGACACGAACCATCAACAGCAGAATTTGGTGGCTATTACTGGCAATTAAAAGAATTAAAAGAATTAAAAGAATTAAAAAAATTAAAATAATTAATTAAAAGAATTAAAAGAATTAAAAGCTGCCACCAGGGTCAGGTGGATGTGGCCTTCAGGAGGAGGACGTGGAATCACAGAATTTACAGACCATGAGTGAGGAGGGGAGAGGATCACGCTGACTGTCCGTTAGTAATTGTTAGGTTTTGCTCAGAGGAATGAAATAGTAACATTTCTAGAGCATAAGTTATGAAACCTTATGGCTTGAATGCGGAACGAGGAAACTGAGGTCACAGCCTTGGCACAAAGGGATCGGGCTCTGGGTTGTTGTTTGTTTACTGGATTTCTTAACCAGGTCAAGGAATACACTTTAAATGACAGAGAAACGTCGTCACGTGAATTTGAGAAATACAAATGGAACCAAAACATTGGAACAAGTTCAGCCCGACCATGTTCTTGTTTTCCCGATCCTCTCTCGATGCCATTCGAGACACACGGCCAGGAGCTCTCCTTCATCCATCATGAAGAGCTCCCAAGAACCAGGACCTGGCCAAGATCTTGCAGAGTGACCTCCCCAGGACATCAGCAGCTCCCTCAAAATTCCTGAGTGCAATACAGGCACTGATGGACATCCAGTGCACAGAAGAGGGGCCCAATCTTCACAAGGCACTGACGAACCACAGCACAGGAGTGTCACAAAATGACCTCACTGGTGACATCACAGACCTTCAGGGCTCTGGTTGTTTATTAAGCCCTCCCTGGAACACACTGAACAATCACACCCTCCCAAATACCAAATTATTAAAAGTTGCCGCCGAGGTCAGCTGGACACAGGATCAAGAGCAGGACACGAAACTGCACAACTGTGGGAGGGAAAATCCCCACCAGCTCATGACTCACCAGTCACGAAAGAGCTGCTGCCTAAAAAATGCCCCAAGGCCATGGGACAAGGCTGTCCCAACCCTCTGGGACCTGCATAAAAGCCAGCCCAGAGCCTCTGTCCCTCACACACTTCTCCTGGCGCCTTCTCCTCCTGCTGACAACCAGGTGAGCCTCAAACCCCTGACCCTCCTGCTCCTCAAACCCCTGGTCCCTCTCTGCCAGCACGCTCAGCCCCAGCCTCAGCAGCCCTCAAACCTCCCCACAGACCCACAACACCCCACAGCCCTGCCCTGCCTCACCCCCTTCTCTTCCAGGGACCCTCCACACCACACCCATGGCCTGCAACACCCTCTGCTGACCCTGTGGACCCACCCCGCTGGCCAACAGCTGCAACGAGCCCTGTGCCCTGCAATGCCAGGATTCCCGCGTCATTATCCAGCCTTCCCCTGTGCTGGTGACCCTGCCAGGACCCATCATGACCTCCTTCCCCCAGAACACCGCCGTCGGATCCACCTCCTCGGCTGCCGTGGGCACTGAACTCAGTGTCCAGGGACAGCCCATCTCTGGTGGCTTTGGTGGCTTTGGCTACGGCCTTGGCTACGGCCGTGGATGTGGCTACGGCCTGGGAGGCCTGGGCTGCTACGGCAGGAGGGGCGGCTACATCTGCTGAGGGCCCTCAGCACCAGCCCTGACACCAACCACCCACTGCCTGGAACACATCTCAGGCATTGAGGACGCCTCTCTGGGCCAAGGCTCTCAAAGGGGCTCAGCACTTGCAGCTGCTGCTCTCAGGGCTCCAAGCAAGGCAGCAGCCAAGGGGCCAGCCTGGGCTGCCTGCACACATGGCCCATCTGCCTCCTGCTCTTCTCCCACTGCCTGCTCTGCATCGCCCCTCTGGCTCTGTCCATTCCCCTCTGCTGCAAACCCCTTCTTCCAAGACAGAGACCATCAGGCACCTCTGCTGGGCTGTTCCCACTGCAGGGCAGGAAGGCCTTGGTGCTCCGGCCAGACCTACTGCAAGAAATGATCTTTGCTGTTGTTTGTCCTATTGCACCTCACAGCAGCTCAATTTTAGTTAATTGTCCTGCTTTTTTCTCTTTTTTTTTCTTGGCCTCAATAAAGCTTTCCTGCATCATAGCCCCAGATGACTCCTTTTCTTTTTTCTCCCAAGATTGTTCCAACCTCTCATGGCCCGAACCCAGGTGTCAATTGCCCATCAGTCCCAGCAGGTTTTGGGTTTGGGGTTCACCCTCTTTCCAGTCTGGCCAAGCCCCTCATCCCAACAGAGACGTGACCCTCCATGGTGCCAAGACTTATTAAGGAAAATATTTCAGCCCAAACAACTGCTGGTGTAATTTTTGCCTACAGCACATGGCACAAGCCCTTCCCTTGCCCAAATCCCGGCTTGGCTGCAGTTGTGCTCATCCACATGGGGCTCGGATGAAATCTGCTGCTTGTCAGAACAGTCCTGACCAACCTCCCTCCCCAACACCACTCATGATCCACGAGGAGACATAAAAAGAATGCTGGAGGCAGGGAGGGATGGAAGAGGAGAGAAAGGAGGTGGGAAAAACTTGTTATTCCTTTCCATGGGTTTGGCAGTGACTTGGGTATCCCCATCCCACAAACCTGTAAGGCACCGGCCAAACGGGCCCTGGTCCCTTCTCCACAGGGACTTGATGCCTCAAGTTTGAGCTTTCACATTTTTCAGATTCTGTGCTGCCCAGGTGTCTTGGTTTTGAAAGCCAGGTATCTGCCAGGGGAAAGCTGGAGTTTCCCTTGGAATGGAGAATGTAAACTCCTCACCCCCTCCAAATTATAATTTTGCAGTTAAGGGCTTTCAGGCAAAGATATGGGAATAGGAATAACAGCTCTTTACCAGGAATATTAACAATAGAAATGTAGTAGAAAACAAAACCAACCAAACAAACAACAATTTTGGAGAACCCTGACAGAGTCAGAGCTACAACCTGACACCCTGTTGGTCAGGATGTTGGAAGCAGTCCCAAATAAGTCCTCCTGGAGTGGCAGATGTGGTTCTGTTGGGGCACAGATGATCCTGTAGAAAAGGGTCCAATGACGGTGAGAAGGTTCCAGTCTTCCTCCAGGAATCCGGTGGAACCAGATCCCTGGTGTTCCTACATCTCAGTTTTTTATCCAGGTAGGAATGGTTGGCTCCCCACACTGGGTGGAGCCTCTCACAATGGGGATGATAGAATTATGTTGTGCCCTTAGTGAGCCTTCATGGCCCATCAGCAGAAAATGGAGGGAGGACAGGTGGTGAAAGAGGTAACAAACACTGCCCCACCTGGTTTGAACAGCTGGCCCATTACCAGAAGGCATCCACCCCCCCTCCTCCCAGAGTTACAAGAGATAAAGAAGAACATCTCCCCAGCTGCTTTTAACAAATGAAATAAAATGCACATTTTTGGTTCCATAACCCAAGACACCAGGTGTGTAGCTCTGAGCCTCACACTCAGTGTCACTCAGCTCTCTTCACAGGCCAGGTAGACAAAACAAATCCTTTTCCAGTTTGAGACCCAGGACAACTGTTGCAACTTTCATTCCCCCCAAAAAAGCACAAACAACGTTGGGCTGAGGGGAGAGAACAAGGAGGACAGAACTTCATAACCTGAAGCTGTAATCGGACAATTAAACCCCAATATGCAAATGGACCAAAACTTATAAAAGTGTGAAACCTTGCAACCAGTCGTCCATCTTGTGACCATTTTGGGTCCCTCTCGGGTGTAGCCCTGGCCAGGCTCTTGTTCAGCCCAAGGTGTGTCCTTTAAGTCTTTTTAATAAATACCTGCTCTATTCTTTCAGCTCTGTTCCAGGTCAGCCTTCTAAAGGCATCAGGACCATCACAGCCCGAGGCATCTCCTGTGTCCTGCACTGAGGCTGTCTTGGGTTATGGACCCAAAAATGTGTATTCCACTTCATCTGTTGAAAGCAGCTGGGGAGATGTTTTTTCTTTATCACTTGTAACTCTGTAACTCTGATAATGGCCCAGCTGTTCAAACCAGGTCGGGCAGTGTTTTCTTATCTCTTTCACCACCCCTTCTCCCTCCAGGGGGATATCTGCTGCTCATGGGCCACTAAGGCTCACCAAGGACAGGACACATTCCATCATCCCATGGTGAGATGCTCCACTGTCTTGAGTTATGGACCCAAAAATGTGCATTCTATTTCGTCTGTTGAAAGCAGCTGGGGAGATTTTTTTTTTTTTTAATCTCTTGTAACTCTGGGGGGACGGAGGCAGATGCCTTCTGATAATGGGCCAACTGTTCAAACCAGGTGGGGCAGTGTTCCTTATCTCTTTCACCACCCCTCCTCCCTCCGGGGGATATCTTCTGCTCATGGGCCATTAAGGCTCACCAAGGCCAGGACACATTCCACCATCCCATGGTGAGATGCTCCACTGTCTTGGGTTATGGACCCAAAAATGTGCATTCTATTTCATTCTGTTAAAAGCAGCTAGGGAGATTTTTTTTTTTTTTATCTCTTGTAACTCTGGGGGGAGGGGGGCAGATGCCTTCTGATAATGGGCCAACTGTTAAAACCAGGTGGGGCAGTGTTCCTTATCTCTTTCACCACCCCTCCTCCCTCCGGGGGATATCTGCTGCTCATGGGCCATTAAGGCTCACCAAGGCCAGGACACATTCCATCATCCCATGGTGAGATGTTCCACCCAGTGGGAGGAGCCAACCATTCCTACCTGGATAAAAACGGAGACGTAGGAACACCAGGGATCTGGTTCCACCAGATTCCTGGAGGAAGACCAGACCCTTCTCACCATCACTGGACCCTTCTTACCATCACTGGACCCTTTTTCTCTCAGGATCATCTCTGCCCCAACAGAACCACATCTGCCACTCCAGGAGGACTTATTTGGGACTGCTTCCAACACCCTGACCAACAGGGTGTCGGGCTGTAGCTCTGACTCAGTCAGGGTTTTCTAGGATTGCTGTTTGTTTGCTTGCTTGTTTTGTTTGGGTTTTTTTTTGTTTTGGTTTGGTTTGGTTTTTTTGTACTGTTACATTTGTATTTTTTTGATATTCCTAGTAAAGAACCGTTACTCCCATTCCCATATCTCTGCCTGAAAGCCCATAATTGTAAAATTATAATAATACTTTGGAGGGGGTGAGGGGTTTACATTCTCCATTCCAAGGGAAACTCCATCTTTCCCTGGCAGATACCTGTCTTTCCAAACCAAGACAGAGGCCCCAGAAACCATCCCGTGTCCTCACTTCCACCCCTGTAAGGCGTTCAAGGCCAGGCTGGGCTTGTTTAAAAACCCTTTCCCATGGTGTTGGAAATATTTGCTTTGGAAACTTCAATGATTTAGTCAACCAGGGACTGGAAAAAATTATGGATGAGTAGAGGGGATCATCTTGAGGCCCTACAAAGACTGGAGCTGAGGGGGCTCAGCCTGGACAAAAGGAGGCTCAGGAGGGACCTTCTGGCAGCAGGGTGGAGGGTTGAGTTCTGTCCCCAGGGAACAAGGGACAAGAAGAAATGTTGTGCCAGGGAGGATTGTGTTGGATGTTAGGAAAAATCCCTTCCTGGAAAGGGTTGTCCACCCCTGGCATGGGGCAGCGGTGGAGTCCCCGTCCCTGAGCAGGAATAACATCCCCGTGGAGGTGGCACTTGGGGACTTGGTCAAGAGTGGCTTTGGCACTGCTGGGGGAAGAGCTGGACTCAATCTCAGGGGGCTTTTCCAACCTCAGCAGTTCCACAATTCCACACCCCACTGGGATTTGTTGCAGTGGGAAGGTGATTCCAAGGTTTCAATTCCTTACGGTAAACACGGTGTCGTGGTGTGTTTTTATTGTGTTTCCGATTGCAGCTCAGTTTTAACGGTCAGTTTTATACCCCCTCCCATATTTCGTATTGCTACAGTATATTTTATCCCTAATGGATTGCTCCCTTCCCCCTGTATTGTTGGTTTTGCCCTGGTTGTCTATCTTCCCTAAACCCGCCCTTCCCTCCTCCTACAGAACTGTCAATCCTTCCCTAACCCTGCCCCTTCTTCCAGAACCTTCCCTGTCAATCCCCCACCTTCGAGGCCCCAGTGGTTGGTTTGGACTGTTCCCTCCCCTTGTTCCTCACGTTCCTCCCCCATGTCACCTTTATTGGTTGGAAATTGTATCCTCTCCCAAGACCTCCCCCACTTATAAGCCCCTGCAAGCCCAGGTTCTGTGCTTTTTTCTGTCTCTGACCCTCGGGGAATAAACAGCTTTGGAAATCACAGAAGGCCTCTCCCTGTTCCTTGTCCCTGACCTCGACACGTGTCACCTGTGCTATAGAGCAGCTGTGCCCTGCAGCTGCACCCTGGATTGCCTGGCTTTTTGTGCCCTGCACCCCGGATTTCCTGGCTCTCTGTGCCCTGCACCCCGGATTTCCTGGCTCTCTGTGCCCTCCAGCTGCACCCCAGATTGCCTGGCTCTCTGTGCCCTGCACCCCGGATTGCCTGGCTCTCTGTGCCCTGCACCCCGGATTGCCTGGCTCTCTGTGCTCTGCACCCCAGATTTCCTGGCTCTCTGTGCCCTGCACCCTGGATTGCCTGGCTCTCTGTGCCCTCCAGCTGCACCCTGGATTGCCTGGCTCTCTGTGCTCTGCACCCCGGATTTCGTGGCTCTCTGTGCCCTGCACCCCGGATTTCCTGGCTCTCTGTGCTCTGCACCCCGGATTTCCTGGCTTTCTGTGGGCAGCTCCTGCTCCTGGCTGGGCTGAGGAACACCGGCATCGCGCCAACACAGAACCGACTTTGCCACCTGGAACCTTTGGATCCGTCCCCCTTCTTATCTGTGGTCAATCCCAATGAGCCACTTCACTGATAAGAACGATGAGCCAGTGATAAGACAGTGATAAACCAATGACAACCCCGTGATAAGACGCCACTAAGCTTTCTCAAACCTCCGTTACGCACACAAATAATTCGAAATTAATTCTAATTCGATGTAATTGCGGTCACTCCTAATGAGCCACTTCATTGATAAGAATGACAAGCCAGTGATAACGATAAATCAATGATAACCCCACGATAAGACACCACTAAGCTTTCTTAAACCTCCGTTATCCACATAAATAATTCAAAATTAATTCTAATTCGATATAATTGTGGTCAATCCCAATGAGACATTTTGATAAGAACAACAAGCCAGTGATAAGACAACGATAAACCAACGAAAAACCCGTGATAAGACACCACTAAGCTTTCTTAAACCTTTCGTTATTCACATAAATAATTCAAAATTAATTCTGATTTGATGTAATTTTGGTCACTCCTAATGAGCCACTTCATTGATAAGAATGACAAGCCAGTGATAACGATAAATCAATGATAACCCCACGATAAGACACCATTAAGCTTTCTTAAACTTCCGTTATCCACATGAATAATTCAAAATTAATTCTGATTTGATGTAATTGTGGTCAATCCCAATGAGACATTTTGATAAGAACAACAAGCCAGTGATAAGACAACGATAAACCAACGAAAAGCCCATGATAAGACGCCACTAAGCTTTCTTAAACCTTTCGTTATTCACATAAATAATTCAAAATTAATTCTGATTTGATGTAATTTTGGTCACTCCTAATGATCCACTTCATTGATAAGAATGACAAGCCAGTGATAACGATAAATCAATGATAACCCCACGATAAGACACCACTAAGCTTTCTTAAACCTCCGTTATCCACATAAATAATTCAAAATTAATTCTAATTTGATGTAATTGTGGTCAATCCCAATGAGACATTTGATAAGAACAACAAGCCAGTGATAAGACAACGATAAACCAACGAAAAACCCATGATAAGACACCACTAAGCTTTCTTAAACCTTTTGTTATTCACATAAATAATTCAAACTTAATTCTGGTTTGATGTAATTTTGGTCACTCCTAATGAGCCACTTCATTGATAAGAATGACAAGCCAGTGATAAGACAATGATAAACCAACGATAACCCCATGATAAGACACCACCAAGCTTTCTCAAACCTCTGTTACGCACACAAATAATTCAAAATTAATTCTAATTCGATATAATTGTGGTCACTCCTAATGAGCCACTTCATTGATAAGAATGACAAGCCAGTGATAAGACAACGATAAATCAATGATAACCCCCACGATAAGACACCACTAAGCTTTCCTAAACCTCCGTTATCCACATAAATAATTCAAAATTAATTCTAATTCGATATAATTGTGGTCAATCCCAATGAGACATTTTGATAAGAACAACAAGCCAGTGATAAGACAACGATAAACCAACGAAAAACCCATGATGAGACGCCACTAAGCTTTCTCAAACCTCCCTTATCCACATAAATAATTCAAAATTAATTCTGATTTGATGTTCCCTTCCATGTTTCATCCACGCAGAGAGCTGACGATCTTGGGGGTCTTTCCCAGTTACAATTATCCTGGGATAATGATTTTTAATTAGTAGAGTGGACCTTCCCATCAAACTTCATACTGATAAAACAGAATAAAGTGTAATTTATATTAAACCAGCTTTGACAGCGAGACTTTAATCACCCTAAACAATTAATGTCACGACACTTTGGTGTGGAGGTGAAGGCGCTGTTCACCTTTTCCACGTGGATTCCTGTGGAATCAGGGCCCCTGATTTTCCACTTTACAATGATAATACCCCCAACCCTCAAAACCAGCTGCAATTGATAAATCCATCAACAGACCCCCCTCAAGCAGATGGGGAAGGAAAAATAACCCCCCTGAAGATTAAAAAAAAAAAAAAACCCAAAGCAAAAACCTCCTGCTTTAAGTAAATACGTAAAGCCCCACCAGAATAAATCAGAATAAATGCCCAAACCAAACCACCCAGCAAAGGCCTTCTGGGGGAGAAAGGCTGCCAAAAAATAGATGAGAAAACACCTGGTGAGAAAACTCCACCTAAAGAAATTATTGAGATTGAGCAACGAGGGTGCAAAAAAAAATAGAGGGGAAAGGGAAAAGAACCAATTCTAAGAAGAAAGCAGAGGAGGGGAAATGGCAAAGAAACACGAAACATAAATTGTGAGAAAGGGGGAAAAACAACGATCCAAGGGCAAAATGCTGCTAAAAAATGTTTATAACAAGAACAAACTCCAGAATTTCCCAAAGCAAATCAATCTGGGTGCCACAGACCCCTCAGTTCTCCCTGAGATTCCATCCACAGGGTCCTTGGACCACCAGTTTTGGGTGTGGTCACCTCCTGCCCTCCCTGTCCCCACCCTGATGGAAGGTTTGGGGCAATCCGCAGCACCCAGGTCATGGAATTCTGGAAGGGTTTGGGTGGGAAGGGACTTCCAAGATCTTTAATTCCAACCTCCTGCCACGGGCAGGGACACCTCCCAGCACCCCAGGTTGCTCCAAGCCCAGTCCAACCTGGCCTTGGACGCTTCCAGGGGATCCACTTCTCTGGGAATTCCATTCCAGCCCCTCACCACCGTCCCACAGAAGAATTCCTTCCTGATATCCCAAACTCCCTCTGTCAATTTAAAGCCATTCCCCTCGTCCTGTCACTCCAGGCTCTTTTCCAAAGATTTCAGGCAAACCAAACTTGTCACGGGCAGCAAAGGAAGCAAATCCATCGGCCACATCCCTTCCCTCCAGGATCCCACTGCCAGCATCCCGTGACTCCTGGGGGGGCTGCATCCCACCCCGGGGAGGGAGCCCCAGCCCCTCCAGCCTGGGAAAGCCTCTGGAGCGATGGCTCTGCCTAAACCAAACCCCCCCGGCCGTGGAATTCACCCCTTCTGGAGAAAAGCTGCCCGGAGACAAAGGGATTTGGGATCATGGGGGCAGGGAACCGGGTGGACTTCAGGGCCATTCCCAACCCAAACCCTTCCAGAAGGATCCGGGAGCGCCACCCGCTCGGCTCAGCGGGGAACGTTCCTCTCCAGGGAATGATCCGCGTTCCCTCCTGGGCCTGCTCTGGCCAGGACAGCCCCCCGCGCCTCCCTCCGCTGCCAGGTTTTGTTATTCCCTGGGAAGATTGCTCCGGAACCAGGAGAGGACTCAGGGCTCTCGGGGACTGGAATCACCTTCTCCGCTCCCGAAATCCGCTGGGACTCACAAGAGGACTTGGTGAGCGCTGGCGGAATTCCTGCGGCTCCCGCTCCCAGGTGGGACAACAACAACAACGACAACGACACCACTTCCCAATTTCCCAGCTGGGCATGGACACATTTCAGAGAAGCCAACAGAAATGAAGATTTTATAGGAATTTAGAAAATATTCAGGGTTGTGTGAACATCAGGAGAGCCAGGAAAGCAAATCCATCGGCGCGGAAAAAAAAAAAATCATCCCCCCAAAAAAAAACGCTCCACAGTCCTGAACGAGTCCTGTTCTCCAGCCTCATTCCTTAAGGTTGGATTTGCAACAGGCCAGGGGGTGGGAAACGGGGAGGGAGCAAGGTGTTAAAGGATGGGATTAAAACGTCAGCGCTCAAAGATTTGGGCTGTGGAGAGAGACGCGGTGGAATAAATGGGATTGGATTTTTATTCCCAGCGTGTGCAGCCAGCAGGGAAAAAAAAAAAATAAAAAATCAGAGCATCAGAGAAAAGGTCGTGGTAGAGCAAATGATTTTTACAGCACTAAACACCACGGTGGACAGCGGCCAAATCCGATTTTGTTACGGAATCGTGGAGTGGTCTGGGTTGAAATGGATCTGAAAGCTCATCCCGTTCCTGCCCTCTGCCATGGGGACACCTTCCACCATCCCAGGCTGCTCCAAGCCCCACCCAACCTGGCCTTGGACACTTCCAGGGATCCAGGGGCAGCCACAGCTTCTCTGGGAATTCCATCTCAGCCCCTCACCACTCTCACAGCAAGGAATTCCTTCCCAATATCCCATCTAACCCTGCCCTCTGGCAGTGGGAAGCCACTTTCTGTGTCCTGTCCTTCTATCCCTTGTCCCAAGTCCCTCTCCAGCTCTCCTGGAGCCCCTTTAGGCACTGGAAGGGGCTCTGAGGTCTCCCTGGATCCTTCCCTTCTCCAGGCTGGACATTCCAAAGATTTGGGCTGTGGGGAGACGCAGTGGAATAAATGGGATTGGATTTTTATTCCCAGCGTGTGCAGCCAGCAGGAATCATGGAATGGTTCAGGTTAGGAGAGACCTTCAAGATCCTCCATTTCCACCACCTCCTTGATGGAAAAGTGGATTTTTTTTTTTTCCTCTCCTCTTCTTGTTCAATCATTTCGAGGGGGGTTTCAGAGTTGTTCCAAGCCTTTATATAACTTTAAAAATATTAAAAGACAACAGCCTGGCGTTCCCATGGTGACGGAGACAGCGGGAATTCAGGGGCTCGGGCTGTTGTTGGCATCTCCTCTTCAATCAAGGTTTGAAGGCCGGAGAAATTGGCTCGGAGCTTCCCTGAGAAGCTCCGGGTGGGAAGGAAGGGAGGAACAGAGCCGTGGAATGGTTTTGGGTGGGAAGGGACCTTGTGGCACATCCCTCAGGGATATCCTGGCTCCCCATCCCTGGAAGTGTCCAAGGCCAGGTTGGATGGGGCTTGGAGCCACCTGGGGTAGTGGGAGGTGTCGCTGCCCGTGGGCAGGGGGGTGGAACTGGATGAAATTCCCTTCCAACCCCAACCATTCCACGATTTTTTTTTGGTGGAAAAGGGTCTTTTTCTCGGATCAGGACGCTTAGAGAAAAGGACAAAGCTGCATTTTTATTCTGCCTAAATCAGGTTAAGTTGGAAAAAAAACCAAAAAACCAAAAAAAAAAACCCAAAAAAACACCCCAACCCCAAACCAAAAAAAAAAAAAAAAAAAAAAAAAAAAAAAAAAAAAAAACCAAAAAAACCCCAAAAAAATAAAACCCAGCCCCAAACGAAATGTTTCCAAAACTAAACCTAAAGAGCGACAGGAGCGGGAGAAAAAAGAGCAGGAAAAACCCCAAAATTTCACCGACTCACCCTTTTCCCAGCCTCCATCCAGCTCCACGCACGTCCCGAAGGAGCTCAGAGGAGAAAACCTGGAGGGTTTTGGGTCCTTCTACTCCCCCCCCACCAAAAAAAAAAAAACCACCACGGGTTGGACGTGAGGAAGCTCTCGCAGCCTTGAGAAAAAAAAAAAGAAAAAAAAGAAAAAAAAATAATAAAAAAAAGAAAACTTGTGAGCAGCAGCTGGTGCCCCGGGCACGGCGGAGCCGCCGATCCTGCCGAGACAGCCGGCAGGACAGACGGCCAAAATTCCTGGAAAAAACTGCAAGTCAGGGATTATTACGCTGAGGCTCTGGAAAGGGAATAAAAGGGTTTTGTGGTTGGCTTCGCACCGTGACCCAACTTGTCCCCCCTCTCCTGACAAAAGCGAATTCCCCAAGTTTTGGCCGCGGGGGGCGAAAGCTGCTCGGCGGGACCCTCGGCTGGGCTGTCACCGTGGCCAAGCTGCCCTTTATCCTCCCCCCCAAAAAAAATATTTTGGGGGTGTTTGGGGTGTGTTGGGGAACGCGGCAGTGGAGGGAACATCCGATGGAGCAGCAGCAGGAGGTGGTGGGACCGAGGGAAAAGTTTGGAGCGGAAGAATTTCAGGCGGGACCCCCCAGGTGGAAGAGATGCTGGGGGTCCCCAGAAGGGGTTGGAGCCTCTCCCGGTTTGGGGGTCTCCATCCCCATCCCAAAAACAGCAGAGGGGGAATGGGAAGGTGGATGTGGATGGGGGTGGGCAGGGGGGTGGCGGGGACACGGCTCCCAAAGGGTACAGCGGAGTATTTTGGGGTGCTGGGGGGAGACACGGGGAGGGGGGAGAATGTCACAGACCCCGGGGAGGGCTCAGGGACCACACGGTGCCACGGTGGGGTGACGGTCCCGGGGGATTTGTGGGTCCGGGGGTGCTGGGGGACCCCCATGTATGAGTGTGGACACACAGAGCCCCCACGGCAGCTCCCACGCTTCTTTCTCCCCCCCTCTTCCCATTTCCATGCGCCTCGGGAAATACGGGATTACCGTATTTACAAATGTGCGTGCGCGCCACGAGTACCGTATTTTTTTTTCCCGAGTGCGCATCACGCCGGTACCGTAATTCCCAGCGCGCATGCGCCCTGCCACCGCCGTTATTTCAAATGCGCATGTGCCAAATAAATACCGGGGGGTTTTAACGTGCGCATCGCACCGGTACCGTAATTTCACCGCGCGCATGCGCACTGAAAGCAACGTGTTCTAGATGCGCATCACACGGTTACCGTAATTCCAGATGCGCACGCGCACCACAACTACAGTAATTCTGGTTGCGCAGCACGCAATTACCATACCTCGAGGTGCGCATGCGCACATTAAGTACCGTAATGTCCAACGTGCATCATGCAATTACCGTGTTTCCAAGAGCGCATGCGCACACCAAGTGGCGTTGGTCCAAGTACCGTATTTACAAATGTGCATGCGCCCCTCGACTACCATAGAGCTAAAAGCACGCTGCACCGCGACACCGTAATTCCAAATGCGCATGCGTACCACCACTACCGTAATTCCAAATGCGCATCACACCTCAGGTGCCGTAATTCCAAAGGTACCGTATTTTCCAACACGCATGCGCATCAAAACTACCGTTTCTAAACGCCCTGGGCGCCATGACTACCGTATTTCCGAGTGTATATCGCGCTCATGTCTTATCTCCCAGCGCGCATGCGCACCACAGCTGCCGTAATTCCAACGGCACGTACCAGAACTACGATCTTTCTAAAACGCGCATGCGCACAAGTACCGTATTTCCCAAAGAACATCGCAAGTAACGTAATCACAAATGCTCTTGCGCGCCGCCGCCACCGTATTTCGAAGAGCGCATCCCAGCACAACTACCGTATTTCCTGACGCGCATCCAACGTAGCTACCGTATTTCCGAGTGCGCATCGGAACACAACTACAGTACTTCCAAACGCGCATCACGAAACTACCGTATTTCCGAGTGCGCATGCGCACCGCCAGACGACCGTAATTGCAAGCGTGCGCCGCATCCCCGGCGGTTACCGTAATTCCCAGAGTGCGCACGCGCAGAGCTCGCGCCACGCCTCTCCCCACCCCACACAGGCGCTACCGTATTTCCCAGAACGCACGCGCAGTCAACCCCCCCCATCCTCCTACCCCTCCCATCATCCCCCCTCATTTGAATACGGGGCGGGGCTTGGCCGCGTGAGGGGGGCGGGGACATTGCGGGGACACGCCCCCCAGCGCTGCCCCCATTGGCCGCGCCGCCGTTGTCGCTGGTGACGGGGACGCGGCGCTCAGAGCGCGCCGGGAGCGGCCGCGGCGGGCACGGAGCGAGGAGGGGCCGGGGGGCACCGGGCGGGGGGGGGTCGGTCACGGAGGGGGGGGGGGCCATGGGAGCCCGAACCGGGGCCGGGAGCGGCGGCGGCGGCGGCCAGCGGTAGAGCCGCCGGGGATCATGGCGGAGAGGTGAGCAGCGGCATCGCGGCAGGGGGGGGATGGGGTGGAATTTGGGGAGGGGGGCGGGCGGGTGGGGGGGCTGCGCCTCCAGGTCCAACCCCCCCCCCCAAATCCTCTTTAGGGATCGTTTCTTGCATTCCCGTTCCTCTCCATATGGCGTTTATGGGGGTGCCCCCCCCCCTCTTTGAGGTGCCCTTGGGGGGGGTCTTTACCCCTCCCCCATCACCACTTTTTGGGGGTGGGGGGGGGGTCTCAGCCCCTTTTTTGGGAAGCGAGGGGCTCCCTCCTCCTCCTCTGGCTCCGTTTTTGATTTCGGGGGTTGAAGTGGTGGGGGGGGGTTCGTCCCCACCTGCGCTGCATCCAGGTGTCGGTTCGGCTGGAGAATTCCAAGCCTCCCCCCCCCACCACCACCCCTTCCCAGATTTTGGTGCATGGAAGGGGGGGCTGGATTCGCCCACCTGCTTTCCCGTGGCTGCAGGAAGGGGATGGGGAAAAAAAGAGGTGGGGGGGGGGGAGATGGAGCTCTCAACCCCACCCTGGATATCGGGGAGAATTGGGGAAGGAGAAGGGAATTGGATCCCACCCTGCTGCCAGTGGAGGGGCTGGATCCCACCCCCGCTCCCTTTGGAAAGGGGTCGTGGAGGGGCTGGATCCCACCTGGTTGCCCCTGGAGCGGTTGGATCCCACCCTGCTCCTGACGGAGAGGAGCGGGGGGGAGGTTTATGGAGGGCTTGGATCCTCTCCTGCTCCCCGTGGTTTGGGCTGGATCCCTGGTTCCCTGGTTTGTGGAAGGGCTGGATCCCACCCTGCTCCCTGTGGAGGGGCTGGATCCCACCCTGCCCCTCTTGAGAGGGGTTTGGAAGGGCTGGATCCCACCCTGATCCCTGTGGAGGGGCTGGATCCCACCCTGATCCTTGTGGAGGGGCTGGATCCCATCCTGATCCCTGTGGAGGGGCTGGATCCCACCCTGATCCCTGTGGAGGGGCTGGATCCCACCCTGCTCCTTATGGAGGGGTCGAATCCCACCCTGCTCCCCTTTTTGGGGGGGGTTTGGAGGGTCTGGATTCCACCCTGCTCCTCACAGGGGATTTTATGGAGGTGCTGGATCTCATCCTGCTCCTTCTGGAGGGGTCGAATCCCACCCTGCTCCCCTTTTCGGGGGTGTTTGGAGGGGCTGGATCCCCATCCCGCTTCCCCATGGAGCGGCTGGATCCCACCCTGTTCTGTAGGAAGGTGCTGGATCCCACCCTGTTCTCCTTGAGGGGCATCATGGAGAGGCTGGATCCCACCCTGCTCCCTCCGGAGGGGTCAAATCCCACCCTGCTGCCCTTTTTGGGGGGGTTTGGATGGGGCTGGATCCCATCCTGCTCCCTCCGGAGGGGTCAAATCCCACCCTGCTTCCCTTTTTGGGGGGGTTTGGAAGGACTGGATCCCATCCTGCCCCTCTCAGGGGGTTTTATGGAGGTGCTGGATCCCATCCTGCTCCTTGGGGAGGTGCCGGATCCCACCCTGCTCCCTCCTGAGAGGGATTTGGAAGGGCTGGATCCCACCCTGCTCCCTCCGGAGGGGTCAAATCCCACCCTGCTTCCCTTTTTGGGGATGTTTGGAGGGGCTGGATCCCATCCTGCTCCTTGGGGAGGTGCTGGATCCCACCCTGCTCCCTCCTGAGAGGGATTTGGAAGGGCTGGATCCCATCCTGCTCCTTGTGGAGGGGCCGGATCCCATCCTGCTCCCTCCGGAGGGATTAAATCCCACCCCGCTTCCCTTTTTTGGGGGAGGATTTTGGAGGTGCCGGATCCCATCCCGCTCCTTGTGGAGGTGCCGGATCCCATCCCGCTCCCCACGGAAAGGGATTCGGGAAGGGGAAGGGGCTGGATCCCACCCTCCGCAGGATGGATGGCTGGCTGGGTTAAATCCCACCCTCCTCTCCTCCGGAGGATGGAAAAGGGCTGGATCCGGATCCGACCCCATCCCGATGTTCCCCTGCTGGGGGCAGGGGGGTGATGCCCGGGATGGATCCCATGGGATGCAGGAGGTGTTTTCATGGAGGTGGAAGGTGTGGCAGGGCGAGGGGAGGGGGTGATGGGGTGGGGAGGGGGGCTCCGGGGAGGCGTGGGAGTGGGTGGGGATGCGGGGGGGGGGGGGATGCGCCGGGAAAAAAAAAAAAAAAAAAAAAAAAGGGAAAGCGGGCAGGGAATGGAGCCGGGCTGGGATGGAGAGGAGGGAGGGATTGGGATGGAGCCGGGCTGGGATGGAGAGGAGGGAGGGATTGGGATAAGGAGGGGGGGCTGCAGCGGGATGCGCAGCGCCGGAATTTGGGGCGGGGATTCTGGAAGGACCAAATCCGCTGGAAAGGGCAGAGTTGTTCGGGGATTTATTTATTTATTCCGCGGAGCGCGCCGGTTGGGGATTTGATTTTATTTTTTATTTTATTTATATTTTTTTTTGATGCCCTCTCTTCCCTTTGGCGCCGTTTTCCCCCCCCTTCCCCGTTCCCCCTCCGGCTGCGAAAACTGCAGGGATGGCAGCGAAGTTATTTATTTATTTCCTTATTTATCTCTCCCTTTTTTTTTTTTTTTTTTTCCATTTATTCCCCTGGTTTCTTGATTTCCTTGCCGTTTTATTTCCTTTTTTTTTTTTTTTTTTCTATTTCTTTCTTTCCTTATTTGGGGTGATTCATCGAGTTTATTTTTTTTTCTTTATCCTCTCTTATTTATCCCCCCACTTTCGAGATTCCAAACCCCTTGAGTGACCTCTACGGAGAAATCCGCAGCTGCTCGGCGGCTCCGGGAGCCTCACCTGGCAGAGGCACGCAGCTGGGTGGGATTAAGGGAGAGGGGGGAGGGAAAAAAATCCCAAAATCCCATGTTTTTTCCATAAAAAAATAGACAGATCCGGGATGTTTGGAGGGGCAGCAGGTGGCCGGGGCAGGGCTGGAATTTTGGGATGTGTGGGTTCTTCCCTCGGTGCCTCCCTGGATCGGGGTTGGTTGGGCTCCTTCCCCTCTCCACCCTTGGAATGTCTTTTTTCCCAGCTGGACTTTTCCGCCGATCCCAAAAAAAAAACAAAAACCCAGCGGGATTGTAAAAGGGTTTGGGCTGGAAAACCGATGGTTTGGAGCGGGGGTTATTTGGATTGGTTCCGGGAATGTGGGATCTGGGATCGTTTGGGGGGGGTTTTGTGTTGGGAGTTTGGGGAGTTCTCCCAGAGTTATTCCCCTGTGGAATTTTTTGGGGGGGATTGAGGGTTGGTTGTGTTCCTTCCCCAATCCCTCGGGATGGGTGGAAGAGGGAGAGCTTGAGGAATCCAGCGGCCTTCCCCATTCCTCCGAAGGAATAAGTCCGTATTTCCATTTCTGAAGGGAAAAAATTCCATATTTTCATGGGATATCCTGAATGGCAGAATCCCTGGAATGCTTTGGGTGGGAAGAGGCCTTAAATCCCACCTAACGCCACGGGAAGGGACGCTTTCCACCATCCCAGGTTTCTCCAAAGCCCAGCCTGGCCTGGAGCTGGGAATGCTGGCTCTTGGGATCGCTGCCCGGCAGCAATCCTAAGGCCTAAAAAATCCTAAATTTGGGTGAATTTCACTCCCAAAACCTGGAATTTTTGCATCGCTGGTGGTGGCACAACCCATCCCACCAGCACCAGGGATGGATTTTCAGGATAATCCCAACATTAATCCCATTGGGAAAGAGGATTTCGGCGCTTCCTTCGGGAAGAAAGGCCCGTGGGGAGGCCCCTTGTTTTTCCAGGGAAGTCTTGGCTTTTTTTTTCCCACCCAAATTCCTGGATTTTTTTTTTCCTGCTGCAAATCCAGACAATCCAAGCTCTGGGCTGTCTGGGAGCCAGATGTCCTGGGGCTGCTCTTTTTCCAGAGGGGCTGGAGATGGCTTCAAAGGGGTTTTTTTTTTTTGGGAATGTCCCGCCGCGCCGTGGGATCGGCTGCTTGGGGTGGTCAGGGATTTATGGAATCGTTTGGGCTGGAAAAATAACCCTGAAAATCGTGGAGTTCAACCCTAAAAGGTTGGAAGGAAAGGGAGGGTTCCTGAAAGGTTTTTCCAAAATCCTGGCTCAGGCTGTGGTTTCGCCGTGGGTTGTTTTTTTTCCTGGCGTCCATAAAAATCGGTCGGTTCAGTTTTATCCCAGATTTTTTTTGGGATTTCACCCCAGCTGCAACCCCAAGAGGTTTTGGGGTTTTTTTTTATGGATTGTCCAACCTTTGTAGGGTTTCCAGGCCTTCATCCCAAGTGATCCCTTTTAAAAAATGGGCGTTCCACGGAATTCCTGGAAAAACACGGGAACGTTGTTCCCACACTTCCTGGGAATCCATGAAAATCTTGTTCTCTGGGCCACCGAATCCCTTCTTTAGTTGGGGAGTTGGAGGATCCCTGATGCATCCCAGAGGTCCTCCCTATGGATAATCCTGATCTTCCTCTAGGGAAGGAATTCCCTTGATTTTGTGCTCCTTTAAAAAACTTGGGGTTTTTTTTCCCTCTCCATTTCCCAGAAAATTTGGATGAATCCATGGATCTTTACCTGGATTTGGTGGTGACCTACTTAGGCCTTGATCCCGAAGTTCCAGGCTTTGGGGAATTCCTCCAGACGTTCCCAAGAAACCAAAGCTTTGTGGCGCCGTCGTTCCTTTCCTGAGAAATTACGGATTTTGGAGTCTCCTCTCTGGGAATTTGGGAACAACACCACAAAAAAAAAAAAAAAACCAACCAAATAATGGCTTAAAAACCTTTAAAAAAAAAATTCCCAAATCCTGGGAATTCAGTCAGATCCCAGAGTCAAACTGATGTCAAATCCCATAAAACCATTCCCTGATAGCCATGGGAGGGCCTGGATTTAGGGGAGGGATCCCAAAATGTCGGATCTGGGATTTTGGGAGCCTGGATCCCGAAGTTCCAGGCTTTGGGGAATTCCTCCAGCCGTTCCCAAGAAACCAAAGCTTTGCGGCGCCGTCGTTCCTTTCCTGAGAATTTACGGATTTTGGAATCCCACTTCTGGGAATTTGGCATCAGACACCAAAAAAAAAAAACCCTAAACAAGTAATGACCCAAAAACCTTTAAAAAATTCCCAAATCCTGGGAATTCAGTCAGATCCCAGAGTCGAACTGATGTCAAATCCCATAAAACCATTCCCTGATGGCAGAACGGAGCTGTGGGAGGGCCTGGATTTAGGGGAGGGATCCCAAAATGTCGGATCTGGGACTTTTGGGGGCCTTGATCCCGAAGTTCCAGGCTTTGGGGAATTCCTCCAGACGTTCCCAAGAAACCAAAGCTTTGCAGCACCGTCGTTCCTTTCCTGAGAAATTAGGGATTTTGGAGTCCCACCTCTGGAAATTTGGGAACAACACCACAAAAAAAAAAAAAAGCAAAAAAACCCAAACAAACAAGTAATGACCCAAAAACCTTAAAAAAATTCCCAAATCCTGGGAATTCAGTCAGATCCCAGAGTCAAATTGATGTCAAATCCCATAAAACCATTCCGTGATAGCCATGGGAGGGCCTGGATTTAGGGGAGGGATCCCAAACCGTCGGATCTGGGATTTTGGGGGATTTTTGGGGTCTGTGCTGCGGCTGCCGTTGGAGTTTTTTTTATTCAGGAATTTTTAATATTTTTATTGCTCCAGATGATAAAACACCAGCGGGAATTTCCTTCGGGTGATTTAGGATTCGGTTGGGACGATTCCAAGTTGTCCCAGTGACCTCTTCCTTCACCAAAAAAAAAAAAAAAAGAAATTTAAAAAAAAAAATAAAAATAAATCCCTCAGATCATCATTCCTTGCTCTTCCTCCGTCCTCTCTTCCCTCCCGCATTTTTTGCTCCAGTGATTATTTCCTTACATGCTCCAGATAACGCATTGAACCCCGACCTTTCCTCTTCCTCCTCTGGCTCTTCCCAAAAATAAACATTCCGGCTGGAATTTTTTTTTATTTTTATTTTTTAATATTTTTATTTTTCCCGACTCATCCAGGCTGGCTATTTTTAATTCCAGCCGCCAAGAAACGTTTGAGGGATGAATTTTTGTGCTCCAGGTGCTGAGAGCTCTCCAGAGCTCCCAGCGCCCTTGGGAATTCGTCGTTATCCCTGGGATTCCTCCCAAATCCCTTTTTGTTTTTCGGGATTTTTTTGGTTTTCCAGCTCCTGGAAAGGATCCCGTGGCGCTGTTCCGATGGGAGGCGCCTCCGGTCTCAAATTCTTCACCCCTCGCTCTTTCCTTGGATTTGGGATCCAGGGATTTGGTTGATTTCCTCCCTCCTGCTCCTGCCCTTTGGGCCTTCCCACCGCGCCATCCTGATTTTTTTAGGGAATAAACCCTAAAAAAATCCACCAAATTTTTTTTTTAGGGAGCTAAAAGCGTCTCTCTGGCTTTTTAACCAAGCCGGGTATCCCCATCTCCACGTTCCCAAGAGGAAAACAGATCTTATTTCCAGGTTGTTTTTTTTTTCCCAAGTCTTTCCCGACAATAAACGGGAAGGAGTGGGAAGAGGCAGCGGAGTGACCCAGTGGTGCCATTCCAAGACCAGGAATGCCCTTCCTGCAGGGAAAAACATGGAAATTCCTGGTTGTTGAGGAAAGTCCCGTAAAACTTGGAGTAAATGAGGCCTGGAATGGGAATCTCCGAGGGTTCAGAAGGTTTTGGGGCTTTTTTGTTGGATTTTCCTGGCGGTGGGATCCTGGGAGGTTTCGTTCCTGGCTGGAATGGAGGAGCTTGGAAGTTTGGGGGTTCTGGGTTGGAGCAGGGCTTTTGGAATGGTTTGGGTGGGAAGGGACCTTCAAGACCACCCGTGGGCAGGGACACCTTCCAAGATCCCAGGGTGCTCCAAGCCCGGTCCAACCTGGCCTTGGACACTTCCAGGGATCCAGGGGCAGCCACAGCTTCTCTGGGAATTCCATCCCAAGCCCCTCACCACCCTCCCAGGGCAGGATTCCTTCCCAATATCCCATCCAGCCCTGCCCTCTGGCATTGGGAAGCCATTCCCTGTGTCCTGCCCTTCCATCCTTTGTCCCAAATCCCTCTCCAGCTCTCCTGGATCCCCTTTAGGCTCCGGAAACGACTCCAAACTTTCCTTCCCTTCTCCCGGTGAACGCCCCCAACCCTCATCCCGTTTTTCCTGGGATTTCACCTCCCAGTCCATGGCTGCCTTCCCCTGTGCTGTCCTTTTATTCTTCACCACCAAAAAACCAGCGTGGGGGAGGGAAAAAAAAAAAATCCCTGGATTTGCTCACGGCTCCTTTCCTTGTGGCGTTTTCCCTACGGAAAATCCCGCGCGCGCCCCCGATCCCTTCGGATCCCGCGGTTCCGCCTCTTCCCGAGGCGCTGCTGACATTTCCCTGCCTGCCTCGTTTTTTTTTCTTTATTTTTTTATTTTATTATTGATCTTCCTTTCTCTGCTCCGTGCCCGAATGGAAGTGGACTCCCGACGGGAAAAGCCGTTGGGAAAAACGGGAAGCGGGTGACTTTCCTTCGGGAAACGCCGCCGCGGAATTCCGGGGATTTTTGTGGGGTTTTTTTTATGGATCTTCCTCGTGGGCTTCAGGGGGGAAGGGGGTAGGTGGGAAAAAAAGCATGGAAAAGCGCAGTGGTGGGATGGAAATGGGGGTGGTTTCCTTCTCCTGGAAGAGGAAGGTGGGCTTGGAATAAGGCGGGAATTCCGGTTTCGGTTGGGAATTTCAACCCGCCGTCAGTCCCTGAGGGGTGTCGGGAGCGCTGGAATCATGGAATGGTTTTGGGTGGGATGAGGAGGTGAGGAGCAGCCAGTTCCACCCCCCTGGCCACGGGGAGGGATCATTCCCGCCATCCCAGGTTGCTCCAGCCTGGCTCTTGGACACTTCCAGGGATCCAGGGGCAGCCACAGCTTCTCTGGGAATTCCATCCCAGGGCCTCACCGCCTTCCCAGAGAGGAATTTCTTCCCAATATCCCACCTGGCCCTGCCCTCTTGCCTCCGTTCCCCCCTTATCCTGTCATTCCATGCCTTTTTCCAAAACCCTTCCTTGGGTTTTTTTTTTTTGGGGGGGGGGATCTCTTTGCACTCTCAATCCTTTCGAGGGCTCCAAACGAAGCCGCCCCCGGAATTCCGAGTTCCAGGTGGGCTCGGAAGGGAAAATGCTGCTCCTTGAGGAGCCTCGTCTTCCTTCTTTTCCCTATTCCAGGGTTATTTTTGGGTCTTTTTGGAGGAATCCGTTTTTAAATTCCTCACGTTTCACACCCCGAGCACGGACATAAGGATTTGTTGGATCTGTGGGTGCATCCTCAACTTTATTGGGAATTAAGCTGCCTCTTAGGAGTTTTTTTTTTGGATCCATTTTTGGATTTCTGGATGCTTCCCAAGGTCCTTTGCTCCCTTTAATCCAAAGGGGGCATCCATGGATCCGTGTGCTCTCAAAAACAGGGAAAGGGAGGAATCCCATGGAGCCCTTTCCCGGCTGGGCTGCCGGGAAATAAAATAAATAAAATAAAATAATAAAATAAAATTTAAATTAAAATAAATAATTATATATATTAATAAATAAAATAAATAAAATAAATATTAAAATTAAATTATTAATAATAAATAAATAAATAAATAAATAAAAATTAAAATAAATAAATAAATATTTAATAAATAAATAAATAATAAAATATATGATTTTATAAATTATATAAATAAAATAAAATAAAAATTAAAATAAAAATAAAATAAAATAAAATAAAATAAAATAAAATAAAATACCAGAACAAAAATCCCTGGCAAGATATGATGCAGTCGGGAATATTTTTGGAATAATTAGGAAAAAGGGGGAAAATAAAAATACTTAGGAGAAGAGGAAGAATTCCTTTGGGAAGAGGAGGAATTGAGGGGTTCGTGCTCACTTCAGTGGGCGCTGGGTGAGGTGGGAGGGGATTTTTCTCCCACTTCCCAGAAAAAAAAAATTTGGATTTTGGGGGATTTGGGTCGGCTGAGGCTGCTGGGCTCCGAATCGTCCACAGGGAGGAATTCTTCTTAATTCCATGGAGTCATGGAATGGGTTGGAGGCTTAAAAATCATCTCATTCCAACTCCTGCCACGGGCAGGGACACCTTCCCCTATCCCAGGTTGCTCCAAACCCTGATCCAGCCCGGCCTTGGACACTTCCAGGGATGGAGCAGCCATGGAATCCTCCGGGAATTGCATTCCAACCCCTCACCGCCCTCAGCTGTAACCAATTCCTCCCTTAAAATCCAAATTCCTCCCTTAAAATCCAAATTCCTCCCTTAAAATCCCAATTCCTCCCTTAAAATCCAAATTCCTCCCTTAAAATCCGAATTCCTCCCTTAAAATCCAAATTCCTCCCTTAAAATCCGGTCCAAAAGGACCAGGAATCCTGCTGGGTTGGAGGGCTCGGATTGCTGATTCCCGTAGGGATGGAGCCGGGATGGGAGCAGCCTCCCTCCCTCGGGATTGGCGTGTCCCTAATTAAGTGTGTCTGGATTAAACGGAGCAACAAAAACCCGGGAAAAGCCTCTTTATTTCCCATTAATTCCACGGTAAATTGATTTTTTTTTTTTTTTTTCTTTTCCTTGCGACCTCTGCTTCTCCCAAGGAGCTGAGACCGTTCCCTTCCCCGTTCCCACCTTCCCATGTAATTTCCTGGAGAGGCCAGGGCTGCCAGGAAGGAGAAAATTCCAGATGAATCCATCCTTTTAGGGGCCTTTTTCTTTTTCTCTCCCCTTCTTCTCCTGCCTCCCCTTCTTCTCCTGGATGTCACCTTGAGGAATCCGTACTGTTCCATCCTTGGTTTCAAAGTGGGTGCTGCTCCTCTCCCCCCCAAAAAAAATTCCCACAGTGATCCAGGGAACAAATTTTCTCTCTGGGAATTTTCTGTTTTAACGGGTTTTTTGGGGTGGGTTTTTTTTTTTTTGGTGGTTTCTTTTTTTTTTTTTTTTTGTTTTTTTTTGGGTTTGTGGGTTTTTTTGTTTGTTTTTTTGGTGGGTTTATTTTTTTTTTTTGGTGTTTTTTTTTTGGGGGGGTTGTGGTTTTTTTGGGGTTTTTTTTGGTTTTTTTTAATTAGTTTTTGATTTTATTTTTGTTTTCATTGGGTTTTTTTGTTTGGTTTTTTGGTGGGTTTTTTTGTGTTTTTTTTTTTGTGGGTTTTTTGTTGGTTTTTTGGGGGTTTTTTTGAGGTTTTGTTTTGGTTTTGGTTTGTTGGGGTTTTTTTGGGGTTTTTTTTGGTGTTTTTTTTAATTAGTTTTTGATTTTGTTTTTGGTTTTGTTGGGGTTTTTTGTTGGGTTTTTTGTTGGGTTTTTTGTTGGTTTTGGGGGGTTTTTTGTTGGTTTTTTTGGGGTTTTTTTTTTGAGGTTTTGTTTTGTTTTGTTTTGTTTTCTAATTGAGGAAAATCCTGTGCCCAGAACTCTCCAAACCCCCCCCCAATAAGTCAGGCCTGGAATAATTCCTGTTCTGTCACACTCCAGCTCACCTGAACAATTCCCTCTTTTTTCTTTTCCTCGGCTGGGAGGGAAACGGAAAGGGATTTTTATTTTTATTTTTATTTTTATCGGGATGAAAGTGGGAATAAGATCAAAGAACGGGATTGGGTTGGAAAGGGACCTTAAAAATCATTCCCAACCCCCTTCCCATGGGCAGGGACAACTTCCACCTATCCCAGGTTGCTCCCAGCCCCTTCCAAGCATCCTTGGACACTTCCAAGGATGGAGCAGCCACAGCTTCTCTGGGAATTCCAGAAACTCTCATTGTAACGCTCGGAGGGCGCAGAACGAGGTTGGGAAAGATTTTTATGGGAAAACCCATGGGAATAACACGGGGAGGAAAAATACATTCCTTCATTTATCATCCCTGGAATGCCCCAAAGTGTTGGTTTGGGGTTTTTTTTTTGGGAAAAACAGGAAATTAAATTTCCCAAACCCTTGGGAAAAATCCAGGCTGGGTTGTGCAGGAGGAGCAGGTCAGGCAGCAGATCCCGATGCTTTTCCAGCTAGGAAAAATCCCGATCCCAGACTTTTAAGCCACGGGGGGTGGGATTTGCTTCCTTCCAGGTGTTCCTCCTCCCCGGGGCATTGCCTCAGCCTTATCAGCTCATCAAGTGCCTTATCAGCAGCTCATTAAGTGCCTTATCAGCCCACGGGAGGGGTGGAATTCTCTTTGGAATTCTGAGGTGGCCATCCTTTTTTGGGCAGGAAGGGATCACGGGAAAATCGTCGGAAAATCGGGATACTCCTGGCAGGTGCAAATGGCTCTTAACTGTGGAAAACGTGGGGTTTTTTGGGAATTCTGTGGGAATGCCTGGATCAGGGATCCTCTGTGCTGAGGAAACCTCAGATCCCAGGATGGATCAAGGTCTTGTCCAGAAGACCATTCCCGATGGATCTTCATGGCAAGAGGGACGTTGAGGGGCTGGAGCCGTGTCCAGGGGTGGGAATGGAATTGGGGAAAGGTCTGGGAACACCAGGAGCAGCTAATCCTGGAGAAAAGGAAGGGTTTGAGGTTTTTTTTTTTTAGGGATAAATGGGCTGAGCTGAAGAGCTGACCCTCCTTGCGTCAAATCCCACAACAAAGCCGGGAATTCCGATGCCGTTCTTTGTTCCCTTTCCCCTTCCAGCAGAAGGTGGGAAACTCCTAAATTTGGGAAACCATGAGCTCGGGGTGAGGTGTTGGGAATTTTTTTTTTTGTGCTGTCAACGGTTTTTCCTCCTGGAGAACCTGGAAAAGGGAATTTCCCTTCCAGTGGAAGGTGGGAAACTCCTAAATTTGGGAAACCAAGAGCCCGGGGTGAGGTGTTGGGAATTTTTTTTTTTTTGTGCCATCAACGGTTTTTCCTCCTGGAGAACCTGGAAAAGGGAATTTCCCTTCCAGTGGAAGGTGGGAAACTCCTAAATTTGGGAAACCGAGAGCCCGGGGTGAGGTGTCGGGAATTTTTTTTTTTGTGCTGTCAACGGTTTTTCCTCCTGGAGAACCTGGAAAAGGGAATTTCAGGAGGGGAGGAACCGGCCCGGGGAAGCAGAGAAAGGTTGTTGGTGACTCAGGGATCTCCCTCCGCCCACATTCCCTGATCCAAGCCTCTCCCTGCTCTTTTCCTGATTCCTGTCAGGTTTTTTCCTGGGTGGTGGAAATCGTTCCGCCTCCGGGAATGCTCTTGGAGGAGCTCCAGGAGAGCTGGAGAGGGACTTGGGACAAGGGATGGATGGAGGGGCGGGACACAGGGAATGGCTTCCCACTGGTTAGACGGGATTTTGGGGAGGAATTCTTCGCCTTGAGGGGCTGGGATGGAATTCCCGGAGAAGGCTGTGGCTTGTCCCATCCCTGGAGCTGTCCCAAGGCCAGGTTGGACACCTTGGGATGGTGGAAGGTGGTTGGAGCTCAATGGGCTTTGATCCAATCCCTTCCAAACCAACCCATCCCACGAGGTAAAAATGGAAGAACCTAAAGCTCCATGGAATTCTGACTCAAGCTCCATGGAATTCTGACTCAAGCTCCATGGAATTCTGACTCAAGCTCCGTGGAATTTTGACTCAAGCTCCATGGAATTCTGACTCAAGCTCCATGGAATTCTGACTCAAGCTCCATGGAATTCTGACTCAAGCTCCATGGAATTCTGACTCAAGCTCCATGGAATTCTGACTCAAGCTCCATGGAATTTTGACTCAGGCAGGATTTAAGAGCAGGAACGGAAAGGCACGGATATCCGAGGTGGGCTGGGGGGGGGGGTCTACAAAAACCTGGAGAACTCTGTCAAAAGCAGGGATTGGGAAGGAAAAGATAAAGAGGGGGAAAACGAGGAATAAAGTTACCATTTAGGTGAAAAAGTGGAATTGTGGAATTGTTCAGGATGGAAAGGAGCTGGGGGGTCGAGCCCCAGCACTTCCAAGGCCACGTCCCCAAGTGGATTTTGGATCCCTCCTGGAACAGCCCTTCCCAGGAGGAATTCTCCCAAAAAAATATCCCAACCAAATGCCACCTGAGGCCGCTTATCCCTCATTTCCTTGGGAGAAAATCCCGACCTTCTCCCGGCTCCGACCTTGGAGCAGAAACGTGGAAAAACCCCCAATAACCCTGGAATTAATCCAAAGGGACAGAAACTCAGGAGAAGAAAAATTTGGGTGAAAAAGTGGAATTGTGGAATTGTTCAGGATAGAAAGGAGCTGGAGGGTGGAGATCCAGCACTTCCAAGGCCACGTCCCCAAGTGGATTGTGGATCCCTCCTGGAACAGCCCTTCCCAGGAGGAATTCTCCCAAAAAAATATCCCAACCAAACCTCCCCCGATGCCACTTGAGGCCGCTTGTCCCTCATTCCCTTGGGAGAAAATCCCAACCTTCTCCTGGCTCCGACCTCGGAGCAGAAACATGGAAAAAAATCCAACAACCCGGGAATTAATCCAAAGGGACAGAAACTCGGGAGAAGAAAAATTTGGGTGAAAAAGTGGAATTGTGGAATTGTTCAGGATGGAAAGGAGCTGGAGGGTCGACATCCAGCACTTCCAAGGCCACCACTGACCACGTTCCCAAGTGGATTTTGGATCCCTCCTGGAACAGCCCTTCCCAGGAGGAATTCTCCCAAAAAAATATCCCAACCAAACCTCCCCTAATGCCACTTGAGGCCGCTTGTCCCTCATTCCCTTGGGAGAAAATCCCGACCTTCTCCTGGCTCCAACCCCGGAGCAGAAACGTGGGAAAAAAAACCAACAACCCTGGAATTAATCCAAAGGGACAGAAACTCGGGAGAAGAAAAATTTGGGTGAAAAAGTGGAATTGTGGAATTGTTCAGGATGGAAAGGAGCTGGAGGGTCGACATCCAGCACTTCCAAGGCCACCACTGACCACGTTCCCAAGTGGATTTTGGATCCCTCCTGGAACAGCCCTTCCCAGGAGGAATTCTCCCAAAAAAATATCCCAACCAAACCTCCCCTGATGCCACCTGAGGCCGCTTGTCCCACATTCCCTTGGGAGAAAATCCCGACCTTCTCCCGGCTCTGACCTTGGAGCAGAAACATGGAAAAACCCCCAACAACCCTGGAATTAATCCAAAGGGACAGAAACTCAGGAAAAGAAAAATTTGGGTGAAAAAGTGGAATTGTGGAATTGTTCAGGGTGGAAAGGAGCTGGAGGGTCGAGCCCCAGCACTTCCAAGGCCACGTCCCCAAGTGGATTTTGGATCCCTCCTGGAACAGCCCTTCCCAGGAGGAATTCTCCCCAAAAAAATATCCCAACCAAACCTCCCCTGATGCCACTTGAGGCCGCTTGTTCCTCATTTCCTTGGGAGAAAATCCCGACCTTCCAGCTCCAACCCTGGAGCAGAAACGTGGAAAAACCCCCAATAACCCTGGAATTAATCCAAAGGGACAGAGACTCGGGAGAAGAAAAATTTGGGTGAAAAAGTGGAATTGTGGAATTGTTCAGGGTCCCCAAGTGGATTTTGGATCCCTCCTGGAACAGCCCTTCCCAGGAGGAATTCTCCCCAAAAAAATATCCCAACCAAACGCCACTTGAGGCCGCTTGTTCTCATCCTGCCCCTCATTCCCTTGGGATCCTGTCCTTCATTCCCTTGGGAGAAAATCCCGACCTTCTCCCGGCTCCAACCCTGGAGCAGAAACGTGGAAAAACCCCCAATAACCCTGGAATTAATCCAAAGGGACAGAAACTCGGGAGAAGAAAAATTCGGGTGAAAAAGTGGAATTGTGGAATTGTTCAGGATGGAAAGGAGCTGTAGGGTCGAGATCCAGCACTTCCATGGCCACCACTGACCACGTTCCCAAGTGGATTTTGGATCCCTCCTGGAACAGCCCTTCCCAGGAGGAATTCTCCCCAAAAAAATATCCCAACCAAACGCCACTTCAGGCCGCTTGCTCTCATCCTGCCCCTCATTCCCTTGGGATCCCGTCCTTCATTCCCTTGGGAGAAAATCCCGACCTTCTCCCGGCTCCGACCTCGGAGCAGAAATGTGGAAAAAATTCCAACAACCCGGGAATTAATCCAAAGGGACAGAAACTCGGGAGAAGAAAAAATTAGTTGAAAAGTAGAATTGTGGAATTGTTCAGGATGGAAAGGAGCTGGAGGGTTGAGCCCCAGCACTTCCAAGGCCACCACTGACCACGTTCCCAAGTGGATTTTGGATCCCTCCTGGAACAGCCCTTCCCAGGAGGAATTCTCCCCAAAAGAATATCCCAACCAAACTCCACTTGAGGCCGCTTGTTCTCATCCTGCCCCTCATTCCCTTGGGATCCCGTCCTTCCTTCCCTTGGGAGAAAATCCCGACCTTCTCCCGGCTCCGACCTCGGAGCAGAAACGTGGAAAAAAAAACCCGACGACCCTGGAATTAATCCAAAGGGACAGAAACTCGGGAGAAGAGAACTGGATGTGAAGGAGGCCCGGGGTGCTCCGGAGGTTGCGTGCACGGAGAGGGACAGGGAGGATCTTTGATCCTGATCAGGAATGAAGTGCAGGCTCGGGAAAAATAAATTAAAAAAAAAAAACAGGGAAGTTTGGAATGTTTGCTTCGATTCCCAGGAGGCAGCCGAGTTCCCAAATCCCCCCCTTTATGAAGGAGGATGGGAAAATATTCCAGCAGAAGTTAAATCCTGGGGGGATAAAGGGAGATTTCGGTGTTGCCCTTGGCAGGGTTTGGTTTTTTTTTTTAGGAATCGTTGTTGCTGGGAAGTCGTGGGATTTAGGGAAGTCTTTGGGGATAGGAAAGGGCAGGAATAAATCAGTTTATGGATTTGCCTGGAATTGTGGGAATTGGGGTGGGCCAGACAGGTTTGACTCTTGTTTGGAGCTTCTGGAATAGCGGGTAATATTTTCTGTGCTCGGATAAATGCGTAAAAATCCCTTTTTTTAAAAAAAAAATCAGGACAATTTACCGCAGGAATTGCTGGAGCAGGAAAGGGAGAAACCTTGGGGCGAGGGTCAAATCACCAAAAAAAACCCCCAAAACCATTCTGTGATTCGAGGATCTTGTACCTTGAGCTTCAGCTCCTTTGTAGAGCCAAGAATTCCAAGGGAAATCTCGGGATTGGGAGAGGTTCTGTCGTTCATCCCAAATGTCTGAGGGATGAGGAAACAGGCAGGAGGTGGGCTGAGGATGCCCCAGAACAGATTTATTTTATTTTTTTTTGGGGATCCTTCTCCACCAGTGAACCTTCATATTTTTGACAAAATTTGCCTGGAATTGTTTTTTTTTAATCCCAACTTTTCCCTGCGTGATGCCCAAGGGATGGCAGCGGGAGGGATGGGAGTGGGAGGGCAGGAGAATGGGGAAAAAAAAAAAATAAAAAAAATAAAATAAAAAGGACAAAAAAAAGGTGGCTGTAGCAGGAGCTCCTCTCTTGGAGAAATTCCAGGTAGAACTTGGAAAACATTTGGGAAAAGGCTGGGGAGTTGGGATCTGCTCCCCAGGAACAGGACAAGAGGAACCTCAAGCCGTGCCAGGGGAGGCTCAGGCTGGATTTTGGGATCATTCCTCCTGGAAAAGGGCTTGGCACAGAGAGACTGAGGAATATTTTTGGCTGGGAAGGATAACAAGTCCGCTGGGGGGGGGGGGCAGGATCCGTTTGGTGCAGCGGATCAGGAGGAGTCCAGGAAATTTTCCATCCTGGAAAAGGCGAGGGCGCGGAAGCAGGAAGGACAAAGGGAGTGGGATCTCTGCCCCGTCTTCCAAATCAGAGGGAGAAGCTCCAGTTGAGCTTCCAACCCTTTCTTTCATCCACCAAAATGTATTTCCAAGGAATGCCTCTTTTTTTTTCCCCCCCTATTCCTCGACTTTAACTGGAGCTCTTCCAGCCCTGCTCCCTGTGTTGTCCTTTCCCAGTTTTAGGTTTCCTTCCCTTTGACAAATTTCCTTTTTATCCCCTAAAAAGTCCTTAAACTGCTCCAAAGGGCGAAAATATTCAGAGCAGATTTGGGTTTGGTTTTTTTTTTTCCCCCACATCTGACTCTTCTGTCAGCTGGAGGAGGAGGAGGAAGAATAATTGAAAATATCCAACCCTTCACCAACCAGCCCTGCTCCCTGTGCTGCACTTACTCCTTTCCCAGTTTTAGGTTTTCCTTCCCCTTGACAAATTTCCTTTTTATCCCCTAAAAAGCCCTTAAACTGCTCCAAAGGGCGAAAATATTCAGAGCAGATTTGGGTTTGTTTTGGTTCTTTTTTTTTTTTCCCCACGTCTGACTCAGGACCTCTCCTGTCAGCTGGAGGAGGAGGAAGAATAATTGAAAATATTCAACCCTTCACCAACCAGCCTGCTCCCTGTGTTGTCCTTCCCCAGTTTTAGGTTTCCTTCCCTTTGACAAATTTCCCTTTATCCCCTAAAAAGCCCTTAAACTGCTCCAAAGGGCAAAAATATTCGGAGCAGATTTGGGGTGATTTTTTTTTCCCCACATCTGACTCTTCTGTCAGCTGGAGGAGGAAGAAGAATAATTGAAAATATTCAACCCTTCACCAACCAGCCTGCTCCCTGTGTTGTCCTTTCCCAGTTTTAGGTTTCCTTCCCTTTGACAAATTTCCTTTTTATCCCTTAAAAAGGCCTTAAACTGCTCAAAAGGGTAAAAATATTCAGAGCAGATTTGGGGTGATTTTTTTTCCCCACATCTGACTCTTCTGTCAGCTGGAGGAGGAAGAATAATTGAAAATATCCAACCCTTCACCAACCAGCCTGCTCCCTGTGTTGTCCTTTCCCAGTTTCAGGTTTCCTTCCCCTTGACAAATTTCCTTTTTATCCCCTAAAAAGTCCTTAAGCTGCTCCAAAGGGTAAAAATATTCAGAGCAGATTTGGGTTTGTTTTGTTTTTTTTTTTTTTTTCCCACATCTGACTCAGGACCTTTTCTGTCAGCTGGAAGAGGAGGAAGAATAATTGAAAATATTCAACCCTTCACCAACCAGCCTGCTCCCTGTGTTGTCCTTTCCCAGTTTTAGGTTTTCCTTCCCTTTGACACATTTCCTTTTTATCCCCTAAAAAGGCCTTAAACTGCTCCAAAGGGTAAAAATATTCGGAGCAGATTTGGGGAATTTTTTTTCCCCACATCTGACTCTTCTCTCAGCTGGAGAAGGAGGAGGAAGAATAATTGAAAATATCCAACCCTTCACCAACCAGCCTGCTCCCTGTGTTGTCCTTTCCCAGTTTCAGGTTTCCTTCCCTTTGACAAATTTCCTTTTTATCCCCTAAAAAGTCCTTAAACTGCTCCAAAGGGAGAAAATATTCAGAGCAGATTTGGGTTTGTTTTGGGTTTTTTTTTTTCCTCCCCATGTCTGACTCGAGTCCTCTTCTGTCAGCTGGAGGAGGAGGAGGAAGAATAATTGAAAATATCCAACCCTTCACCAACCAGCCTGCTCCCTGTGTTGTCCTTTCCCAGTTTTAGGTTTGTTTCCCCTTGACAAATTTCCTTTTTATCCCTTAAAAAGTCCTTAAACTGCTCCAAAGGGCAAAAATATTCGGAGCAGATTTGGGGTGATTTTTTTTCCCCACATCTGACTCTTCTGTCAGCTGGAGAAGGAGGAGGAAGAATAATTGAAAATATCCAACTCTTCACCAACCAGCCTGCTCCCTGTGTTGTCCTTTCCCAGTTTTAGGTTTCCTTCCCTTTGATAAATTTCCTTTTTATCCCCTAAAAAGTCCTTAAACTGCTCCAAAGGGCAAAAATATTCGGAGCAGATTTGGGTTTGGTTTTTTTTTTTTTTTCCCCCCACATCTGACTCAGGACCTTTTCTGTCAGCTGGAGGAGGAGGAGGAAGAATAATTGAAAATATCCAACCCTTCACCAACCAGCCTGCTCCCTGTGTTGTCCTTTCCCAGTTTTAGGTTTTCCTTCCCTTTGACAAATTTCCTTTTTATCCCCTAAAAAGTCTTTAAGCTGCTCCAAAGGGCAAAAATATTTGGAGCAGATTTGGGTTTGTTTTGGTTTTTTTTTCCCCATGTCTGACTCAGGACCTTTTCTGTCAGCTGGAGGAGGAGGAAGAATAATTGAAAATATCCAACCCTTCACCAACCAGCCTGCTCCCTGTGCTGCACTTGCTCCTTTCCCAGTTTTAGGTTTCCTTCCCTTTGAAAAATTTCCTTTTTATCCCCTAAAAAGTCCTTAAACTGCTCCAAAGGGCAAAAATATTCGGAGCAGATTTGGGGAATTTTTTTCCCCACATCTGACTCAGGACCTTCTCTGTCAGCTGGAGGAGGAGGAGGAATAATTGAAAATATCCAACCCTTCACCAACCAGCCCTGCTCCCTGTGTTGTCCTTTCCCAGTTTTAGGTTTCCTTCCCTTTGACAAATTTCCTTTTTATCCCTTAAAAAGGCCTTAAACTGCTCCAAAGAGCGAAAATATTCAGAGCAGATTATTCGTTTCCTTCCATTTGCAAGGGAGGGAGGAAAACATTTTATTTAAAAAAAAAAAAAAATTATAAAAAAAATTTTATAATTAAAATTAAAATTAATTTTATATAATTAAAATTTTTCTGAGCCCACCCAGCGATGCCTGGACCGTCCCAGGGTCGCTTTGGCTGCTGGTGGTTAATTTGATTTCTGTTTGAAGCTGGCAGGGATTTTATTTTTGAAGGAGAAAAAGGGAGAGGAGCAGGTGGATCTCGTTGGGACCCTGATTTAGGAGATGCCTCCTCCTCTCCCACCTCAAATCAGAGATTTTTTTAAATCCGAAATCGCTGTCCCGCCCTCGCCTGGCTGCGCGTGGCGTTTGTCAGCCTGAGGAGAGGAAATTATAAAAGTGCTAAAAAAACAAAACAAAACAAAAAAAAAAAACCCACAAAAAAACCCACAAAAAAAAAAAAACCAAAACAAAATAAAACAAAAAAAAACCCCAAAAACCCAAAGAACCAAACCATAACAAAAAAACCCAAAAAAAACCCAAAACAAAACAAAAAACCAAAAAAACCCCAAAAAAACCCCACAAAAAAACCAAAAAAAACCCCCAAAAAAATCCAAACCAAAACAAAAAAAAAAAAAACAAAACAAAAAAAACCCCAAAACATAACAAAAAAAACCCCAAAAAACCCAAAACAAAACAAAACAAAAAACCAAAAAAAAACCACGAAAAAACCCCAAAAAAACCCACAAAAAAAACCCAAACCAAACCAAACCAAACCCCCCAAAAAACCAAAAAACCAAACCAAAACAAAAAAAAACCCAAAAAAACCAAACCAAACCAAAACAAAAAACCAAAAAAAAAACAAAAAAAACCAACAAAAAGAAGAAAAAAAAAAAAAAAACACAAAAAAAACCACCCCCAAAACAAACCCCAAATCCCGATGTTTAAGCCATTTTCCCCGCTCTCTCCTCGTCATCCTCCCTCGTTTTTTTAGCTGCACTTTTCAACCGTGCAGAGCTTCCCGGAGCCACGGGTCACTGATCCGGAGACCGGCGGCCGAGATTCCCTCCGGCTCCGACGCCGCTCCGAGGAATCCGCGCCCGGACGAGCGGAATTGAGCCGGGTGGGCAGCGCTGGGTGAAGAACCCAACGAAGGGGAGGGGGTTGGAAACGCCCTCGGAGCATGGCAGTGTCTGGCAGTTCCTATTCCTCCCTGGAAATCTGGTGCCCAGACAGTAGAAAGAGGTTTTTTTTGGGTTTTGGTTTTTTTTTTAATCGGGGTTGGAGTTGTTGGATTCCCGGGATCTGTCTCCTGCCGCGTGGTCCAGGAGTCTTTGCCTCAAGTTTCTGAGCAGGTGGTGCTTGAGGAGTTTCTTCTCCAGTGTTTGGGTTTAAAGGGTCTGGATTGGAAGGGCCTTAAAGGTCGGGGTTGATTTTCCTTTCCTTTCCTTTCCTTTCCTTTCCTTTCCTTTCCTTTCCTTTCCTTTCCTTTCCTTTCCTTTCCTTTCCTTTCCTTTCCTTTTCCTTTTCCTTTTCCTTTTCCTTTTCCTTTTCCTTTTCCTTTTCCTTTTCCTTTTCCTTTTCCTTTTCCTTTTCCTTTTCCTTTTCCTTTTCCTTTCCTTTCCTTTCCTTTTCCTTTTCCTTTCCCTTTCCCTTTCCCTTTCCCTTTCCCTTTCCTTTCCCTTTCCTTTCCCTTTCCCTTTCCCTTCCCTTTCCTTTCCCTTTCCCTTTCCCTTTCCCTTTCCCTTTCCTTTTCCCTTCCCTTCCCTTCCCTTCCCTTCCCTTCCCTTCCCTTCCCTTCCCTTCCCTTCCCTTCCCTTCCCTTCCCTTCCCTTCCCTTCCCTTCCCTTCCCTTCCCTTCCCTTCCCTTCCCTTCCCTTCCCTTCCCTTCCCTTCCCTTCCCTTCCCTTCCCTTCCCTTCCCTTCCCTTCCCTTCCCTTCCATTGGATCACGTTGGAATGGGCTGGGAGAGTTGGGAATGTCCACCCTGTAGAAGCCAAGGGTTCAGAGAGACCTCCAAACCATTCCAGTGCCTGAAGGGGCTCCAGGAGAGCTGGAGAGGGACTTGGGATAAGGGATGGAGGGATAGGACACAGGGAATGGCTTCCCACTGCCAGAGCGCAGGGATAGGTGGGATATTGGGAAGGAATTCCCGGCTGTGAGGGTGGTGAGAGGCTGGGATGGCATTCCCAGGGAAGCTGCGGCTGTCTCATCCCTGGAAGTGCCCAAGGCCAGGTTGGACGGGGCTCGGAGCAACCTGGGAACAGTGGACGTTGTCCAAGGCAGGGAGCTGGAGCTGGGTGGCCTGGAAGGTCCTTCCCAACCCAAACCATTCCGGAGTTTGGTGCCCCTTTGGAAGGAGGATTCTGCCGGACAACGAGGCCGGCTCCCTCTCCCAACACCTCGGAACGGGCCTGGCCGTGGTGTGGCCAAGGCCCGGCCGGCCATGGACCTTCCCCACGGATCCTCATCCTGCCGGGAGAACATCCCAGACTTTGGGACAAACGGCTTTTGGGAACGGCCGGCGGTGGGAAACCTTCCCGGATGAGCCCAAACCCGTTCCCCCCGCTCCAGACGGGCGGAGCAGGCTCCGACACGACATCTCACCCGCTGCCATCCATCCATCCATCCATCCATCCCCCAAAACCTCGGGGCGGGATCCTTCATCCCGGGAGGCAGCAGCCGGCTCTTCCTGCCAGCATCCCGGGGATGATTTCCCTCATTTTCCAAGGCTGCTCCAGGGCTTTAATCAGCAAATTGCAGGCCTGGCCGATTCCCCCGCCTTATCTCCCGGCGGGTTCAAGGGCTCGGCTTTTTTTTTGTCGTTCTGGGATGAGCTCCCAAACTTCTCTGAGGGGCGGGATCCCCGGGATGAAAGGCTTTGGGAGCGCAGGACCCGCTGGTCTGAGCAGCTTCTCCGGTTTAACTCAGGTTTTGGCTTCTTTGGATCTTTCCAGGTGAGGAGCCTTTCCATGGAAAGCCTCCCCCACCACCACCTCCCCAGCCCGGGACTCAGCCACATCCAACTCCCGGGAATGGCGTTAAACCCGCCGAATTCCCTCTGCCATCCGTAAAAATTCCCTGACGTGCAGCATCCCTCTAACCTGGTTACCTGCTTTTCCTGCCGTCTGATTTCAAAGGGATCCCTCTGCGTTTCCTCTGCCCTATTTTTTCCCCTCGGCGGGGCTCCGTGGCGAGGGTGACACGGATAAGAAGGGGAAAAATTTTTTTTTTTTTTTATTTTTTTTTTATTTTTTTATTTTTCTCTCTCTCCCGGGAGCAAAATCAGGAGCCTGATTTGCTCACGGAGAAGGCATGGCTGGGATAATCAAACCTTGTCAGCTGCTTTGTTCCAGGCACCTGTTATTGGGGAATAAAAGGAGGCTGCTGTGAACTCTTCACAAAAAAAGGGGCTGGGGAGGCTGGAATTCCAAGGGAAGCAGGTTCAGGAGGAGGGTTCGGTCACCTCAGCCCTTGGGAGAGGGTGTGGGAAGTTGGGATTTGGGTCATTTGTTCTTCCTGCCCGATGAGAAACGCGATCCTAATTGCTGCGAGTTCTTTGTGATTACGCCAAAATTGACGGGCAAACACAATTCCCCACGCCGCCGTTCCAAAAATGACAATAGAAAAGAAAATGAATCGTTTTCCCAACTGTAATTCCCTGGTTTTTTTTCCTGTCCGCAGCTCCAGAGCTTCCAAGGTGTGGGTGATGGGTGGGCTGGATGAAACTCTTCCCATTCCGTGGTGGTTTCTCTCCTGTTTTGTTCTCCAGGCTGGTGGAGTTTGTCCTCTTGGTCCAAGAAACCTTTGGGAATGGCCCTCTGGGATATGGTGGGATTTTGGGGGGGCTGTGCCGTGCAGGACTCGACAGTCCTTGTGGAATAGCTCGGGTCATTCCATGATTTTTGATTCCGTGTCTTTTGAGAATCTCCCCCCGTGATCCTCATCCTTTGTTTTGGGGGTGCTGGGAGTTGGAAAAGCCTGGGAATGTGAGGAAGGATCAATTTTTACTCTTAAAATCGAATTATTTGCCTTAAAGCAGGGAGTGGTTCTGTTTTGGACGGAGTGTGGGTGATGGAAATGGGCTCTTTGCTGTGGAGCAGCCCCAGCTTCTGTCAGAATTCCTAAAAATGTGTTATTTTAAGGATCCTCTCCATGAGCACCCCAAGACCACCCCGGCTTCTCTTCCAGAACATTCTTCCTTGGGAGAGCCGAGTTCCCGGCCCTCAAACCTCCCCAAACTGGTTTAAAACTCTGCTTTGAGCCCTGAAGACTGGGAAAAAATCCTCATTGGAATATTCCTCATGCAAAGCACAGCTCCCTGCCCGGACTGGTGCCGCAGGTATTCCCAGGTTTTACAGCCCAGTCATCCCCACAAGAGTTTTCTCCGGCGTTTTCAGCTCCCGTCTGCGGCTCCGACCGCAAATCCCGAAGTTTTGAGTCAGCTCCTCATCCCGGCTGCCTCTGGAGCAGCTTCTCTCCCACACGGCTCCTCTCCCCTTGGCTTTCCCACTTTGCCAGCCCAGCAACCCATTCCCTGCTCCGGCGGTGGGAAAATAGGGATTAAATCATCCTGACAGCTCCTTTCCTTTCCTTTCCTTTCCTTTCCTTTCCTTTCCTTTCCTTTCCTTTCCTTTCCTTTCCTTTCCTTTCCTTCCCTTCCCTTCCCTTCCCTTCCCTTCCCTTCCCTTCCCTTCCCTTCCCTTCCCTTCCCTTCCCTTCCCTTCCCTTCCCTTCCCTTTCCCTTTCCCTTTCCCTTTCCCTTTCCCTTTCCCTTTCCCTTTCCCTTTTCCCTTTTCCCTTTTCCCTTTTCCCTTTTCCCTTTTCCCTTTTCCCTTTTCCCTTTTCCCTTTTCCCTTTTCCCTTCCCTTCCCTCATGTTGGAACGGGCTGGGAGAGTTGGGAATGTCAGCCTGGAGAAGCCAAGGATCCAGGGAGACCTCCAAACCATTCCAGAGCCTGAAGGGGCTCCAGGAGAGCTGGGAGAGGGACTTGGGATAAGGGATGGAGGGACAGGACACAGGGAATGGCTTCCCACTGGCAGAAGTGAGGGATGGATGGGATACCGGGAAGGAATTTCTGGCTGTGAGGGTGGTGAGGCCTGGAATGGAATTCCAGGAGAGTCTGTGGCCACCGCATCCCTAGAAGTGTCCAAGGCCAACCTGGGATAGTGGAAGGTGTCCCTGCCCATGGCTGGGGGTGGGACTGGATGATCCTGAAGGTCCCTTCCCACCCAAACCATTCCATGGAATTTGTTTCTGGAGGCGGTTGGCTCGGCCGTGCTCCAGCAGGACGTTAAAAATCCCAACAGTTCCAAAATCCCAATTTTCTTCCAACTCCTCATCATTCCTGGGCTCCACCTCCCTGAAGACCTCGTTCTGCCTTATTTTTGGGGGGGGATTTTGGAATTTTGGGATTTTTTCTTCTCCTCATCTTTCCCCCTTTCCAAGGCCTTCAACCAGAGCGTTCTACTCAGGCCTCGGCTCTTCTCCTGCCTGTGGGATGCATGGCCGCTAAACCAGGATTTTCCCGGCTATCCCAGACTTTTTAGCGGGCCTGGAAGGCTTGAGAAATTTACTGAGGAGCCTTGTGGGATTCGCTGGAAAATCCGCCCCCTTCCTGCCTTTTATTTCTCACGTTTTCCTTCTGCTCCATTTCTCCTCGCTTGCTTTTTTCGCACCTTCCGCGCCCTCCTTCGCGGCTCCGGCAGAAACCCCTCCATCCCCGCGAGGAGAGAACTGGGAATTCTGTCGGGAAAGCTGCGGAGAGGCACAGAAATTCATCCCTCCTGGCTGCTTTTTCACGGAGCTGCCGGAGTCCGGTGGAGCCGCCGGGATGCGCGAACGGAGTTGCTCCTCAATTTTCTGTGCCAGGACCTCTGTCCTCTTCCCTTGGGATCAACCTTTGAGTTTCCTCCTCCTCCCATTTTTTTTGGGTTTTTTTTTCCCTGTTGGAATTTTCTCCTACCAGGTGGCTGAATATCTCTCTTGGAACGATGGGATTGTTGAATTTTGGAAAGATTTCCACGCCCAAGGAGTCCAAACGTTCCTTCGTCGCCACATCCACAGGGATGTTAAACCCCTCCAAGGGATGAGGATTGGACAGCCGGAATATCCCCAAAATCCCAACCCGAACCTCCCCTGGCACAGCTTTGAGGCCGTTTTCCTCTCATCCTCCTTCCCTGGGAGCAGATCCCAACCCCCGCCCTGGCTCCAGCATCCCGCCAGCATCTTCCCAACTGTTTTTCCTCGTGCCCAAGCTCTGCCGTTCCCTTGGAATTCCTCCAACTGTCGAGCTCTCGCTACAGTCACACTTTTTTTGTCTCTTTTTTTTTTTTTTTTCTTTCTTCCTTTCCCCATTCTCCTGTCCTCCCACTCCCATCGCTCCCGCTGTCATTCCTTCGGTACCTCGCAGGGAAAAGATGTTTTCATACTCCGGGAATCTCGTGGAGTCTTTGATGCTGGGGATATGCAGATTTATTTGCGTCTCCTTTGTGCGGCTCGGTACCTCGCTGCGTTCTTTTCAGGTGCTGGATTGTTGATCCAGCTCCGCTGTGTCCCGGTGGGAATTAACCCTCACGCTGGGAGAACTGCTGGTAGCTGTTAATCCATGGGGAAAAAAAAAACCCAACAAAAAAACCCAAAAAAAATTCCCCAAACCTACATTAATTCCTGGCAATTTTAGCGTGGAGGTTTTTTGGCCGCCGCGAGTCGTGAACAAGAGGCTGGAGGGAAAATTCAGGGTGTGGGATTCGGGGAAAAAAAAAACAAAACGTGGGGAAAACGGGAGCCGTGCCAAGGATATCCCGTGATCTTCCTTCTGCTGGAGCAAAACGGGTCCCGGTTGTGTCAGATGGGGGGGAAAAGGATAAAAAATCTTCCGTTGGTGCTGGGTGGGAATCCTCGGGAAGAACTTGGGAGTTCCGTGGGTGGATTGAGGCACCGTCCCTGCCGGATGAGGAGTGGGGATTGGAGAGCTCAGCCTCAGCTGCCATTCACGGGATCATGGAATGGTTTGGATTGGAAGGGGCCTCAAAGATCCCGTTTCAAGTCTTTGCTGGGTATCCGTTTCCCCCGGCTGTTGGAAAAGTGACTCCAATCCATGGATAATCCATCCCCTTTTTCCTCGAGGAAAAACACGACGCGATCCTTCTGCGGAGGAACTTAAAATTTGAGAGGTGTTTTGAGGGAATGAGAAGGTCGGAGTGGCCGGGTCGTTCGGCTCCTTGTATCCAAGTTTTTTTTTTTATGGATAAGGCATGTTCCTTTCTGATGGCGATGGGAACGCCATCCGTGCCGTGCAGCCAATGGGCTGGCTGGGAAACCAAAATAAACAGCGTGGAGCAGGAGGAGGAATTTTTGATGTGGCCGGGAACAAAATCCAGTGTAGGTTGGTGTGGAGTTGATTCGAGCCTCAAATGGTGGGAATTTAACCCGGAATTCTTGCACGGAATCTGACGACGAATTTCCAGTTTGCTCCCGGAGTGTTGGTGGGCAGCGTTGTTGGTGGGCGCTCCATGAGGTTTTTTGGGAGTCTGTGGGAATGGGTTGGATGGGAAAGCGAGGAAAGGTTGGTTGGGAATGGTTGGGAATGATCATTCTGGAAGATGAGGAAGGGTCTGGTGCAGAAGGCGAGGAATAATCTGGTGTGGAAGGTCGGGAATGATCATTCTGGAAGGTGAGGGAGGGTCTGGTGTGGAAGGTGAGGAATGATGGGATGTGGGAAGTGAGGAACAATCCGTTGTGGAAAGTTGGGAATGTCATTGTGGAAGGCGAGGGAGTGTCCTCAGTGTGGAAGATGGGGAGCTGTTCAGTGTGGAAGGTGAGGAATGATTCGGTGAGGAAGGTGAGGAACAATCCAGTGAGGATGATGAGGAATGATCCAGTGAGGAAGATGAGGAGTGGTCCAGTGAGGATGATGAGGTGTGGTCCAGTGAGGATGATGAGGAGTGATCCAGTGAGGAAGGTGAGGAGTGGTCCAGTGAGGATGATGAGGAGTGATCCAGTGAGGAAGGTGAGGAGTGGTCCAGTGAGGATGATGAGGAGTGGTCCAGCATGGAAGGTGAGGAATGATCCCGTGAGGAAGGTGAGGAATGACCCAGTGTGGAAGGTGAGGAACAATCCCTTGTGGAAGGTGAGGAATGATCCAGTGAGGATGATGAGGAATGATCCCTTGTGGAGGGTGAGGAATGATCCAGTGAGGATGATGAGGAATGATCCAGTGAGGAAGGTGAGGAATGATCCCTTGTGGAAGGTGAGGAATGATCCAGTGAGGATGATGAGGAATGTTCCAGTGAGGAAGGTGAGGAATGATCCCTTGTGGAAGGTGAGGAATGATCCAGTGAGGATGATGAGGAGTGGCCCACTATGGAAGGGCTATGGGGGAGGTGAGGAAGGGTTCCTGTGTAGAAGGTGAGGAAGGGTCTGGTGTGGAAGGTGAGGGACAATCCCATGTGGAAGGTGAGGAAAAGTCTGGTTTGAGAGGGGAAAGGGTCTGGTGTGTGAGGTGAGGAGGAGTTCCTCACAATGGGAGGTGAGGAAAGGTTCAGTGGGGAAGAGGAGGAACAATCCCATGTGGAAGGTGAGGAAGAGTCTGGTGTGGAAGGTGAGGAAAGCTCCAGTGTGGAAGGAGGTGAGGAGCAATCCCATGTGGAAGGTGGAGACTGATCCTGTGTGGAAGGTGAGGAGGACTCCAGTGGGGACTGATCTGGTATGGAAGGTGAGGAAGAGTCTGGTTTGAAAAGGGAAAAAAGAGTTGGGTGTGTGAGGTGGGAAAGGGTTTGGTGTGTGAGGTGAGGAAAGGTTCAGTGGGGAAGATGAGGAACAATCCCATGTGGAAGGTGAGGAAAGCTCCAGTGTGGAGGGTGAGGAGCAATCCCATGTGGAAGGTGAGGAGCAATCCCAGGTGGAAGATGGGGAAAGATTTTATGTGGAAGGTGAAGAACAATCCCGTGTGGAAGGTGGGGACGGATTTTATGTGGAAGGTGAGGAACAATCCCGTGTGGAAGGTGAGGAAAGCTCCAGTGTGGAGGGTGAGGAGCAATCCCAGGTGGAAGGTGAGGAGCAATCCCAGGTGGAAGGTGGGGATGGATTTTATGTGGAAGGTGAGGAACAATCCCGTGTGGAAGGTGAGGAAAGCTCCAGTGTGGAGGGTGAGGAATAATCCCATGTGGAAGGTGAGGAAAGCTCCAGTGTGGAGGGTGAGGAGCAATCCCAGGTGGAAGGTGAGGAACAACCCCATGTGGAGGATGAGGAGCAATCCCGGGTGGAAGGTGGGGACTGATCCCATGTGGAAGGTGAGGAAAGCTCCAGTGTGGAGGGTGAGGAGCAATCCCAGGTGGAAGGTGAGGAGCAATCCCAGGTGGAAGGCGAGGAAAGCTCCAGTGTGGAGGGTGAGGAGCAATCCCGGGTGGAAGGTGGGGACGGATTTGATGTGGAAGGTGAGCAACAACTCCATGCTGAAGGCGAGGAACATTCCAGTGTGGAAGCTGAGGGAGAACCTGCTGTAGAAGGCAACCCAAAGAACCGTTTGGGGTGGGCTGGAAGGGCCTCCTGCCTGTGATCCCACAATCTCCTGGCATTCCATGGCCCCCCACAAGCCACGTGCCCTGCCAGCCCTGAGCCAGACTTCCCCCCGCAGCAGGATTTAAACTCCGAACCAAAATCCTGCTTTTACCCTCCAGTCCTCAGGTCCATCCCGAATCCCAGGGCGAATGCCGAGGAGCGCTCCGGCTCCCGGCGGCAATTAAACCCCGCTAACGACGGAATCGCTCGTTCCCTCCCTCGTGATTGCAGGGGGGACGCTCCTGGCGCAGCCTCTTAAACCAGCTCCTTCCATCCAACGCGGTTCTGCAGCACCGAAAGGGGAAAAAAAAAAAAAATTAAAAAAAAAAATAAAATAGAATAAAACATGAATATTTTAAGGAGACAGATTGCTGCCTTCATCTGGCTCCCTGATTAGATGCCAGGGCGGCACCGTGCGACAGGAATTCCATTCTTTCCCCTTCCCCGCCGCCGTTCCCTTTTCCGCCTTTTCCTTTCCCTCTTTTATTGAAACGTTGTTGCGCCGGGTGATTTCTCTGGAAAGATCTGCCCCCCTACGCTGCCTGAACTTGTGAAAACCTCGGCGGCTCCTGAAGGTGACCCGCAGAGCTCTGCAGGGTTTTTTGTTTTTTTTTTTTGGGGGGGCAGCAGGAGCACAAAACGCGGATTTAAAAGCGCGGCTCGGGCTGGTTCCGCCCGTGCCGCTCCTCCTCGGAATCTGAATTTCCAAAAGGGAGTTTTTCAAAGGTTTCCAAGCAACCAACCGGTTTGTGGTTGGCTCTTTTGGCACCATCCCAGCGCCCTCTCTCTTCCTTTGGGATGGCGCCAGCCAGGAAGCTTCCCGCCGTCAGTGTCCTCTGCTCCAGGAACCCCGCTGGCTGCTGCTGCTGCTGGGCCAGGCCGTGGAGCCGGGGCGGTTGTTTCCTTGGAATTGCGGATTCCAAGGGTTTGGGGACCTTCTGCTTGGGCAGAATGACCTTGGAAAACGGTGGGGAATGGGGCACCAGCGTTGTCCACTCACGGGTAGCTGGTGTCCAGTTCTGGGGTGTGCAGCATTGGAAAGGTGTGGAGATGCTGGAGCAGGTCCAGAGGAGGTGATGGAGCTGCTCCAAGGGATGGAGATCCTCTGCTCTGGAGCCAGGCTGGGAGAGCTGGGAATGTCCAGCCTGGAGAAGGGAAGGATCCAGGGAGACCTCAGAGCCCCTTCCAGTGCCTAAAGGGGCTCCAGGAGAGCTGGGAATGTCCAGCCTGGAGAAGGGAAGGATCCAGGGAGACCTCAGAGCCCCTTCCATGCCTGAAGGGGCTCCAGGAGAGCTGGGAATGTCCAGCCTGGAGAAGGGAAGGATTCAGGGAGACCTCAGAGCCTCTTCCAGTGCCTGAAGGGGCTCCAGGAGAGCTGGGAATGTCCAGCCTGGAGAAGGGAAGGATCCAGGGAGACCTCAGAGCCCCTTCCAGTGCCTAAAGGGGCTCGAGAAGAGCTGGAGAGGGACTTGGGACAAGGGATAGAAGGACAGGAGACAGAAAGTGGCTTCCCACTGACAGAGGGCAGGGATAGATGGGATATTGGGAAGGAATTCCTTGCTGTGAGGGTGGTGAGGGGCTGGGATGGAATTCCCAGAGAAGCTGTGGCTGCTCCATTCCTGGAAGTATCCAAGGCCAGGTTGGGTGGGGCTTGGAGCAGCCTGGGATAGTGGAAGGTGTCCCCATGGCAGAGGGCAGGAACGAGATGAGCTTTAAGATCCATTTCAACCCAGACCACCCCACGATCCCGTAACAAAATCGGATTTGGCCGCTGTCCACCGTGGTGTTTAGTGCTGTAAAAATCATTTGCTCTACCACGACCTTTTCTCTGATGCTCTGATTTTTATTTTTTTTTTTTTCCCTGCTGGCTGCACACGCTGGGAATAAAAATCCAATCCCATTTATTCCACCGCGTCTCTCTCCCCACAGCCCAAATCTTTGAGTGCTGACGTTTTAATCCCATCCTTTAACACCCTGCTCCCTCCCCATTTCCCACCCCCTGGCCTGTTGCAAATCCAACCTTAAGGAATGAGGCTGGAGAACAGGACTCGTTCAGGACTGCGGAGCGGTTTTTGGGGGGGATGATTTTTTTTTTTTCTGCGCCGGTGGATTTGCTTTCCTGGCTCTCCTGATGTTCACACAACCCTGAATATTTTCAAAATTCCTATAAAATCTTCATTTCTGTTGGCTTCTCTGAAATGTGTCGGTGCCCAGCTGGGAAATTGGGAAGTGGTGTCGTTGTTGTTGTTGTTGCTGTTGTTGTTCCTGGCTTCTCTGAAATGTGTCCATGCCCAGCTGGGAAATTGGGAAGTGGTGTCGTTGTTGTTGTTGTTGTTGTTGTTGTTCCTGGCTTCTCTGAAATGTGTCCATGCCCAGCTGGGAAATTGGGAAGTGGTGTCGTTGTCGTTGTTGTTGTTGTTGTCCCACCTGGGAGCGGGAGCCGCAGGAATTCCGCCAGCGCTCACCAAGTCCTCTTGTGAGTCCCAGCGGATTTCGGGAGCGGAGAAGGTGATTCCAGTCCCCGTGTGCCTGAGTCCTCTCCTGGTTCCGGAGCAATCTTCCCAGGGAATAACAAAACCTGGCAGCAGAGGGAGGCGCGGGGGGCTGTCCTGGCCAGAGCAGGCCCAGGAGGGAACGCGGATCATTCCCTGGAGAGGAACGTTCCCCGCTGAGCCGAGCGGGTGGCGCTCCCGGATCCTTCTGGAAGGGTTTGGGTTGGGAATGGCCCTGAAGTCCACCCGGTTCCCTGCCCCCATGATCCCAAATCCCTTTGTCTCCGGGCAGCTTTTCTCCAGAAGGGTGAATTCCACGGCCGGGGTGGTTTGGTTTAGGCAGAGCCATCGCTCCAGAGGCTTTCCCAGGCTGGAGGGGCTGGGGCTCCCTCCCCGGGGTGGGATGCAGCCCCCCCAGGAGTCACGGGATGCTGGCAGTGGGATCCTGGAGGGAAGGGATGTGGCCGATGGATTTGCTTCCTTTGCTGCCCGTGACAGGTTTGGTTTGCCTGAAATCTTTGGGAAAGAGCCTGGAGTGATAGGACGAGGGGAATGGCTTTAAATTAACAGAGGGAGTTTGGGATATCAGGAAGGAATTCCTACCTGGGAGGGTGGTGAGGGGCTGGAATGGAATTCCCAGAGAAGTGGATCCCCTGGAAAGTGCCCAAGGCCAGGTTGGACTGGGCTTGGAGCAACCTGGGGTGGTGGAGGCAAGGTTGGAATGAGATGATCTTGAAGGTCTTTTCCAGCCTGTAGCATCCCATAATTCCGATTTAAATTGCAACAGCAGCGTTTTTCTGAGGGCTCCTGTCGGACTCGGTACCTCTCTGAAGGAAATTAATTTAATTCTAATTTGATTTTAATTTATGGGGATTTTAATTAGCGGAGGGAGGAGAATCCAAGTGACCTCTCCTGTTGAGGGATGACGATGCCAAACTTCCTCTTAGCCAAAATATCGCTCCTGTTCTTGCTGAGCGTGGAATTAGGGCTGGAAAAGACCTCCAAGGTCATAAATCCCAACTATTAGCAGCACAGAGCCGTCCTTTCAGCTGGAAAGGTCAAGCCCAGGGTTTTTTTTTTTAGGTGATATTTAAGGTGAGCAAACAAACAAGAGATTTGGTCGGAAACCCAGGACAAGAATCCTGCTCTGGGCTTCCCGAGCTTTTCCTGAACCTCCAGGATTCCAAGGCGGCCCCGAAAGGAAGGAGCTGTCCTTAATGTGGTGCTTTAATGGATTATCAGAGGTCATTAAAACCACTCTGCAGCAGCTTGAATCATCCCCAGCGTTCCAGAGACGCGGCAGCTGCGTCCTGAAAAGTCTGGCGGGGTGGAGGCTTCCTGGCTGGCTCCCGGTGGATCGGGAATTTCTCTCCGTGCCCGGTGGATTTTGGATGGGTCGTGACGCTTGGTTAGCTCTGGAGCAGCTGAGGAGCCACCAGTCTGGCAGGCTTTGAGCATTCCACCATTCCACCGTGGAACTGGTGGAATGGTGGAATGGTGGAATCGTGGAATGGTGGAACGATGGAATCATGGAATGGTTTGGGAGGGATCTTCAGGGTCATCCAGTCACGCCCCTCTGCCGTGGGCAGGGGTGATTTCCACCATCCCAGGTTACTCCAAGCCCAATCCAACCTGGCCTCGGACACTTCCAGGGGATGGGGCAGCCGCAGCTTTTTCTTGGAATTCCATTCCAGGGCCTCACCACCCTCACGGGGTGCAATTCCTTCCCGATATCCCGTGTAAACCCGCTCTCTGCCCCTTCAAAGCCCCCTTTCTCCTGGCATTCCCAACCCTTAGGCCCGGAAGCGTTTTCCAGGGATGGGAAACAACTTCCCCCCAACCTCCTTTTGGTGAGGCCCAGGACCTCATAACTGAAACTTTAATTTTATTAAATGGAATTAGCAGAGCAAAGCCCTAATTAAGAAGGGTTTAACGATAATCTCTGGGAATGAGCAAAGCCGTGGTACCCGGCCTGCGGGCTGGGCCGTGCTCCGCTCCTTGGGGTTTTTTTTTTTTTTTGTGGGTTTTTTTTTGGGAATGTTTTGTAATGTGGCTTTTGTAACACAGTTTTGTGGCTCTTTCTGACTAAGAACTTATTTACAAGTCCGTCCCTCCCAAGGGATGACCGGGAAAAGGGGTCATGGAGCGTGGTGGAGTCGCCATCCGTCGTGGCCTTTTAGTTTGTATATATAATATATAATATATACTATATAATATATACTATATAATATATACTATATACTATATAATATATAATATATAATATATAATGTATAATGTATAATGTATAATATATAATATATAATATATAATATACTATATACTATATACTATATACTATATACTATATATTATATAGTATATATTATATATTATATATTATATAGTATATAGTATATAGTATATAGTATATAGTATAATATAATATAATATAACATAATATAACATAATATAATGTAACATAATATAATATAACATAATATAATAATATATAAAAATATATATAATATATATAATAATTTTATATAATATAATATAATATATATTATATTTATATATTATGTTATGTTATGTTATGTTATGCTATGCTATGTTATATTATATTATATTATATTATATTATATTATATTATATTATATTATATTATACTATAATATTTAGCAACCTAAATATTCCATTTTGACTCTTCCGAGTCGCCTTTTTTTTTAATTTTTTTTTTTTCATTTTTTTAAATTTTTTTTTAAATTTGCTTCACCTTTTTTCAGTGCAGGTGAAGCGAATCGTGTTCTGCCCAACCAAAATTCCCACCTTTGCCCGGAATAACTCCGGGAAGCAGTTCAGAGAGCTTCCAAAAAAAGCAGCCTGACGAGATAACGATTGTTGTCCCGGCGGGAAACCCGTGAATGTCAACTTTTTAACATTTTCGCTGCTCTTCCTACGCTTTCCTGGAATCCACCAGGGCGAGTGGGTTTTCCTGCCCTGTCAACCTTTAAGGGATGAATATTCCTTTGATTCCTCCTCCTTCCTCTGCCTGTGATGTTGGAGCCATGGGATGATGTCACGGGAGGCGGGAATGTGGCCGGGGAACAAATGGATGTTGTGAGGACTGGGACAGAGGTGGGTGTTTTCCCGGGAAGGCTCAAAGCACTGGAAAAACGCCAGTACCCTCCCTTCCTGGGATTTGGGGCTGCTCTTATGGGGTTGGGAATTCTGAGAGGCTTCAACCTCTTGTGGGGTTGGGAATTCCGGGAGAGCTCAACCTCCTTTGGGGTTTGGAATTTCAGAGGAGCTCAGCCTCTTGTGTGATTGGGAATTCTGGAGGAGCTCAAGTTCTTGTGGGATTGGAAATTCTGGAGGAGCTCAACCTCTTGTGGGATTGGGAATTCTGAGAGACTTCAACCTCTTGTGGGGTTGGGAATTCCAGGAAAGCTCAACCTCTTTTGGCATTTGGAATTCCAGAGGAGCTCAAACTGTTTTGGGATTGGGAATTCTGTGAGAGCTCGACCTCTTTTGGGGCTGGGGATTCCAGGAGAGCTCAACCTCTTGTGGGGTTGGGAATTCTGGAGGAGCTTAACCTCTTGTGTGATTGGGAATTCTGGAGGAGCTCAAGTTCTTGTGGGATTGGAAATTCTGGAGGAGCTCAATCTCTTGCGGGATTGGGAATTCTGGAGGAGCTCAACTTCTTGTGGGGTTGGGAATTCTGAGAGACTTCAACCTCTTGTGGGGTTGGGAATTCCGGGAGAGCTCAACCTCTTTTGGGGTTTGGAATTCCAGAGGAGCTCAAACTGTTGTGGGATTGGGAATTCTGGGAGAGTTCAGCCTCTTGTGTGATTGGGAATTCTGGAGGAGCTCAAGTTCTTGTGGGGTTGGGAATTCTGGAGGAGCTTAACCTCTTGTATGATTGGGAATTCTGGAGGAGCTCAAGTTCTTGTGGGATTGGAAATTCTGGAGGAGCTCAATCTCTTGCGGGATTGGGAATTCTGGAGGAGCTCAACTTCTTGTGGGGTTGGGAATTCTGAGAGACTTCAACCTCTTGTGGGGTTGGGAATTCCGGGAGAGCTCAACCTCTTTTGGGGTTTGGAATTCCAGAGGAGCTCAAACTGTTTTGGGATTGAGAATTCTGTGAGAGCTCGACCTCTTTTGGGGCTGGGGATTCCAGGAGAGCTCAACCTCTTCTGGGGTTGGGAATTCTGGAGGAGATTAACCTTTTGTGTGATTGGGAATTCTGGAGGAGCTCAAGTTCTTGTGGGATTGGAAATTCTGGAGGAGCTCAATCTCTTGCGGGATTGGGAATTCTGGAGGAGCTCAACTTCTTGTGGGGTTGGGAATTCTGAGAGACTTCAACCTCTTGTGGGGTTGGGAATTCCGGGAGAGCTCAACCTCTTTTGGGGTTTGGAATTCCAGAGGAGCTCAAACTGTTGTGGGATTGGGAATTCTGGGAGAGTTCAGCCTCTTGTGTGATTGGGAATTCTGGAGGAGCTCAAGTTCTTGTGGGGTTGGGAATTCTGGAGGAGCTTAACCTCTTGTGTGATTGGGAATTCTGGAGGAGCTCAAGTTCTTGTGGGATTGGAAATTCTGGAGGAGCTCAATCTCTTGCGGGATTGGGAATTCTGGAGGAGCTCAACTTCTTGTGGGGTTGGGAATTCTGAGAGACTTCAACCTCTTGTGGGGTTGGGAATTCCGGGAGAGCTCAACCTCTTTTGGGGTTTGGAATTCCAGAGGAGCTCAAACTGTTTTGGGATTGAGAATTCTGTGAGAGCTCGACCTCTTTTGGGGCTGGGGATTCCAGGAGAGCTCAACCTCTTCTGGGGTTGGGAATTCTGGAGGAGATTAACCTTTTGTGTGATTGGGAATTCTGGAGGAGCTCAAGTTCTTGTGGGATTGGAAATTCTGGAGGAGCTCAACCTCTTGTGGATTTGGGAATTCTGAGAGACTTCAACCTCTTGTGGGGTTGGGAATTCCGGGAGAGCTCAACCTCTTTAGGGGTTTGGAATTCCAGAGGAGCTCAGCCTCTTGTGGGGTTGGGAATTCTGGAGGAGCTCAACCTCTTGTGTGATTGGGAATTCTGGAGGAGCTCAACCTCTTGTGGAGTTGGGAATTCTGAGAGACTTCAACCTCTTGTGGGGTTGGGAATTCCGGGAGAGCTCAGCCTCCTTTGGGGTTTGGAATTCCCGAGGAGCTCAAACTGTAGTGGGATTGGGAATTCTGGAGGAGCTCAGTCTCTTGTGGGATTGGGAATTCAGGAGGAGCTCAACTTCTTGTGGGATTGGGAATTCTGGAGGAGCTCAACCTCTTGTGGAGTTGGGAATTCTGAGAGACTTCAACCTCTTGTGGGGTTGGGAATTCCGGGAGAGCTCAACCTCTTTTGTGGCTGGGAATTCCAGAGGAGCTCAACCTGTTGTGGGATTGGGAATTCTGGGAGAGTTCAACCTCTTGTGGGGCTGGGAATTCCGGAGGAGCTCAGCCTCTTGTGGGGTTGGGAATTCTGGAGGAGCTTAATCTCTTGTGTGATTGGGAATTCTGGAGGAGCTCAAGTTCTTGTGGGATTGGAAATTCTGGAGGAGCTCAACCTCTTGTGGAGTTGGGAATTCTGAGAGACTTCAACCTCTTGTGGGGTTGGGAATTTCGGGAGAGCTCAACCTCCTTTGGGGTTTGGAATTCCCGAGGATCTCAACCTGTTGTGGGATTAGGAATTCTGGGAGAGTTCAACCTGTTGTGGGGTTGGGAATTCCGGAGGAGCTCAGCCTCTTGTAGGATTGGGAATTCTGGGAGAGCGCAACCTTTTGTAGGATTGGAAATTCCAGAGAAACTCAACCTCTTGTGGGGTTGGGAATTGTGGAGGAGCTCAACCTCTTGTGGGTCGGGAATTCAGGAGAAGCTCAGTTTCTTGTGGGATTGGGAACTCTGAGAGACTTCAACCTCTTGTGTGGTTGGGAATTCCGGGAGAGCTCCGCCTCTTGTGGGATTGGGAATTCTGGGAGAGCTCAATGTGTTGTGGGGTGGAAGTTCTGGGAGAGCTCTCATCCCCTTTTTCTCTGGGAAGAAGCCCCCAGCTCCCTCAGAGGCTCCTTGGAAATCCCTTCTCAGCCAAGGAAAAGAAGTCAGGCCGTGCCTCAGCCTTGGTCCCCTTTCCCTGTCCATCCCACAAAGGGTGGAGATTCCCCTTGGAATTTCCATGGATCCGTGGGAACATCTTCCATTGCCTTTTAGCTGCGAGAACCCAGGTTAATCCCAATTGGGATTTGTGCCTTTTCCCATTTTCTCCCTGACCAACCTCCCGCTGCCCCTTGTCCTGAGCTCCTGCCCGCCTTCCAGAGCTCACAAACTCCCTATTTTCCAGGAATTCCAAGCTGGAAAGCCCTTTTCCATCAGGAATATTCCCTAAAATCCAACCTAAACCTTCCCTGGCACAGCTTGAGGTCGTTTTCTTTCATCCTGTCCCTTGTTTCCTGAGACCAGATCCCGAGCCCCACCTGGGACCACTTGGATCCAGTTTTTCTCCAGGATGAGCCTCTCCAGCTCCCATTCATCCTGAGACCATTTGGATCCAGTTTTTCTCCAGGATGAGCCTCTCCAGCTCCCATTCACCCTGGGACCATTTGGATCCAGTTTTTCTCCAGGATGAGGAGCCTCTCCAGCTCCCATTCACCCTGGGACCATTTGGATCCAGTTTTTCTCCAGGATGAGGAGCCTCTCCAGCTCCCATTCACCCTGGGACCATTTGGATCCAGTTTTCCTCCAGGATGAGGAGCCTCTCCTGCTCCCATTCACCCTGGGACCATTTGGATCCAGTTTTTCTCCAGGATTCGGAGCCTCTCCAGCTCCCATTCACCCTGGGACCATTTGGATCCAGTTTTTCTCCAGGATGAACCTCTCCAGCTCCCATTCATCCTGGGACCATTTGGATCCAGTTTTTCTCCAGGATGAGGAGCCTCTCCAGCTCCCATTCATCCTGGGACCATTTGGATCCAGTTTTTCTCCAGGATGAGGAGCCTCTCCAGCTCCCATTCACCCTGGGACCATTTGGATCCAGTTTTCCTCCAGGATGAGGAGCCTCTCCTGCTCCCATTCACCCTGGGACCATTTGGATCCAGTTTTTCTCCAGGATGAGGAGCCTCCCCGGCTCCCATTCACCCTGGGACCATTTGGATCCAGTTTTTCTCCAGGATGAGGAGCCTCCCCGGCTCCCATTCACCCTGGGACCATTTGGATCCAGTTTTCCTCCAGGATGAGGAGCCTCTCCAGCTCCCATTCACCCTGGGACCATTTGGATCCAGTTTTTCTCCAGGATGAGCCTCTCCTGCTCCCATTCACCCTGGGACCATTTGGATCCAGTTTTTCTCCAGGATGAGGAGCCTCTCCAGCTCCCATTCATCCTGGGACCATTTGGATCCAGTTTTTCTCCAGGATGAGGAGCCTCTCCAGCTCCCATTCACCCTGGGACCATTTGGATCCAGTTTTCCTCCAGGATGAGCCTCCCCTGCTCCCATTCATCCTGGGACCGTTTAGATCCAGTTTTTCTCCAGGATGAGCCTCTCCAGCTCCCTCAGCCTCTCCTGGTTCTCCAGACCCTTCCCAGCTCCATTCTCATTCTCTGGACACGCTCCATCCCTCCCGGTTGCTCTTCCAACGTGATTGACGTATTCCCAATTAGCATTTTTTTTTTTTTTTTTTAGGCCCAGTTCTCCCCCAGAATTCCAGTCCAACATTTTGGACGGAATTTCTGAGGAGCAGGAAGCGCTGATCCCCGAGATCTCAGTGGACACGTTGTCCTAGGCGTGCAGGAACAGGGGGAAAAAAGAGAAACAAAAAAAAAAAATTTAAAAAAATATTTCCTTTTCTAGAAGGACAAACATGAATCACTGCGCGTTTCTCCGTGAGTAATCCCGCGGATCCCGTTGGCGCCCGGCAGGAATTCTGCCACATCCCACACCCCATCCGTGCTTCCAGGGAGTAGCAATCTCCCAGCTGGGTGAGCCGGAGTTGAAAGATGAAAATTTAGAACGAGTTGGATGAAAGTCCTCGCCGGGGACTTTCTAAAAATAGGGCGCCCTCTTGTCGTTGGCACCGCGGTTTTCCCAAGGGAACGCTTTCCCCTCCTGAGGAAAACGGGATTTGTCACCCGCAAGCTGTGACCTGCTGGCTGGGGAGGAACCACACAAATTCCTTTTGGGAATTTGCTTTGTGCTTCCCAAGCGGGAGAGGAGGAGCGGGTGGCTTTTGAGGGTTGGTCTTCGGAGCTGGGGCATCTTCCAGGTGTGTCTTGGTTTGGAAAAAGAGGTTTCTGCCAGGGAAAGCTGGAGTTTCACTTGGAATGGGGAATGTTAAACCCCTCACCCCCCGCCAAATTAGAAATTTGCAATCAAGGGCTCTCGGGCAAAGATTTTGGGAATAGGAATAATGGTTCTTTACTAGGAATATTAACCATACAAATGTAATAAGAACCAAAACCACACAACCAAGCCAGCTGTCTTGGTTTGGAAAGACAGGTTTCTGCCAGGGAAACTGGGATTCCCCTAGAATGGATAATGTTAAACCCCTCACACCCCACCAAATTATAATTTTGCAATCAAGGGCTCTCAGGCAAAGATTTTGGGAATAGGAATAACGGTGCTTTACTAGGAATATTAGTAATCCAAATGTAAGAGAAAACAAAACCACACAACCAAGCCAGCTGTCTTGGTTTGGAAAGACAGGTTTCTGCCAGGGAAAGCTGGAGTTTCCCTTGGAATGGAGAATGTTAAATCCCTCACCCCCCGCCAAATTAGAAATTTGCAATCAAGGGCTCTCAGGCAAAGATTTTGGGAATAGGAATAATGGTTCTTTACTAGGAATATTAATAATACAAATGTAAGAGAAAACAAAACCACACAACCAAGCCAGCTGTCTTGGTTTGGAAAGACAGGTTTCTGCCAGGGAAAGCTGGAGTTTCCCTTGGAATGGAGAATGTTAAACCCCTCACCCCCCGCCAAAATATAAATTTGCAATCAAGGGCTCTCAGGCAAAGACTTTGGGAATAGGAATAACGGTTCTTTACTAGGAATATTAATAATACAAATGTAATAGGAACCAAAACCACCCAACCAAACCAGCAAATAAACAAACAAACAACAATTTTGGAAAACCCTGACAGAGTCAGGGCTACAACCTGACACCCTGTTGGTCAGGATGTTGAAAGCAGTCCAAAAGTGAGTCCTTCTGAAGTGGCAGATGTGATTCTGTTGGAGCAGAAATGATCCTGTAGAAAAGCGGGTCCAGGGGTGGTGAGGAGGGGGATCTGGTGATGGCAAGATGGGGTCCAGGGATAGTGAGATGGGGTCTGGTGTTGGTGAGATGAGGTCCAGTGATGGTGAGATGAGGTCCGGTGATGGTGAAATCAGGTCTGGTGTTGTGAGATGGGGTCCAGTGATGGTGAGATGAGGTCAGGTGATGGTGAGATGAGGTCCAGTGATGGTGAGATGGGGTCCAGTGATGGTGAAATCAGGTCCGATGATGGTGAGGTGGGGTCTGGTGATGGTGAGATGGGGTCTGGTGTTGGTGAGATGGGGTCTGGTGATGGTGAAATCAGGTCTGGTGATGGTGAAATCAGGTCTGGTGTTGGTGAGATGAGGTCCAGTGATGGTGAGACGGGGTCCAGTGATGGTGAGATGGGGTCCGGGGATGGTGAGATGGAGTCTGGTGTTGGTGAGATGAGGTCTGGTCTTCCTCCCAGGAAATCGGGTGAAAAACCTAGCAGCTCTTGTGTCTGTGAGTCTCCTTTTATCCAGACAGCAAAACTGCCTGTCCCCCCCACTGCCAGGGGGATGTGATCCATCTCAGAACAGGGTGATGGAAATGCAGATGCACCGCTCTGGGGGGGAAGGTACAGGCTGGGAAGATGCTAATGGCCTGTTAGGATGAGGCGTCAGGCCTCTCCCCAACTGCCTTCAAATAGATGACAATAGAATACACAAAACCCGGCTCCACAACCCAGGACACCAGCAAGCAAGCAAGCAAACAAACAAACAACAATTTTGGAAAACCCTGAAAGAGTCAGGGCTACAACCTGACACCCTGTTGATCAGGGTGCTGGAAGAAGTCCAAAAGTGGTTTTAAGGGCTAAACCCCAATTTTTGGGTGTTTTTTGGGTGTTATTTCTGTGGCACTTGATGGTGGTAGCGGAAAGGGATGAGATGGGATGGGATGGGATGGGATGGGATGGAAGATGTTCCCTAACCTAATGATCCACGTATCCCAGATTCTGAGTGAAATTTACAGATTTCATAGGACCTCAAAATCTGGCCTTGGATTTTCCCAGCTCCACGAATTTCCTCAATTTGCTCCGGGCTCTACACCTGTTACAGGTGTCCCATGTGGCACAGCAATTCCCGCGCAACGCAGGAATTCCAGTAATTCTGGATCTGGTTGATCTCTTGGTCCCTTCCAGCTCAGGATATTCCACGATTCCACGATTCCCTGCCGTATCCGTTCTCCCTGTTGCCGGTGTCTTAGTCTGGTACCGGTCCAGGTGCAGCGTTTGGGCTGGAAATTCCTGGAATGGTGGAATCATGACTGGAAAAGCCCTCTAAGGCCACGGAGCCCAGCCATTAGCCCACACTGAACCCCATCCCGACACCTCAAATGTCACGGAGCGTCTCCTCTTGGATCTGGGGGTTGATTTTTGGGTGGTGTCACCTTCCAACCTTCATTCCTGGGCTAAAAACAGATGGAAAAGCTGGGGAAGGATAAAAGGATGTGGAGGTTTTCCTAGGTTTTGGGTCTTGTTCCATTATTTTGGCGGGGCTTTTGGGTAAATATTGCATTGCTTGGATTTTTTGAGCCGCTAAAAAGCTGGTGTTTGTCCCAAATACTCGTTTTGTCCCAAATACGAGCTTTGGACGTGGATTCGCTTTCCAAGTGATTTATTAAAAATGTGGATATCGATCTAATACTGATATCTAACTGAGACGGACAAAAACTCTCTAACAGTTTGAAGTTAGAAAGTGTGTGTTTATTGCAGCATGTGGGATAGCTCCCTAAAGGCACACCGCGCCTTACAGAAAATCACAAAGCCATTTTATTTACAAAACTGTTGAATATCCAAAGTACAAATGCATATTCATAACTTTGGTACGTCCCGTTCCCCGCTTTGTACGGTAATTAGCAAAAAAACCAATTAAGCATGCGTAGTTTGTCCTTTGAAATGGGTCGGTGGTCTCATTTAAGAGGAGTGGGTTTGAAATGAGGGAGTAAAATGACTTTTCATCGCTCTGAACTTTCTGCTTTTTCAATGCAAATGGTGACAAATGGGTGTTGGTAGAATTCTCATTTCTTTGAGTACAGTGACTTTCAATAAGTTTCAGGATTGGGGAGTCTCTGCAATTGTCCTGTGTCTCTAAATCTCTTTATCAGGTTCTCTATTTATTGTTTCAAGCACAGCTAAGCAAACAGAAGATTGACAAGCAATCAGTTATTTGGAAAAAGTTAACTCAAGCCCAGTCTTCCTTAGCTAACTACAAAGCTCTTCATTAACTTCGACAACCATAAGGCTTATTTCTAACTAAAAATCTTAATTTCTTTAAAATCCTATATTCTTTAAAATCTATGTCTCACAAGGCCACACGAAATTCCTTTGAATCCTGGTTTTTTGTTTTTTTTTTTTTTTAACCAATGATGGCACCTCAGGGTGTTCAGCTGGGAAGCTCCAAGAAGGAAAACACAAGGAATTTTGGAGGTTCTGGTGGAGTTGGGTGCGCTCAGAGCCTGTCGCGGTGCTGTAATTTGCTAAAAACAAAGGTCTGAGTGAGTTCCTCTCAACATAAAGAGGTGGTGCTGAGCAACAGCCGTAAATTTATATCCCTGATGTTCCCAAGATCCCGCCCTCCCTTTATCCAACCACAACCGAGCAACAGCCGTAACTTTATATCCCTGATGTTCCCAAGATCCCGCCCTCCCTTTATCCAACCACAACCCAGCAACAGCCGTAACTTTATATCCCTGGTGTTCCCAAGATCCCGCCCTCCCTTTATCCAACCACAACCCAGCAACAGCCGTAACTTTATATCCCTGATGTTCCCGAGATCCCGCCCTCCCTTTATCCAACCACAACCGAGCAACAGCCGTAACTTTATATCCCTGGTGTTCCCAAGATCCCGCCCTCCCTTTATCCAACCACAACCCAGCAACAGCCGTAACTTTATATCCCTGGTGTTCCCAAGATCCCGCCCTCCCTTTATCCAACCACAACCGAGCAACAGCCGTAACTTTATATCCCTGATGTTCCCGAGATCCCGCCCTCCCTTTATCCAACCACAACCGAGCAACAGCCGTAACTTTATATCCCTGATGTTCCCGAGATCCCGCCCTCCCTTTATCCAACCACAACCCAGCAACAGCCGTAACTTTATATCCCTGGTGTTCCCAAGATCCCGCCCTCCCTTTATCCAACCACAACCGAGCAACAGCCGTAACTTTATATCCCTGGTGTTCCCAAGATCCCGCCCTCCCTTTATCCAACCACAACCGAGCAACAGCCGTAACTTTATATCCCTGATATTCCCAAGATCCCGCCCTCCCTTTATCCAACCACAACCGAGCAACAGCTGTAACTTTATATCCCTGGTGTTCCCGAGATCCCGCCTTCCCTTTATCCAAACACAACCGAGCAACAGCCGTAACTTTATATCCCTGGTGTTCCCGAGATCCCGCCCTCCCTTTATCCAACCACAACCACTTTATATCCCTGATGTTCCCGGGATCCCGCCCTCCCTTTATCCAACCACAACCGAGCAACAGCCGTGACTTTATATCCCTGATGTTCCCAAGATCCCGCCCTCCCTTTATCCAACCACAGCCCAGCAACAGCCGTAACTTTATATCCCTGATGTTCCCGAGATCCCGCCCGCCCTTTATCCAACCACAACCGAGCAAAAGCCGTAACTTTATATCCCTGGTGTTCCCAAGATCCCGCCCTCCCTTTATCCAACCACAACCCAGCAACAGCCGTAACTTTATATCCCTGATGTTCCCGAGATCCCGCCCTCCCTTTATCCAACCACAACCGAGCAACAGCCGTAACTTTATATCCCTGGTGTTCCCGAGATCCCGCCCTCCCTTTATCCAACCACAACCGAGCAACAGCCGTAACTTTATATCCCTGGTGTTCCCAAGATCCCGCCCTCTCTTTATCCAACCACAACCGGGCAACAGCCGTAACTTTATATCCCTGGTGTTCCCAAGATCCCGCCCTCCCTTTATCCAACCACAACCCAGCAACAGCCGTAACTTTATATCCCTGGTGTTCCCAAGATCCCGCCCTCTCTTTATCCAACCACAACCGGGCAACAGCCGTAACTTTATATCCCTGGTGTTCCCAAGATCCCGCCCTCTCTTTATCCAACCACAACCGAGCAACAGCCGTAACTTTATATCCCTGGTGTTCCCGAGATCCCGCCCTCCCTTTATCCAACCACAACCGAGCAACAGCCGTAACTTTATATCCTTGATGTTCCCAAGATCCCGCCCTCCCTTTATCCAACCACAAACGAGCAACAGCCGTAACTTTATATCCCTGGTGTTCCCGAGATCCCGCCCTCCCTTTATCCAACCACAAACGAGCAACAGCCGTAACTTTATATCCCTGATGTTCCCAAGATCCCGCCCTCCCTTTTATCCAACCACAAACGAGCAACAGCCGTAACTTTATATCCCTGGTGTTCCCGAGATCCCGCCCTCCCTTTATCCAACCACAAATGAGGAGCCTGTCCCGGCCTCCTGGAATCATCAGGGCGGTGATGATTAACAGTGATCAAGCGATGGGAGGGAGCAGACAAAAGGCTCTCCTGAATATTTGATTCCTCGTCCTCTCAATGTTTCAGTTGTTTTCCAGGTGAAAGGTTAAGTGGGGAGGGGGAAACCCCCCCCCCCAAAAAAAACCCAAAAAAAATCCAAAAAACCCACAAAAAACCCCCAAAAAACCCCCAAAACAACAACAAACAAACAAACAAACAAAAACAACAACAACAAAAAAAAAAAAAAAAAAAAAAAACAGGAATTTGGGCCGAGGGTCTGTGGAAAAGTTAAAATTTCCGGCTCTGCCCTCGCAGATTTCTCTGTCTTCTACTGTAAAATAACCCAAAATAACGACAAAAAAATTAAATCAAAATGAAAATAATATAAATATTACATCAAATAATATAACAATATAAATTTTATGTTTGCTATAAATTTTGAATATTAATATATAATTGTATATAATTATATAATATATAATTACACATAATTATATATTAATATTATATTATCTATAATATATTAATTATTTATAATATGTAATACTATATTAATTATTTATATTATATTATAATATGTGATACTATATAATATTATATATTGATATATAATTATAAATAACAATTTATAATTATATATTAATTATAATTAATATATAATTAATATAAATATAAATATATACATATATATAAATAATAAATATATAATATAAATTATATAAATGTAATTAATATAAAAAATAATAAGCCTCCATCAAAGAAAACACCTTTACCTAAATATCCCCTAATACCCAAACTACAAAAACCTTAACAAAACACAAAACAAACAAAAAAACCCCCCCAAAAAATAATAAACAAAACAAACCACCTTAAAAAAAAAAAAAAAAAAAAACACCAGAAATCTAAAACCTCCATTTTGTTCTCGCCTCTCGAGGACTCAGAACTTGCCTCGGTGGGAGAAATGGAAGTCGGAAAGTTTGGGAATTGCCTCAGCCCCTTGGAATGGCTCATCCCCAGGGGTGGAACAAGGCGGGCATTCAGGGAGTGGGTGCCCGGCCCAGATGTTTTCAGGGAGCTTCAACAATGCTCCTTTCATTTCCTGGGCCCGCGTTCCGGCCGGAATCCGGGGCCAGGAGGGAGGATCGCCGTGGTTTGATGGAGCTGCCGGGTGGGAGTGAAAACCCCGGGATGAAAGAGGCGGCTCTGGACAGTTGGGAATTCTGTGGAAGAAACTTCTCTCTGTGGAAGAGAGAATTCATATCCTCAATCTCTTGGATTCCCTAAAAAAAAAGGGGAAATCTAGTCCTGACTTCCTTTATCTTTGGGTGGGTGGGCTTTGAGGAGGAAATGTTCCTTGGGTTGGATTTCTGAGGCCCATCAAAGGTGACGTTTGTCCCAGGGGTTCGTTTTGTCCCAAATCCGGTCTCGGGTTTTCCTGACTCCACGAATTTCCTAAACCTGCTCCAGGTTTTGTCGTTCTGCCGTTGTTACGGGTGTCCCGTGTGTGACGCAATTCCCGGGTAACACCACAGCTCCTGGGGGTTGGATCTGGTTGATCTTTAAGGTCTCTTCCAAACCAAACCATTCCACGGTTCCTTCCAACCCTCCTCCCAAATCCCTTCCTTGGAGGTCCCTCTAGAAGTCGCTCCAGATGCTTTGAAGCTCCAGGTGCGAGTCCTTTCCTGTCCTTCATCCGTGGAGAAGGTGGTGGAAGGTCCACCAATGACTTGGAGATCTCATGGAATCTCCATCCCTGGAGATGTCCGGAATCCAACCGGACACGGTCCTGATCCCTCCGCTCTGGATGGGCCTTCCACGAGCAGGAGGGGTCGGATCTGGTGAATTCCAGAGGTGCCTGCAAAGCCTCAAGTGTTCTCTCATTCCATGGGAAAAGCTCTTTTAGGATGCAGGACTCAATTTTTGGGGGGTGTGGGAGCTCCTACCCAGGCAGGAGCTCTCCCGTGGTGTTTTTTGGGAGGTTCCTGGTACCTCCTGCGTGGATCCACTGAGAGGAACCCTCTGGAGCTGATTTCTGTGTGGAGGACCGAGGTCCAATTGTGGTTTTGAGCTGAAATGGAGATAAAGGGGAAATGTAGGTTGGATATCGGGTTTTTCACGGAAAGAGTGATAAAATATTGGAATGGCCTGCCCGGAGAGGTGGTGGAGTCACCATTCCCTGGATGTGTTTAAGAAAAGCCTGGATGTGGCACTCGGTGCCGTGGTGTAGTTGAAGGTGTTGGAGCACGGGTTGGACTTGCTGATCCTGAAGGTCTCTTCCAACCTGGAAATTCTGTGATAAATCCTGTGATAAATCAGATTCCAGAGAAACAAACGTTTGTGTTGGGTGTTGGAGCCGTAAATGACCCGGAAACGAGGATTAATTGCCTTTTTCCTAGGGAATTGTTAGGGATTTGTCTGGATAGAGGACGGTAATGACTGTGTGGGAAGGCTGGAGCTGCTCCAATTATGGAAAAGTTGGGTGATGGAGGAGTGGGGTGCTTGTGGATTCGGTGAATCCGTAGGGACTCAGAACTTCCCAGGCTGGGAATCGGGAATGTCACAGGAGTGAGCAGGAGAAATGACTTTTGGAACAAGGCAGAGGACCCTGGCACGGTTTTCCCAGAAAATCCTTGGCTGCCCCATCCCTGGAATGGGACGGGTTGGACGGGGCTTGGAGCAACCTGGGATAGCAGAAAGCAATTCCCTGCCCGTGGAATTGGAAGATCCGAAGGCCCCCATCCAACCCCCAAAACATTCCCAAATCCCATAAAACAGCTCTGGAAAGCACGGAGCTGTTCCTGCCCCGGGGAGGATTGGATTGTCTCCCGTTCTTCACCAATAAACAACCGAATTCCCTGATTTGGATGCGTCGGGATCCTTCAGCTGCCGCTGGAACTGCTGCCTTGCAATTCCTTGATTTCCAATTCCTTGTTCCCGTTTCTGTGGAGGAGGATTGGAGAGGCCCACGTGGCTCCTCGAGTTAATGAGTCGAGAGCCAGAGGTGACCCTGAGGATCCGCGTCAGCCTCGAGGAAAAAAAAAAAAATTTTCGTTTGCCTTGGATATCGGGAAGGAATTTTTCCCCTTGGATATCGGGAAGGAATTTTTCCCCCTGTGTGTGGTGAGGGGGCTGGAATGAGATTCCCAGGGAAGCTGTGGCTGCCCCATCCCTGGAATTCTGCAAAGCCAGGCCTGGAAAAAAAATATTTTCGTTTGCCTTGGATATCGGGAGGGAATTTTTCCCCTTGGATATCGGGAAGGAATTTTTCCCCCTGTGTGTGGTGAGGGGGGCTGGAATGGGATTCCCAGGGAAGCTGTGGCTGCCCCATCCCTAGAATTCTGCTAGGACAGGGCTGGAAAAAAATATTTTCATTTGCCTTGGATATCAGGAAGGAATTTTTCCCCTTGGATATTGGGAAGGAATTTTCCCCTATGTGTGGTGAGGGGGCTGGAATGGGATTCCCAGGGAAGCTGTGGCTGCCCCATCCCTGGAATTCTGCAAAGGACAGGGCTGGAAAAAAATATTTTCGTTTGCGTTGGATATCGGGAAGGAATTTTTCCCCTTGGATATCGGGAAGGAATTTTTCCCCCCTGTGTGTGGTGAGGGGGGCTGGAATGGGATTCCCAGGGAAGCTGTGGCTGCCCCATCCCTGGAATTCTGCAAAGGACAGGGCTGGAAAAAAATATTTTCGTTTGCGTTGGATATCGGGAAGGAATTTTTCCCCTTGGATATCGGGAAGGAATTTTCCCCTATGTGTGGTGAGGGGGCTGGAATGGGATTGGAATGGGATTCCCAGGGAAGTTGTGGCTGCCCCATCCTTGGAATTCTGCAAAGGACAGGGCTGGAAAAAAAATATTTTCATTTGCCTTGGATATCGGGAAGGAATTTTTCCCCTTGGATATCGGGAAGGAATTTTTCCCTGTGTGGTGAGAGGGGCTGGAATGGGATTCCCAGGGAAGCTGTGGCTGCCCCATCCCTGGAATTCTGCAAAGGACAGGGCTTGGGAGCAACCTGGGATAAGTGGAAAGTGCGGAAAAATGGCAGGAGGTGGAAGTGGATGATCCCAGGGATCCGAGCCATCCTGGGATTTTTTTTTTTTTTTTTTTCCTCCCATTCCTTCTGGGAATGTCCTTCATAGGAGAAGCAGCTCCCGACATTCCGCAGGAGCCGGAAGCGTGGCTGCAAGAGTTCAGCTTCTAAAAGCGGATTTTAAATTGGAAATGGATTTTTATCACGGCTTTGTGACTTTCCCAGGGTGAGATGAGGAGCCTCTCCCGGCCGATATCCAATAATATCCAATAAAAACGGGAATCTGCCAAGGTTAAAAGGAAATAATTGCAATTAAAGGAGGCCGGGTTTAAAATAAAGAAAATTTATGCTGCTCTCAGATGTCGAGCAGCCGGAATGGAGTTCAAGGCTCTGCTCCTTGCTTTTCTTCCACATTTTTTCATTTTTTTTCCACATTTTTTTTTTCATTACAACTTCAGGAAGAGAATCCTCACCCTTGCTTAATCATTTTGCCCCCCGCCTAATTAATCCATAAATAAATTAGAAACGGCCAAAAGAAAAAAAAAAAAAGAAAAAAAAAATTCCAAACCGCCTAACTGACCAAAAATAAAAAATCTAAATTTGATGACCAAAAAAATAAAAAAAAAAATCTAAATTTGAGTCTCCCAGTGCTTTGACAGTCTCACACCAATTTTTTTTTTTAATTTTCTTTTCCGAGAGATTTGAATCCTTGCTCAGCGCCAGGGAATTGGATCGTCCTAAATTTCCACGCATCCCAGAGGCAGGTGGAGGAAGAGGAAGCTTTTTATTCCAGGCAGAGGAGGAAGGAGGATGCAGCCCCGATTTTTTTTTTTTTTTTCCCCGCTCCGGGAAGCTGCAGCTCCGAAATTTCCAGCGCTTTAGGAAGGGTGTCCGGGGTAATTTTGAAGTTAAACTCGGTTATTTTTGAGTTTTTCCTCTCCAATCCCAACCCCGTTTCCCTGTTAATTCCAGGCAGCTCCCTCGCCAGCGACGGGGGAGAGGAGAGGAATTGTTTATGGATTCATAACTGGGAAATAAACAGGGATTTATCCATCAGAGAATTAAGGAATTCATAACTTAACAGGGAAATAAACAGGGATTTATCCATCAGGGAATTAAGGATAACGAAGTGCAGGGGGAACTTTGGGATTGCCATGTGAGGGGGGCTTCAAAAATAACGGATTTTGGTTTGGACCCAAATACGTGGGGTTGGTGGTTTGTTTTTGGGGTTTTTTTGTTGTTGTTTGCTGGTTTTTGGGGGGTTTTTTGAGTTTTTTTTTGTGGTTTTTTGTTTGTTTCTTTTTGTTTTGTTTTTGGGGTTTTTGTGGATTTTTTGTGGGTTTTTTTTTGTTTTCGTTTTTTTTTTGGTTTGGTGTTTTTTTGGTGTTTTTTGTTTTTGGTGTTTTTTGTTTGTTTTTGGTTTTGTTTTTTTGTTGTTGTTTGCTGTTTTTTGGGGGATTTTTTTGAGTTTTTTTGTGTTTTGTTTGTTTGTTTGTTTCTTTTTGTTTTGTTTTTGGTTTTTTTGTGGATTTTTTGTGGGTTTTTTTTTGTTTTGGTGTGTTTTTTTGTTTTGGTTTGGTGTTTTTTTGGTGTTTTTTTGTTTTTGGTGTTTTTTGTTTGTTTGGGGGATTTATTTTTGTTTTTTTGTTGTTTTTTTGCTGGTTTTTTGGGTTTTTTTTTGAGGTTTTTTGTGATTTTTTGTTTGTGTGTTTATTTTTGTTTTGCTTTTGGGTTTTTTGTGGATTTTTTGTGGGTTTTTTTCGTTTTGTTTGGGGTTTTTTGGGGGTTTTTTGGTTTTGTTTTGGTTTTTTTTGTTTGGGGTGTTTTTGTTTTTGGGTTTTTTGTGTGTTTGTTTGTTTGTTTTTATTTTTTTTTGTTTGTTTTTGGGTTTTTTTTTTGTGGAATTTCAGGCTCACAAAATCAACATCCCAAACCAGTATTTGAGGTTTCGAACCCCTCAGCGCCAGAGCAGGAATCCAAAGGACTTTTCTTATTTCCTAATCACCCGATAACCCGGAGCCTCCCGAAATTATCTCGGAATTTCAACGCCTCCTCCGTTTTTGAAGATAAAACTCTTATTTTAGGACCTGAGGGCCCTTCCCAAAGCACGTGGCGGCGCCTCTCGTCAGCTTGTTGATCAAAAAGGAGGAAGGAGAAAGCGCAGAGGATTTTAGGGAATAGCAAAAGATCAAAGCGGGCGCTACGGGAGAGCGGGATGAATCATTAGGAGATTCATTTCTGGGATTGATTTCTGACAGGGGAGAGAGGGATGGTGTCAAAAATGCCTAAAATTCAGATTTGGGGTTTTTTTTAGAGAGCCAACCCCAGTGTTTTCGTGTGTTGTCAAAAGTGATTTTTTTTTGGGGGGGGAATCCGAAGTTGTTTTCTGGCGGGAAGGAATCCGAAGTTTTTCAGGAGCGATGGCCGGGGTTGTGTCTCAGGTGACGTTTGGAATTATTGCGGAGTTATGGAATGGGTTTGGTGGGAAGGGACCTTCAAGGTCATCCCATTCCAGTCCCCTGCTGTGAGCACTGACATTTTCCACCATCCCAGGTTGCTCCAACCTGGCCTTGGACGCTTCCAGGGATTCAGGGGCAGCCACAGCTTCTCTGGGAATTCCATCCCAGCCCCTCACCACCCTCACAGGGAAGAATTCCTTCCCAATATCCCATCTCTCCCTGCCCTCTGGCAGTGGGAAGCCATTCCCTGTGCCCTGTCCCTCCATCCCTTCTCCCAAATTCCCTCTCAAGCTCTCCTGGATCCTCTTTGGGCGCTGGAAGGAGCTCTGAGTTCTCCCTGGCTCCTTCCCTTCTCCAAGCTGGACATTCCCAGCTCTCCCAGCCTGGCTCCAAAGAGTGACTCAGCCTTATCTTGTTCAGGATCTTAATTTGAGGTGATTCGCTTCTAAAAAGGGCAAAAAAAAAAAAAATTACCCCCGAGAAAAACCCCATCTGAGTATTTTTTCTGAGGCGTGCTCAGCTCCGAGCGGGAATACGACTCCGGCAATAAAATAATCGGCTCAAAGGCGGGCGGTGTTGTGAGTTCCTAATGAAATGCCTCCCGGAGCTCTGCGGGTGGTAAAGCTGGAATATCATTGTCTGCCTCAGGAATTATCCGGATTTTTATTCATAACCTTCAAAGAGCTGCAGGGGAGGGGAGTTGGTGTTGAGTGGATGCGGAATTCCGGGTGCCGGGGCTTGGAATGTCGCAGAGGAGTTGCTCTGAAGGAACTTGGGATTTGGATAGAAAGGGGTCCCAAAAAAGTGGGGATAAAGCAAATGAAATTACTGATTAGTTGCAGTTTTTGTGTTGTCTGGGATTCTTCCCCCTAAATCTACCTGAGGGAATTCACGTTCTTTTGATTGGAAAGGCCTGACCGGTCAGAATTCCCTACCGAAGGGGGATGGAAGGGTGGATTCCACGGCTGTACAGGTGTGGAAATGAAAAAAAAAACCACACCTGGAGTTCACCCAAGCTCGTGGTAAAGCCTTGGATGGACGCCCAGAGGGAGACCTGGATTTGACTGCAAAACTCATCCCGTTTCCAAATAGTCGGATATTGGCCTCGCCATCACGATTGCTGCCATCCAAAATCCATAATTCCACGATAAAAACCATCCAGTTTCCAGACAGAGCTTCACCAAACTGCTGAAACTGCTTTTCCCCAGGTCCTCACTTGCTGAAACAAGCGTGTTAGCGGAGATTTTTTTTTTTTTTTTTCCCCCCCCGCAGACTTCCCGGTGTCAGTTCTCCTATGGATCCCTGGCAGGGATGTCTTGTATAAATAGACTTTGACTGGTTGTTACTGGAGCTTCCAGTTCCCACGCTGATTCTTATCAAAGCAGATTAGTTCCCAGCCAAAGCCGGGTTTTTCGTTCTTTTCTTTCTTTTCTTTCTTTCTTTCCAGGGATTTATCGCATCCCAAACAAGGCCGCGGCCTGGACATGTTTGCGTCCTCAGAATTCCTGAGCCTCTTGAAAATGGAACGGGGCTGTTTTATCCCCCCCTGCCTCTTTGGGAAGCAGGACCTGGATCCTGCCTGGTGCACTGATTCTTATCAAAGCAGATTCGTTCCCAGCCAAAGCCGGGTTTTTCCAGGGATTTATCACATCCAAACAGGGTCGCGGCCTAGCGGAAGTGCCCACGTTTGTGTCCTCAGAATTCCTGAGCCTCTTGAAAATGGGACGGGGCTGTTTTATTCCTCCTTGCCTCTTTGGGGAGCAGGACCTGGATCCTGCCTGGTGCACTGATTCTTATCAAAGCAGCCAAAGCCAGGTTTTTCTTTCTTCCCAGGGATTTATCACATCCCAAACAAGGCCGCGGCCTGGACGTGTTTGCATCCTCGAAATTCCTGAGCCTCTTGAAAATGGGACGGGGCTGTTTTATTCCTCCTTGCCTCTTTGGGAAGCAGGACCTGGATGCTGCCTGGTGCACTGATTCTTATCAAAGCAGATTCATTCCCAGCCAAAGCCGGGTTTTTCCAGGGATTTATCACATCCAAACAAGGCCGCGGCCTAGCGGAAGTGCCCACGTTTGTGTCCTCAGAATTCCTGAGCCTCTTGAAAATGGGACGGGGCTGTTTTATTCCTCCTTGCTTCTTTGGGAAGCAGGACCTGGATCCTGCCTGGTACACTGATTCTTATCAAAGCAGATTCGTTCCCAGCCAAAGCCGGGTTTTTCCAGGGATTTATCACATCCAAACAAGGCCGGGGCCTGGACGTTTTTGCATCCTCGGAATTCCTGAGCCTCTTGAAAATGGGACAGGGCTGTTTTATCCCCCCCTGCCTCTTTGGGAAGCAGGGCTTGGATGCTGCCTGGTGCACTGATTCTTATCAAAGCAGCCAAAGCCAGATTTTTTCTTTCTTCCCAGGGATTTATCGCGTCCCGAAGGAAGGCCACGGCCTGGACATGTTTGCGTCCTCAGAATTCCTGAGCCTCTTGAAAATGGGACAGGGCTGTTTTATCCCCCCCCTGCCTCTTTGGGAAGCAGGACTTGGATGCTGCCTGGTGCACTGATTCTTATCAAAGCAGCCAAAGCCAGATTTTTTCTTTCTTCCCAGGGATTTATCGCATCCCAAACAAGGCCGCGGCCTGGCCGCTCGGAATTCCTGAGCCTCTTGAAAACGGGACGAGGCTGTTTGATCCCTCCCTGTGTTTTTGGGAAGCAGGACCCGGATCCTGTCTGGCAGCTTTGGATAATCACCGCCTGCACGGGGCGGGGGTGAGGTTTCACCCCCGATGCCTCCATTCCTTCTCCCGGCCTTCGGATTGCGCCGGGCAGGCGGAGGCCCGACGGCATCGGGGTTGTTTATTTTTCCTGGAGTGCTTGGCTCCGTCCCAGGCACGACGGGATCCAACCGGCTCCTCCGCGGATCACCTCTTTGAGAGGCGCCCGCCGGGGCTCCGCGGGAAGCTAAACCCGGAGCCGAGTTCATTTAAGGATTAAGCGCTTGCAAAAATTTCCTCTAATTGCCCGGCCAGACCAAAGACAGGGAATTAAACCGGGATAACACCAAGCCTCCCGTGGATATCTGAAGCCCTGATAGCATCAAGACCCGGGGGGGACGCCACAACTTGTGGTTGGAAGAGCCATTAAAGGAGATTTTTCCTGCCTTTCCAGTTGTCAGCCTCTCTCTTCCAAACCCAGAGCTCCCCCAGTTTGGCCAAGGAAAAGTCCTGTCTTTGGGAAATCTCCTGATTCCTCATCTGAGTTGCTTCCTGGAGAATTTTTTTAGTTGGGAGGGCAATTGTCTCACCTCTAAATTTGATGTTTTACTCTGTAGGAGTAAATAATACTGGGAAACAAAACTGGGCCGGGCACGTGGCTGGCGCTGTTTTTTCCCCCTCTTTAAATCATCCAAGGCTTCCTGAGGATGTAGAAATCCAGGGCGGGGGGAAAAGCCATGGAATGGTTTGGGATCTTCCAGACCATCACATCCATTCTGTGGGCAGAATTCCCAGGTTCCCATTCCTCTATTCCCAGGTTGTTCCAAACCCCCCCGTCCAACCTGGCCTTGGACACTTTCAGGGATGAGACAGCCACGGCTCCTCTGGGCTCCTCCAAAACCCAGATTTCTTCCATTTCTTTATCCTTCTCTTCCTCCCCACTCATCCCACGGTGTTGGGAGCTTCATTCCCGGTGCTAAACTGGAAACAAAACTCTGGAAAAGGAGAAGGCTCCGTGCACATGGAGAGCGCAGCCCCTGCGGGATCAGGGAGTGATTTTTGCGTAGCAGAAAATTCGAGATCCGCTGACTGATGCCGCCGTGGGTGTTGATAAAAAGCTCGTTTTCCTCAGGGGCCATCCCGTTTTTCCCTCGGAGCTTCCACCAGGGCCCCAAGTAACGTCACGGAAAGGAGCGGAAAAAATTCATCTCCCCTGGGGTGGCCAAGGCCGCTTTCCGACCTCTCCTCGGTTCCAGTTCTGCTCTGTAGATGTTGTGGTTTTTTTTAAATTTTTTTTTCCTTTTTTTTTCTTAAATGTTAATTTGTTTTTCTTAAAAAAAAATTTAATATATGTATGTAAATATATAAATATATATGAAAATATAAATATAAAGATATAAAAATATAAAATATTATATATAAAAATATATAATTTATATATAATATATGATTTCTATTTTATATATAATATATATTATATATTATTTATATATTATTTATATATTATTTATATAATATTTATATATTATATATAAATATTTTATATAATTATATATACTATTTATATATTATATATAAAATATAAAAATAAGTATTAATATAATATTAATATAATTTTTATATATTATATAAATAAATTATATCTATATAATATGTAATTTATATATTATATATATAAATATATATATATAAATATATATAATTTTTTTTTTTTTTTAAGCGGTTGAGTTCCAACAGAACACAAAGCAGTTCCAGGACGAAAATCCCTTTTTAAGGGTGTGGATTTAGGCATCCACCACCCTCCCAAGGAGGAATTCCTTCCCAGTATCCCACCTGAACCCAGCCCCTCGCGGTGGGAAGCCATTCCCCCTGCCCTATGGCTTTTTCCAAAGCGAATTCCTTTTCTCCAGCTCTCTTAGACCCCGTTTAGTCTGGAATTTATCTGGAATTTTAGACTGGAAGGATTTATCAGGAAGTTTATTTGTCAGGATTTATCCGGAAAACTCACGGGCTTGGTTTCCAGAAAATAATTCCCAGGCTTTTGAGGAAAAAATCCCGGTCTCCAAAAAACGTGTACGGGATCCTTGAACAGGACTTTTATTGCCTTCATTAAAACCATGACAGGAATGTTTTGGAAGCAATTCCAACCCTTTCCTTGATCCACCAGAGTCTGAGTTGGAACTGGGAAAACCCGTTCCACCGGTTTGAGGTTTGCCAGGTGGAGGAGCCTCTGCATTCCCCGCGTCGCTGGCATCAAAAAAGTTTTTATTTTTTATTTTTTTTTCCCAGTTTCGTTCGTTTTTCCTATTAATCCATGATTTCTGGGCGCGGGAGGCTCCTCTGGGAAGGAGCTGCACATTCCTCCTCGCTGGGAGCGGCTGTCCCTGGGGAGCTTTTGGAATCTCCCTGAACCCAAATCCTCACTGAGTGCTTGGGATTTGATAGCAGGGGCCCTGGCACAGCAAATTATCGAGGATGAAACGCTCGGAGCGCTCCAAATTAATGGATGGGACGGGAACGGGGATGAAATTAATGGGATGGGATGAAGGTCAGGAGGATTCAGGTGCAGACTCAGCTCTTGCTTCACTTATTTTGACACCGTGACCCTGAACTCGGAGGCGCCGATGGAAAATTCAGCTCCAGGCTCTCGTGGTGTTGCCGCTGCCAATTCCAAAGCTTTGAGATTCCCGGAGTTTGGTCCGCTCCTGGGGAAGGTGAAGGCCAAGCTGGTCTCTGCTGTCATCCAGTAAAAAGTTTGGATGCCACGGCGTGAGCAGGAGAGGGGGAGATTTCTGCCCCTCTGTCCCATTCCGGTGAAATCCCGCCTGGAATTCCGCGTCCAGCTCTGGGATCCCAACAGCAGAAGGATGTGGAGCTGCTGGAGCAGATCCAGAGGAGAACCTGGAGATGCTCCAAGGGGCTGGAGCCAGGCTGGGAGAGCTGGGAATGTCCAGCCTGGAGAAGGGAAGGATCCAGGGAGACCTTCCAGGGCCTGAAGGGTCTCCAGGAGAGCTGGAACTTGGGATAAGGGATGGAGGGACAGGACACAGGGAATGGTTCAAACCAGAGGGAATTCGAGACATTGGGAAGGAATTCTTCCCTGTGAGGCTGGTGAGGGGCTGAGATGGAATTCCCAGAGAAGCTGTGGATCCCTGGAATCCACGGGCCAGGAACTGGGACACCCTGGGATAGCGGGAGGTGTCCCTGCCCATGGAATTCCGTGATCCTGAAGGTCCCTTCCCACCCAAAGCACTCCATGATTTCCACATCCCTGCCCATGGAATTCCGTGATCCTGAAGGTCCCTTCCCACCCAAAGCATTCCATGATTTCCACATCCCTGCCCATGGAATTCTGTGATCCTGAAGGTCCCTTCCCACCCAAAGCATTCCATGATTTTCTTCTGCTCTTACACCGCGCTTGGAGCACCCGGAATTTGTTCCTGGAGCTCTGGGAGCCGCTGATATTGGGATATTGGGGAAGGAATTCTTCCCTGTGAGACTGGGAACTCCACCGGAACAGAATTCCCAGAGGATCTGTGCCTGCCCCATGCCAGGAAGTGTCCAACAACCCCCAAAACCCTCACAAAGATCCTGGGTTTTTTTGTGGGATTTTTGCAGGATTTTTGCAGGATTTTTGCAGGATTTTTGCGGGGTTAAACCGAGCAGCCTCCTCCCGTCTCCATTCCAGCTGATGAATCCCGAATTCCCTGATATCCCCGTAATCAGCTGCAGGCAGCTGACTTGGGAGCTGGACAAAAAAAACCAAAAAAACCAAAAAAAAAACCCAAAAAAACCCAAAAACTGCTAAATTTTGCCCCCGTTCCCTGCCGTTATTTCCAGTTATTCCTTCATCCGGAAGGACACAAAAAAAAGAAAAAAAAAAGAAAAAAAAAAAAAGATTTCCACTCTCCCGGAGAAGCAGGATCAGCACTCGGCAATTTCCGGGCTTTTCATCCCGGCTCTCTCCATCCCCGGGATCCAAACCCCTCTCCCTGTTTTTTTTTTTTTTGCTCCTGGGGCGCTGCGGGGTGAAATTCCCTGGAGGAATTCGGCTTCCCCAGTGCCAAAAGGAGCCGAATTCTCCCGGGGAGAGAGCAGATCCCTGTTTATCCCACCCCTCCCGCCCCGTTCCCGCTGGGAATTACGATCCTTTCCGTGACCTATTTGCGTGCCCAGAGCTGCAGAGGCTCGGCATTAAAGAGTTTTACGGGATTAATCCGTGCCCCCTCGCCTCGTTTTCATGGATAACCGGGATGAGGTTGTGTCATTCCCAACTTCCCCCCCCATTTTCCATGTGGATGGAGAAAGAGGGATGTGGGAACCAGGGAATTTGGCTGTGGGAAGGGACGTAAAGGATCACGGAATTCCAACCTTCCCCAACCCTTCCGCTACCCCTGGGTGCTCCGAATTTGACTTGGAAAACGCGCTTGGATCCTCGGATCTGGACCTTCAAGGGTTGGAGGCGATCCCGCCTTCTCCAGGTCCTGGAGGAGGCTCCTATGGAATCTCTGATCCTGGGAAATGGGGGATTTTCCGGGGAGGGAGATGGGTTTGGGGTCGTTGGCTGCGTGGGGATGCGGACTGGCAGAGTCCTGGAATGGTTTGGGTTTGGGAAAAATGCTGGAAAGATCACGGAATTTCAGGCTCTACGCAGGATGGGATGGGATCATGGGATGGGATCATGGGATGGGATCATGGGATGGGATCATGGGACAGGATCATGGGATGGGATGGTCCCATGGTTTCAGGGACACTTTCCCCCATCCCAGCTTGCTCCAAACCTGATCCAGCCTGGCCTTGGGCACTTCCAGGGATTCCCGGTATTTTCCTCCCCCCTTTCCTTTTAGGCCTCTCCTTTTATTTATTTTTTTATTTTCCCCCCCACCTTTTTTTTTTTTTTTTTGGGATTCCCGATAAATTTCCATCCTGATTTTCCTTGCCTGTTGCCTTTTCCTTGGAATTCTTCTCCTCATAACCCCAGCTTCTCTGGGAATTCCGTTCCAGCCCCTCACCACCCTCACAGGGAAGAATTCCTTCCCAATATCCCCAATCCATCCAGCCCGGCCTGGATGCTCCTCACGGAATCTGGGAGAGATCCCGGCGATCCCGCTTTTCCGCGCTCCGTTTGTTGGGAATCCATGGAGATCTCTGCTCTCTCCAAAGGTATTCCCACGTGGCTCTGTTATCTCCACCGGGGAGAAAAGCAGGAAAAATCCATCAGGAAAGATTCCTGTCACACTCCTGCTCCCCGTGGTCTTCGTTCCCGTTTTCCCGAGGGTTTTGTGGGCAGGAATCCCGTTTGGAGGATTTGGAGCTGTTCCTTGTGCTTTTTCCAGCTTGGAAAAACTTGGCTTCACCCCCGTATTTCTCCTCCCTCCTCTGGAAGGGAAAACTGGGGAGAGACTTGGGAACAACGTCCAAGGAATGTGGGGAGGTGGGATAAACCCATCCTGGTCCTCACAGGGAATCACGGAAGGGTTTGTGTGGGAATGGACATCAGGGATCCATGGAATCCCAGCCTTTTCCATGGGCAGGGACACCTTCCCCCATCCCAGGCTGTTCCAAACCCCATCCAACCTGGCCATGGACACTTCCAGGGATCCAGGAGCAGCCACAGCTTCTCTGGGAATTCCATCCCACCACCCTCACCACCCTCCCAGCCAAGAATTCCTTCCCAATATCCCATCCCTCCCTGCCCTCTGGCTGGCAGTGGGAAGCCATTCCCGGTGTCCTGTCCCTCCGTTCCTCATCCCAAATTCCCTCTCCAGCTCTCCTGGAGCCCCTTCAGGCCCTGGAAAGGATCTCCCCGGATCCTTCTCTTCTCCAGGATGAGAAAGAATCCTTTTCCATCCCATCCTATCCCAGTCTTTTTCCTCCTGCTTCCTCTCCGTGGTTTAGGAAGGACCAAAAAGGAACAAATTCCCGGTATTTTCCTCCCCCCTTTCCTTTTAGGCCTCTCCTTTTATTTATTTTTTTTTATTTCCCCCCCCACCTATTTTTTTTATTTTTTTATTTTCCTCCCACCTTTTTTTTTTTTTTTTTTTTTTGGGATTCCCGATAAATTTCCATCCTGATTTTCCACCTTTTCCTCGGGATTCTTCTCCTCATAACCCCGAACCTCAGTTTGGGAACCGTCAGTGTAAAAAATTCCCTAAAACTGGTGAATCCACGGAGGGAGCTTGGATTACAGGGGGGGAAAAAAAAAAACATGGATGAGGGGCTTCCAAAGGCTCCGTTGGTCTCTTTTAACGGAATTCCCGCCTCTCCAGAGCCTCCTGTTGGGATTCTCTTAAATCATTAAAAAGAAATAAAAAAGTTTAAAAAAAAATAAAATTAAATTTAAAGAGAAGAGCTCAGGCTCTCCGCGCTCCCGCCAAGTAGGTCAGGCTTTTCCCAGCTGGATGGTTTGGGAAGCGGAGACGTTATCCGGAGCGACTTTTTCCAAGTTTTTTTGGGGGGTTTTTTTGTGGGGTTTTTTTTTGGTTTGGTTTGGTTTTTTGGGTTTGTTGTTTTTGTTTTTGGTTTTTTGTTTTGTTTTGTTTTTTGTTGTTGTTGTTTTCTTTTGGTTTTTCTCTTTTGGGTTTTTTTGGGGGTTTTTTTGGGGGTTTTGGGGGGGTTTTTTGGGTGGGTTTTTTGTTTTTGTTTTGGTTTGGTTTTTTTGTTGTTTTTTTTGTTGTTGTTTTCTTTTGTTTTTTTTCTTTTGGTTTTTTGGGGGGTTTTTTGGGGGTTTTTTTTGGTTTTTTTCAGTTTGGGGGGGGTTTGGTTTTTTTTGGTTTGGTTTGGTTGTTTGGGTTTTGTTTTTGGTTTGGTTTGGTTTGGGTTTTTTTATTGTTTTTTTGTTGTTGTTTTCTTTTGGGTTTTTTTTCTTTTGGTTTTTCTTTTGGGTTTTTTCGGGGGTTTTTTTTGGTTTTTTGGTTTTTTTTGGGGGTTTTTTGTTTTGTTTTTTTTTGTTTTGCTTTGGTTTTTTGGGTTTTGTTTTTGTTTTGTTTTGGTTTGGGTTTTTTGTTGTTTTTTTGTTGTTGTTTTCTTTTGGGTTTTTTTTCTTTTGGTTTTTCTTTTGGGTTTTTTTTTGGGTTTTTTTGTTTTTTGGGGGTTTTTTTGTGGGTTTTTTTTGTTTTGCTTTGGTTTTTTGGGTTTTGTTTTTGTTTTGTTTTGGTTTGGTTTTTTTGTGTGTTTTTTTGTTGTTGTTGTTTTCTTTTGGTTTTTTTTTCTTTTGGTTTTTCTTTTGGGGTTTTTTTTGGGGTTTTTTTTTTGGGGGTTTTTTTGGGTTTTTTTTTTTTTGAGGAGTTGAAAGACAACTGGAAGCACAAAATTGGAATTTCAGGGACAGCAAAACCATTCCAATTAAAACAAATATTGGTGAAATCCGGGGAAAAAAAAAGAAAAAAACACAAAAAAAAACCCACAAAAAACCCCAAACAAACAAACAAAAAACCCCAAAAACAAAACAAACAAATAAAATAAAATAAAATAAAATAAAATAAAATAAAATAATAAAAAAAACCACAAACAACCAAAAAAAAAACCAAGTGAGGCGACATTCCTGGGTTTTGTTTTTTTGGGTTTTTTTTCCTCCCCCTGGGGGGAAAAGCTGCAGGATTGGGACACAGCCCGAAAGGAAAGAGTTGGGAATTTGGGAATTGAGGCCGCGTAAAATGGGACAGAGATCCCCTCCAGGCGTTTCAAGCTCCTGGAAAACACCGCCGCAAGCTTTTCCCGGGAGGAAAAGCTGGAATGGCGGAGCTGCCCTTCTTGGATTGGGAATTTTTTTGTTGGTTTTTGTTTTAAGCACAGCAAGGAAGGAATGTCTGGAGATGGAATTCTCCAGGATTCCATGGAATGTCGGTGCGGTGACACCACCTCGGTCAGATGAGGTTGGGAATGTCCAGCCTGGAGAAGGGAAAGATCCGGGGAAAACCTCGGAGCTCCTTCCAGAGCCTGAAGGGGCTCCCCAGGAGAGCTGGAGAGGGAATTTGGGATGAGGAACGGAGGGACAGGACACAGGGAATGGCTTCCCGCTGGAAAAGGGGAGATTTGGGAAGGAATTCCACCTTGTGAGGGTGGTGAGGCCCTGGGATGGAATTCCCAGAGAAGCTGCCGCTGCTCCTGGATCCCTGGAAGTGTCCAAGGCCAGGTGGGACAGGGCATGGAGCAGACTGGGATAGGGGAAGATGTCCCTGCCCTTGGGAAACGAGGATCTTTGGGATTCCCACCCAAACCATTCCAAACTCAAGGCTCGGGAGATTGGATCAATAAACTCATCCCGGAAGCACCTTCTGGAATCGTGCCTGGAGGACAATCATGGAATGGTTTGGGTGGGAATGGACCTTAAAGCCCATCCAATTCCCTTTTCCATGGGCAGGGACACCTCCCATTATCCCAGGCTGCTCCAAGCCTCGTCCAACCTGGCCTTGGACACTTCCAGGGATCCAGCCCCGGCTTCCCTGGGAATTCCATTCCGGCGCCACTCCGCCCTCATCGAACACGTTTTTCCTTCCATCTCCTCGGAATCTTCCCCTTTTTTTTTTTAGGGTAAATCCATAAATCTCCTGTCTAAATCCAGGCCGGTATCGACTCCCCTGGAATTTCTCTGCCTGGAAGGAATAATAAAAAAAAAAAAAAATTAAAAAAAAAAAGAAAAAAAAGAAAAAAAAAGAAAAAAAAAAGAAAAAATAAAGACTCTTTCAGGAAAGGAAATAATTCATTTATTCCACGGCCCCTTCCAGCTGAGAGGATCCTTAAACTCCCAATCCCCTCCCCTTTGCCGTAATTTTAATTTCCTATTAAAACCACTCCCGATAAAATCGGAGTTTTTAGGCGGGAAGAGATTTCAGGAAGAAGAAGAAGAAGAGCACAGGGGCATTAAAAATGGATCACCCGGTGTCGCTCCTGGGCTCCTTGCCTGAGCTGTTAAATATTTAGGATTCGAATCCCAGATTTGATCTTGATTTCTTCACGGCTCTGAGGCTTTCCAGGTCTTTCCCAAACAGGCTTTTTCCCGGGATTTTTTGCCTCGCGTGGCTTGGCAGGGGAACCTCTGCTTGTGTCAAATCTTTTTTTTTTTTTTTTTTTCCAAAATTTTTTTTTTTTTTAAATTTTTGGAGCCTTCCCGGGCCATCTGCTTCAGCTGCAAGTTCAGAACTAAAGCGCAGCCAGGTCCAAATTCCTTTTTTCTTTTTTTCTTTTTTCTTTTTTTCTTTTTTTCTTTTTTTCTTTTTTTCTTTTTTTCTTTTTTTCTTTTTTCTCTTTTTCTTTTTTCTTTTTTTTCTTTTTTCTTTTTTTCTTTTTTCTTTTTTTCTTTTTTCTTTTTTCTTCTTTTTTTCTTTTTTCTTTTTTTTTCTTTTTTAATTCTTTTCTTTTTTCTTTTTTCTTTTTTTTCTTTTTTTTTCTTTTTTCCTTTTTTCTTTTTTCTTTTTTTCTTTTTTCTTTTTTCTTTTTTTTCTTTTTTTCTTTTTTCTTTTTTTTCTTTTTTCCTTTTTTTTTCTTTTTTCTTTTTTTCTTTCTATTTTCTTTTTTTCTTTTTTCTTTTTTTCTTTTTTCTTTTTTCTTTTATTCTTTTTTCTTTTTTTTCTTTTATTCTTTTTTCTTTTTTTTCTTTTTTCTTTTTTCTTTTTTTTTTTCTTTTTTTTTTCCCCCTTTAATTTTTTTTTTCCCCTGGAAAAAGCCGGATCTGAGGCCGGTCTTGCCTTAAACATCAGGATTAGGGAATAACTCTTGGGAGTCCCCTCCGGGTGGCAACGACCCCGGTTCAGGTTCTCGGAGCAGTGGAAAGATCGAAAACTTTCTGGGAAAAAGGAGGAGGAGGAGGAAAAAAAAAAACAAAACAACAAAAAAAAAGGGAACAAAAAGAGAAAAAACCCCAAATAACACCACCAAAAAAAAAAAAAAAAAAAAAATAGGGAACAAAAAGAGAAAACCCCCCAAATAACACCACAAAAAAACCAAAACAAACAAACAAAAAAAAACCAACAAAAAAATAGGGAACAAAAAGAGAAAAAACCCCAAATAACACCACCAAAAAAACCCAAAAAAAACCCAAAAAAAACCCCCCAAAAAATCAACCCCAGCAATCCTTCATTTCCTTTCCCCCTCTCCCAACTGATTAAAACTCTTCTGAAAAAAAAAACAAACAACAACAAAAAAAACCAACAAAAAAAACAAAACAACAAAAAAATAGGGAACAACAAGAGAAAAACCCCCAAATAACACCACCAAAAAAACCAAAAAAAACCCAAAAAAATCAACCCCAGCAACCCCTCGTTTCCCCCTCTCCCAACTGATTAAAACTCTTCTGCAAAAAAACCAAAAAAAACCATAAAAAACAAAACAAACAAACAAACAAAAAAAAACACAAAAACACACAAAAACACACAAAAACCCCAAAAAACCCAAAAAAAAGAAACCAAAAAAAACCAAAAAAAGAAACCAAAAAAAGAAATGAAAAAAAAAGAAAAAACCAAACAAACAAACAAAAAAAAAAAAACCACAGAAAAAAACCCAAAAAAGAAAGAAACAAAAAAAAAGAAACAAAAAAACCCAAAAAACCCAAACAAACAAAAAAAACACACACAAAAAAACACACAAAAAACCAAAAAAAAACCACCAAAAAAAAAAAGACCCAGAAAAAAAAACCCCAAAAAAAAGAAACCAAAAAAAAAAAAATCCGTGAAGAACAAAAACTCCTCTGCGGTTCCTTTTTCTGTTGCAAAACCATCCCGGGGGAGAGGCCGGCTCGGGGAAGGAAGGGCAGCGCCAGAGTCACCCACACGGCTCCCGAGGGGAGGGCTCTCTGCCAGGCCCTCTGGAGACTCCTTCTCCCTGCGGAAAAAGGCGTGCGGAGGCTCGCTCCGGGATTCGGGAATCACCCCCCACCCCTACTCCCCCAAAAATCCTTCGGGGTTGGATGCGACGTCCAAGCGGAGGAGAAGGAGGTGACCCCGGAGTGTCCCCCAGGAGCTCCTGGAGGGATGGTGGGAGATGGCAGATGAAGGAAGGATGGTGATGATGATGATGATGAGGATGGGATCGCTCCGTGGAAGGAGGTGGGTGGGCGTCGGCAGCGGGTTTTTGGCACGGTTCTTGGAATTTTTGGTTGTTTTTTTTGGTTGGGATTTGTCTCTCGCACCCCCAGGCTTGGTGATATTCCAGGAGGAGAAATCTTGGATAATAGAAGGCGGGATCACGGAATCGTTGAGTTGGGTTTTGGAACGGTTGTTGGATTTTTTTTGGTTTTTTTGGGGTGGGATTTGTCTCCTGCTTCCCACCCCCTGGGCTCGGTGATATTCCAGGAGGAGAAATCTTGGATAATAGAAGGCGGGATCGTGGAATCGTTGAGTTGGGTTTTGGATTTTTTTTGGGTTTTTTTGGGTGGGATTTGTCTCCCGCTTTTCCTCCCCACCCCCCTGGCTTGGTGACATTCCAGGAGGAGAAATCTTGGATAATAGAAGGCAGGATCGTGGAATTTTTGAGTTGGGTTTTGGATTTTTTTTGGGTTTTTTTGGGTGGGATTTGTCTCTCGCACCCCCTGGGCTCGGTGATATTCCAGAAGGAGAAATCTTGGATAATAGAAGGTGGGATCACGGAATGGTTGAGTTGGGTTTTGGATTTTTTTGGGGGTTTTTTTTGGGTGGGATTTGTCTCCTGCTTTTCCTCCCCACCCCCCTGGCTCGGTGATATTCCGGGAGGAGAAATCTTGGATAATGGAAGGCGGGATCGTGGAATTGCTGAGTTGGGTTTTGGAACGGTTGTTGGATTTTTTTTGGTTTTTTTTGGGATTTGTCTCCTGCTTTTCCTCCCCACCCCCTGGGCTCGGTGATATTCCAGGAGGAGAAATCTTGGATAATAGAAGGCGGGATCACGGAATGGTTGAATTGGGTTTTGGAACGGTTGTTGGATTTTTTTGGGGTTTTTTTGGGTGGGATTTGTCTCCTGCTTCCCTCCCCCTGGGCTCGGTGATGTTCCAGGAGGAGAAATCTTGGATAATGGAAGGCGGGATCACGGAATGGTTGAGTTGGGAATTGTTGGGGTCGGAAAGCCGTTTAGAACTCATGAAATTCCAACTACCTCGCTCTTGGCCAACTTCCAAACCTTTCAAAAATCCCAGCTTGCTCCAAGCCCTCATCCAAACTTGGATGCTTCCAAGGGTGAATTCCCTGGGAATCCCCCCATCCCGGCGGCTTTCCCACTCTCCCAGGGAAAGAATTCCTTCTCTTAATTCCCCACCCAAACCCGGCTCACCCGGCTCCGCCGCGCTGCCCCGAAATCTTCCCCCGGCGCCGCCCCCACCGGGCGCGTGGGGCTGCAATTCCCAAGCTTCCCACTCTGAGGCTGGAATCAGCCCCAGGGAGAGCGGGAATGACGGAAGGAGGGGACATCCCAAGCCCCTTTTTCCAGGGCAGCTTGGAGCTCCCGGACCGAGCTTCTCCTCCACCCTGAAATTCCCGCAAAACGCAATTTTCCTGCTGGATTTTTGGTTTTTTTGGGTTTTTTTTGGTGCTGATTTTCCATTTTTCCACGTTTTTTGGGGTTGTTTGTTGTTTTTTTTTTCCACCTGGTGTTTTGGTTGGGATCACGGTTCCAGGCGGGAAAGCGTCGGATATTCCTCCGTGTTTATTCCTCCTCGCTCCCGCCGGCTCGGCTCCCAGATAACGCCCAAGGCTGGCGGATTTTGGGAATGCTTAAGGATTATTTGGGAACAAAAAACCCTTTCCCTGGCAAAGGGAACAGCTTTATCCAAGCCCTTTTCCAGGCAGGGCGAGGATGGGACACTGAGGGCTCTGTTCCCATCCCCGGCGGATGCGGTCAAAGGGCCGCGATCCCTCCGGAATTATCCCGGAGGCGACGGGATCCTCTGGAAAAGGCTGCGAAAATTCCCAAAAAACCCCCAGAGCTGCCCCAAGTTCCCTTTCTGCTCGATCCTAATTTATGCTAATGAGGGCAGCTCTCTCATCCCAGCCCTTCCACGGGCCGTGTGTCACCCTCTGGAATGCTTTGCTCCTTGGGATAGGGAATGTTTTCCTGGTGAGCTGGGGGAATGAGCTGGGGTTTGTTGGTTTTGGGTTTTTTTTTTTTTTTTTTTGTGCTCTTAATTTGAGAGTCGACAGCTCTTTCTTTTTTTTTTTTTTAATTTTTTTTTTGGTGCTCTAATCAAGAGGGTTAATTAAAAACCCGGAGTTCATGGGTGTTCCGCGGGAATGTAAATAATTCCGCCGGGAAAATCCGGAGAGTCGGGAAGAGGAGGAGAACCTGGAGGAGACCAAAGCGCTTTTCTTTTTTTTTTTTTTTTTTGTTGTAATTAAGGGTGTGGTGCTGAAGGAATATTAATTAACCCCACGGGGAAGGTTGAGGAGCCAGAAAAAAAAAAAAAAATAAATAAAATAAAATGCTGCCTCCGCCCCGAATTCCCAGTGGGAGTTCCGGAGCTGCCGGATGAGCCTGGGAGACGGGAAGGACGGCGAGAGGCTTGGGAAGGGGAAGGGCATTCCCAGTGCTCCTCCTTTAAAAACAAACAAACAAAAAAACAACAAAAAACCCCAAACGAATCAAATTTCGGGAGCTGGGTGCGACTTTTCCGTGGGAGCCGGGTGTGAATCCGGGAATTGCGGTCGTCGGTTTGGTCGGAACGGCGGATTTGGGATGGTTTGGGAGAGCTGGAGAGGGGGGACTTGAGACCCCCAGGGATGGAAGGACAGGGAATGGCTTCCCAGTGGGAAAGGGGGGATTTGGGTGGGATACTGGAAAACGGGGGCAGAGGGTCGAGTTCAGGTGATTTTATTTTATTTTATTTTTTTAATTTATTTTATTTATTAATTTATTTAGGTGATTTTATTTTATTTTATTTTTTTAATTTATTTTATTTATTAATTTATTTAGGTGATTTTAATTTATTTTATTTTATTAATTTATTTTATTTATTAATTTATTTAGGTGATTTTATTTTATTTTATTTTATTAATTTATTTTATTTATTAATTTATTTAGGTGATTTTATTTTATTTTATTTTATTTTATTTTATTTTATTTTATTTTATTTTTTAAAGTCATTTACCACAAATAAATCATGGATTGGGCCAGGTCGGGAATTCAAAAGATCCAAGGTTTTATGGGAATGGGGGAAACTCTTCAGACCAGAGGCTTGGAAATGAAAGAAACCAGAAAATCTCAAAAAAATCTCAAAAAATCTCAAAAAAAAAAAAGTGTTGGGTGGTTGGAAAATATTGGGACAGGGAATGGCTTCCCACTGGGAAAGGGGAGATTTGGGTGGGATACTGGAAAACGGGGACAGAGGGTCGAGTTTAGGTGATTTTATTTGATTTGATTTTATTTTATTTTATTTTATTTTATTTTATTTATTTTAATTTATTTTATTTATTAATTTATTTAGGTTATTTTATTTTATTTTATTTTATTTTATTTTATTTTATTTTATTTTATTTTATTTTATTTCTTAAAGTCAGATAATTTACAGCAAATAAATCACGGGCTGGGCCAGGTCGGGAATTCGAAAGATCCAAGGTTTTATGGGAATGGGGGAACTCTTCAGACCAGAGGCTTGGAAATGAAAGAAACCAGAAAATTTGAATAAAAGTTGATTTTTGCGCCAATAAAAAGGAACAAACTGAAAGATCCAGGTGGTTATCCCGGCAACCTGGGGGAGGTTTTTTTGGGAAAAATAAATGTGTTGGGTGGTTGGAAAATATTGGGACAGGGAATGGCTTCCCACTGGGAAAGGGGAGATTTGGGTGGGATATTGGAAAACGGGGACAGAGGGTCGAGTTGAGGTTATTTTATTTTATTTTATTTTATTTTATTTTTTAAATTTATTTTATTTATTAATTTATTTAGGTTATTTTATTTTATTTTATTTTATTTTATTTTATTTTATTTTATTTTATTTTTTAAACTCAGATAATTTACAGCAAATAAATCCCAGGCTGGGCCAGGTCGGGAATTCGAAAGATCCAAGGTTTTATGGGAATGGGGGAACTCTTCAGACCAGAGGCTTGGAAATGAAAGAAAACAGAAAATTTGAATAAAAGTTGATTTTTGTGCCAATAAAAAGGAAAAACCTGAAATATCCAGGTGGTTATCCCGGCAACCTGGGGGGGATTTTTGGGAAAAAAAAATGTGTTGGGTGGTTGGAAAATATTAATAAAGGAGAGGAAAACAGGCTGGGAAGAGCTGGGAATGTCCAGCCTGGAGAAAAGAAGGATCCAGGGAAACCTCAGAGCCCCTTCCAGTGCCTGAAGGGGCTCCAGGAGAGCTGGAGAGGGAATTTGGGACAAGGGATGGAGGGACAGGACAATGGGAATGGTTTCCCACTGCCAGAGGAGAGGATATTTTGGAATATTGGGAAGGAATTCTTCTCTCTCTGTTTGGGGCTGGGAATAGAATTCCCTCTTTTTTTCCCCCCGAGTTTTCCATTAGCAGCTTCTAAAGGGAAAAAAATCCTTTCCTAGGAAAAGCTGTGAATTCCCTTTTTTTTTTTCCCCCAAGTTTTCCATTAGCAGCTTCTAAAAGGGAAGAAAATCCTTTCCTAGGAAAAGCTGTGGATACTTCTCCTCTTACCCTGAAGCCAATCCAGGGAATTCCCAAATCCCACCCTCTCCGAAGGGTCGGAACAAGAGATGAGTTTGTGGCTGGTGGCACCGGAGATCCCGTTTTTGGGGTGTTTTTGGGGTTTTTTTAGGAAATACTCATTTTTTTTTATAACTCATTTCCCTGGCAGCAGCTTCCCTGTTTCCATCAGGGATCCGGTTATCCCGGTTTTTCCTCCTGCACCGTCCACGGAGCCGGTGGGGAAGCCGTGGAAGGGGACGGGGGACAGGAGATGTCCCTGGTGCCACCACCGTGTCCCTCCCTTCTCTTCCGGCTTCCCCTCCTGGATCCAAGTTCGGCTGCGGCATCTCCTTGATATCCTAGGATTTCGGGGGGAAAAACCTCAAGTTTGGGATTGAAACCTGAGGTTTGGGGGTAAAAACTTCAGATTTAGGGTCAAAACTTCAGGTTTAGGGTCAAACCCTCCAATTTAGGGTCAAACCCTCCAATTTAGGGTCAAACCCTCAGATTTAGGGTCAAACCCCCTGATTTAGGGTCAAAAAGTCAGGTTTAGGGTCATACCCTCAGATTTAGGGTCAAACCCTCAGATTTAGGGTCAAAACGTCAGGTTTAGGGTCAAAACCCCTGATTTAGGGTCAAAACATCAGGTTTAGGGTCAAAACTTCAGATTTAGGGTCAAACCCTCTGATTTAGGGTCAAACCCTCCAATTTAGGGTCAAACCCTCAGGTTTAGGGTCAAACCCCCTGATTTAGGGTCAAAACGTCAGGTTTAGGGTCAAACCCTCAGATTTAGGGTCAAACCCTCCAATTTAGGGTCAAAACGTCAGGTTTAGGGTCAAACTCCCTGATTTAGGGTCAAAACGTCAGGTTTAGGGTCAAACCCTCCAATTTAGGGTCACACCCTCCAATTTAGGGTCAAAACGTCAGGTTTAGGGTCAGACCCTCAGATTTAGGGTCAGACCCCCTGATTTAGGGTCAAAACGTCAGGTTTAGGGTCAAACCCTCAGATTTAGGGTCAAAACTTCAGATTTAGGGTCAAACCCTCCAATTTAGGGTCAGACCCTCAGATTTAGGGTCAAACCCTCAGATTTAGGGTCAAAACTTCAGATTTAGGGTCAAACCCTCCAATTTAGGGTCAGACCCTCAGATTTAGGGTCAAAACGTCAGGTTTAGGGTCAGACCCTCCGATTTAGGGTCAAACCCTCCAATTTAGGGTCAAAACTTCAGATTTAGGGTCAAAAGTTCAGATTTAGGGTCAAACCCTCCAATTTAGGGTCAAAACTTCAGATTTAGGGTCAGACCCTCAGATTTAGGGTCAAACCCCCTGATTTAGGGTCAAAACATCAGGTTTAGGGTCAAACCCTCAGATTTAGGGTCAAAACTTCAGATTTAGGGTCAGACTCCCTGATTTAGGGTCAAAACATCAAATTTAGGGTCAAACCCTCAGGTTTAGGGTCAAACCCTCAGATTTAGGGTCAAAACATCAGGTTTAGGGTCAGACCCTCAGATTTAGGGTCAAACCCCCTGATTTAGGGTCAAACCCTCCGATTTAGGGTCAAACCCTCAGATTTAGGGTCAAACCCTCAGATTTAGGGTCAAAACGTCTGGTTTAGGGTCAAAACGTCTGGTTTAGGGTCAGACCCTCAGATTTAGGGTCAAACCCTCAGATTTAGGGTCAAACCCTCCGATTTAGGGTCAAACCCTCAGATTTAGGGTCAAACCCTCAGATTTAGGGTCAAAACGTCTGGTTTAGGGTCAAAACGTCTGGTTTAGGCTCAAACCATCAGATTTAGGGTCAAACCCTCAGGTTTAGGGTCAAAACGTCAGGTTTAGGGTCAAAACATCAGGTTTAGGGTCAGACCCTCAGATTTAGGGTCAACCCCCCTGATTTAGGGTCAAACCCTCCAATTTAGGGTCAAACCCTCAGATTTAGGGTCAAACCCTCCGATTTAGGGTCAAAACATCAGATTTAGGGTCAAACCCTCCGATTTAGGGTCAAAACATCAGGTTTCAGGATCCAAACCTCAGGTTTCAGGTTGGGAGCCAGTTGGACTGCTTGGAGTCGAGTTTATTTATGGAATTGTGGAACCAGTGAGGTCGGAAAAGACTTCCAGGATCATGGAGTCCAACCTGTGACCCAACCCCACCTCCAGGGATGGTGATTCCCATTCCAGGGTCTTTCCATGAACTCCTCCAGGGATGGTGATTCCCAATCCAGGGATGGTGATTCCCATTCCAGGGATTGTGATTCCCATTCCAGGGATGGTGATTCCCATTCCAGGGATGGTGATTCCCATTCCAGGGTCTTTCCATGAACTCCTCCAGGGATGATGATTCCCGTTCCAGGGATGGTGATTCCCATTCCAGGGATGGTGATTCCCAATCCAGGGTCTTTCCATGAACTCCTCCAGGGGTGGTGGTTCCCGTTCCAAGGTCTGATCCCTCTTTCTGTCAGGAAAATTCCAGCCAATCTCCAACCCTTCCCAGGTTTAGGGCAGAGGATGTGTCCTCAGGGATGCGGCAAAAACGGGGAAAACACCAGTGAGGGGGTGGTCTGTGATCCTTGGAAGCGCTTGGGAACGGCTTGGCTCCGCATTCCAATGGGGAGGAGTTCCCGGGGAGCCTCCGGGGCTGTAGGGATTGGTGGGAAACGCGGAATTCCACGGAATCGAGGAGTTGGGAGGGACTGTTGGTCTCGTCCACCTCCACGGGGTCCTCCTGTGTCCGGACACGATTAAATTATCCAGGGATAGGTGGGAATGGGAAGAGCCGTCGGGATCCCTCAAGGGGTCCGTTCCGAGGTCGTTCCGTAATCCCGTTAACGAGGAGGGAAAAAAAAAAACCACCAAAAAAACCCAGGAATTGATTCCTGGAAGCTGGAACACCGAGGATTCCGCATGTTCTCCCTGTAGGGAGAGATCAGTCTTGGGATCACGGGAATGAAAATGATCCCACTGATCCCAGGGATCCAAGCCCTGTTCAACCCGGCCTTGGAGACTTCCAGCCATCCAAGGGATTCTCAGGGAATTCCATCCCTCGCCGCTCTCACAGCCGAGGATTTCTTGCCAATGTCCCACCCAGATTTCCACTTTTCCACTGGGAGGCCATTCCCGGTGTCCCGTCCCTCCATCCCTTGTCCCAAATTCCCTCTCCAGCTCTCCTGGAGCTCCTTCAGGCCCTGGAAGGAGCTCTGAGGTTTCCCTGGATCCTTCCCTTCTCCAGGCTGGATATTCCCAGCTTTCCCAGCCTGGCTCCACAGCAGAGGGGCTCCATCCCCGACCTCCTGGATAAAACATCGGGAAGAGAAGGATTTCCAATGGGATGCCGAGGTCTGGGAATGGGATGGGGTTCCCACTGCGCTGGGGAATGGGAAGATGAAGAAATTCCAGGCCATCCTCTTTTTCCTGAAGGGATGGGAGGAGGTGAGGATTTGAGGGTTGACCCAGATCCGGGTGGGAATTTCAACAGGATCGACAATTCCCAGGCTTAAAAAAAAATTCCTTTTTTTTTTTTTTTTTTGGAGCAAAACCTTCGTCAAATTGTAGGAATTCCGTGGAAATTTCAGGGAAAAATTTCATCAGATGTTCAGACCCACGGTTTGGGATGGAAGGGAAAATCCCTGTCCCAGGCTGCTCCAACCTGGCTTTGGACACTTCCAGGGATCCAGGGGCAGCCTCAGCTTCTCTGGGAATTCCATCCCAGCCCCTCACCACCCTCCCAGGGAAGAATTCCTTCCCAAATCCCACCCATCCCTGCCCTCTGGCAGTGGGAAGCCATTCCCTGTGTCCTGTCCCTCCATCCCTTGTCCCAAATTCCCTCTCCAGTTTTCCTGGAGCTCCTTCAGGCCCTGGAAGGAGCTCTGAGGTTTCCCTGGATCCTTCCCTTCTCCAGGCTGGACATTCCCAGCTCTTCCAGCCTGGTTCCATCCCCTGGAGCATCTCCATGGCCTCCTCTGGATCTGCTCCAACATCTCCACATCCTCCTGCTGCCGCACCCCAGAGCTGGATGCAGAATTCCAGCTGGGAATTCCAGCAGAGGGGCAGAATTCCCCCTCCTCCCTTTTCCCCCCTTCTAAAACCTTTTCCATCCCCGTTGCGGCCACGGGAGAAACGGGATGGGATAAAACCGGGATCGGGATCATTCCCCCCACTCCCCTCACCCCGCCTTCCTCTGCTTTCCAAGTATTTTTCCTGCCTGGCTCATCCGGTAAATATCCAGGATTTTATGGCGATTAATTCCGGACACGCCCTGGAGTTGCCGCAGGTGCCCGGAATGCCGCTGGGAATTCATTTGGGAGGATTCATTCCCCTGCCCGGGCTTGACAGGGAAGTGCTCCGGTCTCGGGCGCATTCCCAGCCTTTTTTTCCTGGAATGCCGGAGAGAAAAAGGGGAAGCGATTTGCCTGCGGTCGCCTAATGAAGCCGGGGAAAATTCGGGAATGAAGCAGCTGGAGATTTGCCAGGGATGAGGGTTCCCATGATCCAAAGGCTTCGGGAATTTGTTCCCTAGGGAGGGTTCTCCCCCCTCCAGGGGCTTCCAGGAGAGCTGGGAAGGGATTTTTTGGGAAAGGGACAACGGAGGGGCAGGACATGGGGAATGATTAAAAGTGGCAGAGGGAATTCGGGATATTGGAAAGGAATTCTTCTCCCGGGAGAACGGTGAGGCCCTGGGATGGAATTCCCAGGGAATCTGTGGCTGCCTCATCCCAGGGAGTGTCCAAGGCCAGGCTGGACAAGGCTTGGAGCAGCCTGGGATAACGGGAGGCGTCCCTGCCTATGGAAAAAGGTGGGATGGGATCATCTTCCCAAGCCAAGCCATTCCATGATTCCCTGAACTTCACCTCCTGGCTGCGGATTTCACGGATATTCCAAAAAAAAAAAAAAAAAAAATTTAGGGAAATATCCATGAAATGTGGGGAAACGAGGAAGGGATGTGCTCTTCCTAGGAATTCTCTGCCAGAGCCTGGAAAAAAAGTCCTGCCGGGAAAGGCGCACAGGGAATTTGTTTTCAGCGGAAGGGAGGGGAATCTCTGACTCGGGAGCGTCGAAGTTCAGGATTTTTGCTGGGAAAATCCCGAGGGAATGGAGCTGCCAGCCCGGTTCCCTTTTCCACCTCGTGTCTTCCTTCCATATTCCTCCTTTTTTTTCCCTTTTTCCCGTATTTTGTCCAGGATTTTTTCCTTGCTTAACACCCTCTATTCCCTGCCTCGTATCCAAAAAAAAAAAAAAATTACTCGGGATGATGCAGGATCTCTTCAGGAATTTCCAAAATTAGGAGTTTTAGGCTCAGCTTCCAGGTGGGAATTCCAGGTGGGAATTCCAGGTGGGAATTCCAGGCTCCCTTGCCGTTAGGATTTGGGGATTCTCCTGGTAAAACACGGGAATTTGATGGAGCCGAGAAGGGTCCGACTCGGTTTTCCAGCTGGTCATTCCAGCAGCAAAGGAAAGGAGGATTGATGTGGGATCGGTCTGGGATGCAGCCTGAGGAAAACCGGGAAGGGAGGTGCTCCGAGATCCCGATAAAAGCACCGGAGCGTTTTCCAGATGGATCCAGGGATGGACCGCAGCCGCTCCGTCCATCCCTGGAAAAAACAAACCAAATGAAAAAGAAAAAAAACAACAAAAAGGAAAAAAAAAAAAAAAAAAAAAAAAAAAAAAAAAAAAAAAAAAAAAAAAAAAAAAGGAAAAAAAAGGCAGAAAAAAGAAGAATAAAAGAAAAAAAAGAAAAAAAAGAAGAAAAAATGAAAAAAGGCAAAAAAAGAAAGAAGAAAAACAGGCGAAAAAATAAAAAAAAAGAAAGAAGAAAGAAGTAAAAAAAGCAAAAAAAAAAGAAGAAAGAAGGAAAGAAAGCAAAAAAAGGCAAAAAAAAAGAAAATAGAAAAAAGAAAAAGAAGGAAAAAAAGGCAAAAAGAAGGGAAAAAAAAGAAAAAGGAAGGAAAAAAGGGCAAAAAAAGAAGAAAGAAAAAAAAGGCGAAAAAAGAAAAAAGAAAAAAAAAGAAAAAAGAAAAAAGGTGAAAAAAAAAAAGAAAAAAGAAGAAATAAAGGAAAACTGCAAAAAAAAAGGAAAAAAGAAAAAAAGTGCAAAAAATGCAAAAAAAGGGCAAAAAAAGAAAAAAAGAAGAAAAAAGAAGAAAAAAAGAAAAAATAAGGAAAAAAAAAAAAAGCAGGAATTTATCCAGAGCTTGTTCAGCTTCTTATCCCAAGGAAAAAAAAAAAAAAAAAAAAGAAAAAAAAATATTCTGGATCACTCCTCTCGTTTTTTTGGGGGAGCTGGGAATGCCGGGAAGATTTTTTGGGATCCTGGAGGAGCGCCTGGCGCTCCCACCCCAGGAAGTCGCGGGGTATCCCTGAAAAGCGGGTGAAAAACCCGGAATCCGAGCGGGAATCGGCCCCATCGGAGCCGCCGAGCTGCTTCCCTCGAGGAGAAGGAGTTCCTGAGCGGATCTGGGTAATTAATTAAAATTAATTTGTTATCAATTAAGAGCTGATAACGAGTCCTGCCACGGGGCCTTTCTTATCAGGATTCTCCTGGTGGGAACGAATCCCGGCCCACCCAGGATGACGGAGACGTCGGTTTGGGGCCTTTCCAGCGGATCAGAGCTCAAGATTGGGATCAAAACCTCAGGATTGGGATCAAAACCTCAGGATTGGGATCAAAACCTCAGGATTGGGATCAAAACATCGAGGATTGGGATCAAAACCTCAGGATTGGGATCAAAACATCGAGGATTGGGATCAAAACCTCAGGATTAGGATTAAAACCTCAGGATTGGGATCAAAACATCGAGGATTGGGATCAAAACATCGAGGACAAAACCTCAGGATTGGGATCAAAACCTCAGGATTGGGATCAAAACCTCAGGATTGGGATCAAAACCTCAGGATTGGGATCAAAACCTCAGGATTGGGATCAAAACCTCAGGATTGGGATCAAAACATCCAGAATTAGGATCAAAACCTCAGGATTGGGATCAAAACATCAGGATTGGGATCAAAACATCGAGGATTGGGATCAAAACCTCAGGATTGGGATCAAAACCTCAGGATTGGGATCAAAACCTCAGGATTGGGATCAAAACCTCAGGATTGGGATCAAAACCTCAGGATTGGGATCAAAACATCCAGAATTAGGATCAAAACCTCAGGATTGGGATCAAAACATCAGGATTGGGATCAAAACATCGAGGATTGGGATCAAAACCTCAGGATTGGGATCAAAACCTCAGGATTGGGATCAAAACATCAGGATTGGGATCAGAACCTCAGGATTGGGATCAAAACATCCAGGATTGGGATCAAAACATCCAGGATTGGGATCAAAACCTCAGGATTGGGATCAAAACTTGAGATTTAGGATCAAAACCTCAGGACTGGGATCAAAACCTCAAGTTTGGGATCAAAACCTCAGGATTGGGATCAAAACATCCAGGATTGGGACCAAAACCTCAGGATTGGGATCAAAACCTCAGGACTGGGATCAAAACATCAGGATTGGGATCAAAACCTGTGATTTTAGGATCAAAACTTGAGATTTAGGATCAAAACCTCTGATTTTAGGATCAAAACATCAGAATTGGGATCAAAACATCAGGATTGGGATCAAAACCTCAGGATTGGGATCAAAACATCCAGGATTGGGATCAAAACCTCAGGACTGGGATCAAAACATCCAGGATTGGGATCAAAACATCAGGACTGGGATCAAAACATCCAGGATTGGGATCAAAACCTCAGGATTGGGATCAAAACATCCAGGATTGGGATCAAAACATCAGGACTGGGATCAAAACATCCAGGATTGGGATCAAAACCTCAGGATTGGGATCAAAACATCAGGATTGGGATCAAAACATCAGGATTGGGATCAAAATATCGAGGATTGGGATCAAAACCTCAGGATTGGGATCAAAACTTGAGATTTAGGATCAAACCCTCTGATTTTAGGATCAAACCCTCTGATTTTAGGATCAAACCCTCTGATTTTAGGATCAAAACCTCAGGGCTGGGATCAAAACCTCAGGATTGGGATCAAAACCTCAGGTTTGGGATCAAAACCTCAGGTTTGGGATCAAAACCTCAGCTTTTAGCATCAAAACCTCCAGTCTGGGATCCAAACCTCAAGTTTAGGGTGAAAACCTCAGATTTTAGGATCCAAACCTGAGGTTTACAATGAAAATCTCTGATTTTAAGCTCAAAACCTCAAGTTTGGGATCAAACCCTCAGATTTTAGGATCCAAACCTCACGTTTAGGATGGAAATCTCTGAGTTTAAGATCAAAACCCCAAGTTTAGGGTGAAAACCTCAGATTTTAGGGTCCAAACCTGAGGTTTAGGATGAAAACCTCAGATTTTAAGCTCAAAACCTCAAGTTTGGGATCAAACCCTCAGGTTTTAGGATTCAAACCTCACATTTCAGATGGAAATCTCTGATTTTAAGATCAAAACCTCAAGTTTAGGGTGAAAACCTCAGATTTTAGGATCCAAACCTGAGGTTTACAATAAAAATCTCTGATTTTATGATCAAAACCTCAAGTTTGGGATCAAACCCTCAGAGTTTAGGATCCAGACCTGAGGTTTACGATGAAAACCTCGGATTTTAAGATCAAAACCTCAAGTTTAGGGTGAAAACCTCAGATTTTAGGATCCAAACCTCAGGTTTACAATAAAAATCTCTGATTTTATGACCAAAACCCCAAGTTTGGGATCAAACCCTCAGGTTTTAGGCTCCAAACCCTCAGGTTTTGAGGTCCAAACCTTCACATTTTAGGATCCAGACCTCCGTTTTCAAATTCCAGAAGCGTCTTCCTTCCCATCCACAGCACGGAATCGAGACCCGAGAGCGCTTGGGGGATTTTATTTTATTTTACTTTATTTTATTTTATTTTATTTTATTTTATTTTATTTTATTTTATTTTTTTCCTCTCCGTTTATCGCCAACGCAATTCCGCAGCAGCCAATGCCGATTCCCTCTACGGAAAAAAACCACGGATATTACCCAAAAAAACAAAAAAACCCAAAAAAAACAACTCCAAAATGCTTTTCCTGGGCTCCCAGCAGGAGCCAGGAATTCAGGAATTTACCCCAGGAGCTGCCACAGGGAAGGAGGAGCCGCTGCCACTCCGGGTCCGGGGTAATTTTCAGGGCGGTGCCGACGGAACCGTCGGATTTTGCTCCGGGAACGCTTCTCTCCCAGGGCGCCCAGCAGCAGGCAGAGCCCGGAATAGCTCGGGATGAATGGAAAAATCCAGGAGGCTGGAGGCCTCTCCGTCGTTTTGTGTTCAATCCCGAATCAAGGAACGCCGGCTCTTTTATTCTCCCGGAATTTTGGGGGTGGAGGAGGAGGAGGGACGGGAACAAAAGCCCGTGGATATAATTTTGGAATCAGCACGGAGCTGTTGATAGACCTGGCTGTGCCCAGCCGGCTTCCAAACCCTGGAAAAACACGGATTTAATGGCGAGTTTAATTTCCGTGCTTTTTTTTTACCCACCATGATCGGAGTTTTCCGGAGGGTTCGAATCCTCGGGAGCTGTCCAGCTTTTTTTTTTTTAATTTTAATTTTTTTAAAAAAATTTTTAATTAAATGTTTGATCGATCCCCCGGAATGGGATGGAGTCAAAAATGGATCCATAAATGGGATCAGCAGCTGGGATTGAGGGAGCGGCTCCCCAGGAAACCCCGAGGGGGGGCTGGGCTGCAGGACTCCTTGGAGAGAAACTCCAAATCCATGGATTTGGGGATTGTGACGGATGCAGGAAGCTCAAGGGGAGTGGAAGACTTGGGCCTCTCCTCCCGCTGTTCTCCAGAGGATCCCTTCCCCTCCGGAATAATCTGTCATTGCTGGAGAATTCCTCTTCGACCAAAAAAAAACCAAAAAAAAAAAAAAAACCCGGGATGTCAGCATCCCAAATCCCCTCTGGGATGGAGGGAAGCATGGAAAAGTCCTCCTGCTGCTGGAGGAGCGGTTCCTTCCTTGCCTGGATCCCAGCTGGGGGGATGAAGGGATGCAGAGCGGTTCCAAGGAGAAGGAATTCTGGTGTGTTGGACGGGCCCCGTCCATGTGCGCTCACATCCCAGGAATTCCCGGCGTCCCGGGCTCATCCCAACGGTGGGGAAGCAGGAAAGGGGAATTCTGTCCCTCTGACCTGCTCAAGTGAGGTCCCACCTGGAATTCTGCATCCAGCTCTGGGATCCAACAGCAGGAGGATGTGGAGATGTGGGAGCGGATCCAGAGGAGGCCATGGAGATGCTCCAAGGGTTGGAGAGAGGCTGGGAAGAGCTGGGAATGTCCAGCCTGGAGAAGGGAAGGATCCAGGGAGATCTCGGAGCCCCTTCCAGGGCCTGAAGGGGCTCCAGGAGAGCTGGAGAGGGAATTTGGGATAAAGGATGGAGGGATAGGACACAGGGAATGGCTTCCCAGTTTGGTTTGGGATCTGTACAGGGGAGTTTGGGATCTGTACAGTTTGGTTTGGGATCTGTGCAGGGATTTGGGATCTGTACAGGGGTTTGGGATCTGTACATTTGGATTTGGGATCTGTACAGTTGGGTTTGGGATCTGTACAGTTTGGTTTGGGATCTGTGCAGTTTGGTTTGGGATCTGTACAGAGATTTGGGATCTGTGCAGTTTGGTTTGGGATCTGTACAGAGATTTGGGATCTGTGCAGTTTGGTTTGGGATCTGTACAGAGATTTGGGATCTGTACAAGGGTTTGGGATCTGTACAGTTTGGTTTGGGATCTGTGCAGTTTGGTTTGGGATCTGTACAGGGGTTTGGGATCTGTACATTTGGATTTGGGGTCTGTGCAGTTTGGTTTGGGATCTGTACAGGGGTTGGGATCTGTACAGGGGTTTGCGATCTGCACAGGGATTTGGGATCTGTACAGGGATTTGGGATCTTTACAAGGGTTTGGGATCTGTACAGTTTGGTTTGGGATCTGTACAGGGGTTTGGGATCTGTGGAGTTTGGTTTGGGATCTGTACAGTTTGGTTTGGGATCTGTACAGTTGGGTTTGGGATCTGTACAGGGAGTTTGGGATCTGTACAGTGGAATTTGGGATCTGTACAGTTTGGTTTGGGATCTGTACAAGGGTTTGGGATCTGTACAGGGATTTGGGATCTGTACAAGGGTTTGGGATCTGTACAAGGGTTTGGGATCTGTACAGGGGTTTTGGGATCTGTACAAGGGTTTGGGATCTGTACAAGGGTTTGGGATCTGTACAGGGGTTTGGGATCTGTACAAGGGTTTGGGATCTGTACAGGGATTTGGGATCTGTACAGGGATTTGGGATCTGTACAGGGGTTTTGGGATCTGTACAAGGGTTTGGGATCTGTACAAGGGTTTGGGATCTGTACAGGGGTTTGGGATCTGTACAAGGGTTTGGGATCTGTACAGGGATTTGGGATCTGTACAGGGATTTGGGATCTGTACACTTGGGTTTGGGATCTGTACAGGGGTTTGGGATCTGTGCAGTTTGGTTTGGGATCTGTACAGGGATTTGGGATCTGTACAGTTTGGTTTGGGATCTGTACAGGGGTTTGGGATCTGTACAGGGGTTTGGGATCTCTACAGTTTGGTTTGGGATCTGTACAGTTGGGTTTGGGATCTGTACAGTTTGGTTTGGGATCTGTACAGGGAGGGTTTGGGATCTGTGCAGTTTGGTTTGGGATCTGTACAGGGATTTGGGATCTGTACAGTGGAGTTTGGGATCTGTACAGGGGGTATGGGATCTGTACAGGGGTTTGGGATCTGTACAGTTGGGTTTGGGATCTGTACAGTTTGATTTGGGATCTGTACAGGGGTTTGGGATTTGTACAGTTTGGTTTGGGATCTGTACAGTTGGGTTTGGGATCTGTGCAGTTTGGTTTGGGATCTGTACAGGGATTTGGGATCTGTAAAGTTTGGTTTGGGATCTGTACAGTTGGGTTTGGGATCTGTACAGGGGTTTGGGATCTGTGCAGGGGGTTTGGGATCTGTACAGTGGAGTTTGGGATCTGTGCAGTTTGGTTTGGGATCTGTGCAGTTGGGTTTGGGATCTGTACAGGGGTTTGGGATCTGTACAGTTTGGTTTGGGATCTGTGCAGTTGGGTTTGGGATCTGTGCAGTTGGGTTTGGGATCTGTACAGGGGTTTGGGATCTGTACAGGGATTTGGGATCTGTGCAGTTTGGTTTGGGATCTGTACAGTTTGGTTTGGGATCTGTACAGAGGTTTGGGATCTGTGCAGTTTGGTTTGGGATCTGTACAGGGATTTGGGATCTGTGCAGTTTGGATTGGGATCTGTACAGTTTGGTTTGGGATCTGTACAGGGAGTTTGGGATCTGTGCAGTTTGGTTTGGGATCTGTACAGAGGGTTTGGGATCTGTGCAGTGGAGTTTGGGATCTGTGCAGGGATTTGGGATCTGTACAGTTTGGTTTGGGATCTGTACAGGGGAGTTTGGGATCTGTACAGGGGGTTTGGGATCTGTACAGGGGGTTTGGGATCTGTACAGGGATTTGGGATCTGTGCAGTTGGGTTTGGGATCTGTACAGGGATTTGGGATCTGTACAGGGATTTGGGATCTGTGCAGTTGGGTTTGGGATCTGTGCAGTTGGGTTTGGGATCTGTACAGGGGTTTGGGATCTGTACAGGGATTTGGGATCTGTACAGGGATTTGGGATCTGTGCAGTTGGGTTTGGGATCTGTGCAGTTGGATTTGGGATCTGTACAGGGATTTGGGATCTGTACAGGGATTTGGGATCTGTACAGTTTGGTTTGGGATCTGTACAGGGATTTGGGATCTGTACAGGGTGGGGTTTAGGATCGTTGCAGTTTGGTTTGGGATCTGTGTAGTTGGATTTGGGATCTGTACAGGGGTTTGGGATCTGTACAGGGGTTTGGGATCTGTGCAGTTTGGTTTGGGATCTGTGCAGTTTGGTTTGGGATCTGTGCAGTTTGGTTTGGGATCTGTACAGGGGTTTGGGATCTGTACAGTTGGGTTTGGGATCTGTACAGGGGTTTGGGATCTGTACAGTTGGGTTTGGGATCTGTACAGGGGTTTGGGATCTGTGCAGTTGGGTTTGGGATCTGTACAAGGGTTTGGGATCTGTACAAGGGTTTGGGATCTGTACAGGGGTTTGGGATCTGTACAGTTTGGTTTGGGATCTGTACAGGGGTTTGGGATCTGTACAGGGGTTTGGGATCTGTACAGGGGTTTGGGATCTGCACAATATGGTTTGGGATCTGTACAGGGGAATTTGGGATCTGTGGAGTTTGGTTTGGGATCTGTACTGGGGGTTTGGGATCTGTACTGGGGGTTTGGGATCTGTACTGGGGGTTTGGGATCTGTACAGGGTTTGGGATCTGTACAAGGGTTTGGGATCTGTACAAGGATTTGGGATCTGTGCAGGGGTTTGGGATCTGTACAATGGTTTGGGATCTGTACAAGGATTTGGGATCTGTGCAGTTTGGTTTGGGATCTGTGCAGTTTGGTTTGGGATCTGTACAGTTTGGTTTGGGATCTGTACAGGGATTTGGGATCTGTACAGGGGTTTGGGATCTGTACAGGGGTTTGGGATCTGTACTGAGGGATTTGGGATCTGTACAGGGGTTTGGGATCTGTACAAGGGTTTGGGATCTGTACAGGGGTTTGGGATCTGTACTGAGGGATTTGGGATCTGTACAGGGGTTTGGGATCTGTACAGGGGTTTGGGATCTGTACAGTTTGGTTTGGGATCTGTACAGTTTGGTTTGGGATCTGTACAGGGGATTTGGGATCTGTGCAGTTTGGTTTGGGATCTGTACATGTGCAGGGAATCTCCCGGAAACTCAAATATCCCAAAGTTTTGGGTGGGAAAAAAAACCCCAAAAAAAATCCGGATCCTCCCTCATCCCAGCTGCCCCATCCAGGCCAAATTTTGAGGAATTCTCCAACGGGGAGTGGGCCTGAGCCTCCGGAATCCGCTCCCGCTGCCAGGGGAAGCCTCTGGAAGCAGCAGATGCTCCCGCACCTGCCAAGCCAGGGCCGGGCCTTGGGAGGGAGGTTTGGCTCTTTGGGAATTCCGTCGGAATTCCTCCGGAGGAGTGGCAGGAGGCCGGGAATGTTGGGATTTTTAGGTTTGGTGGCCCCGATTTGTTTCCCTCCCGAAGTGAAATGTCCGTGTTTTCCAATCCAGGGATTGGGGTGGGGGGAAAGGAAATGCGCCGCCACGTTTAGTTCTGGAATTCCCAGTTTGGGGGAATTTGGGGGTTTTTTTGGGGTTTCTTGGGTTGTTTTGGGGTTTTTTTTGGGTGGGGTAGGACCTTCAGGATCACGGAATTCCATGGGCAGGGACGTGGAAATCATGGAATGCTTTGGGTGGGATCTTCAGGATCACGGAATTCCATGGGCAGGGACGTGGAAATCATGGAATGCTTTGGGTGGGATCTTCAGGATCACGGAATTCCATGGGCAGGGACGTGGGGTTTTTGGGGGGTTTGGGGGGGTTTTTTGGAGGTTTTTTGGGGTTTTTTGGGTTTTTTTTGGTTTTTGTTTTGCTTTGTTTTGTTGGGGGGTTTTTTGTGGTTTTTTTGTTGTTGTTTTGGTGTTGGGGGTTTTTTTGTTTGGTTTTTTTTTGCTTTGCTTTGCTTTGCTTTGGGTTTTTTGGGTTTTTTTTTGGTTTTTTTTATTTGGTTTTTTTGGGGTTTTTTAGTTTGTTTGTTTTGGTTTTGTTGGGGTGTTTTTTGTGTTTTTTCTGTTGTTGGTGTTGTTTTGGTGTGGGGTTTTTTTTTGGGTTTGGGGTTTTTTTGGGGTTTTTTTTTGTGGGTTTGTTTTTGTTTTTGTTTTGTTTTGTTGGGGGTTTTTTGGGTTTTTTTGTTGTTGTTTTGGTGTGGGGGTTTTTTTTCCGTGTTTTTTTTTTTTTGTTTGCTTTTTTAGTTTTTTTTGGTTTAGTTTTCTTTTGTTTGTTTGGTTGGTTTTGTTTGTTTGTTTTGTTTTGTTTTGGGGTTTTTTGGGTGGTTTGGTGTTTTTTTTGCTTGTTTTATTTTGTTTTCTTGGGGGTTTTGTGGGTTTTTTTGTTGTTGTTTTGGTGTGGGGTTTTTTTCTGGGTTTTTTTTTTTTGTTTGCTTTTTTTAGGTTTTTTTGGTTTAGTTTTTCTTTTGTTTGTTTGGTTTTGTTTGTTTGTTTTGTTTGTTTGTTTTGTTTTGGGTTTTTTTGGGGTTTTTTGGGGGGTTTTTTTGGGTTTGTTTTTTTTTTTTTTTGCTTGTTTTGTTTTGTTTTGTTTTGGGTTTTTTTGGGGTTTTTTGGTTTTTTTTGTTTTGTTTTGTTTTGGTTTTTTTGCTTGTTTTGTTTCGTTTTCTTTTGTTTTCCCTGGATTTGGGAGCAGCACAGGGGAGCAGATCCCGTTCATTTTCCTCCTCCCAAGGATTTCTTGGCTCCACCGGGTGGAGCGGGGTGGGGGGCAGGGACGTTCTTCTCCTTCTCCCAAATGGAATTTGCCATCCTGGAGCTCGGAATGTTTCCCATCCTTATCTCCCAATCCTAAAAATATCCCGGCACTGTCAGGAAGAAGAGGGAAGAGCCGCTCCCCGTGGGGGTTTGCTTTTACAATTTTCAATTTTACAATTTCAATTTACAATTTTTCAATTTTACACCTTCCAACCGCTCCCGTCATCCCAAAGAAAATTTCCTTCTTTTTTCCTTTTTTTTCTTTTTTTTTTTTTTCTGGGATCGAATTCCACAGGGAGTTCAACAGACTTGACCCTCCTGGGTGAGGAAACAAGGATTCCTTGTTTTGTTTTTTTGGTTTTTTTTTTCCATCCCAAATCCTCCTCCTGGATTTCTCCTTCATCCCCAAGAAAATTTTCTTCTTTTTTTTCTTTTTTTTCTCTTTTTTTTCTTTGGGATTCGAATTCCACAGGGAGTTCAACAGGGTTGAACCTCCTGGCCAAGGAAACAAGGATTCCTTGTTTTGTTTTTTTGGTGTTTTTTTTCCAAGGATTCCTTGGTTTTTTGTTTTATTTTTTTTTCCATCCCAAATCCTCCTCCTCCTCCTGGATTTCTCCTTCATCCCCAAGAAAATTTTCTTCTTTTTTTCCTTTTTTTCTCTTTTTTTTTTTTTTTGGGGATCGAATTCCACAGGGAGTTCAACAGACTTGACCCTCCTGGCCGAGGAAACAAGGATTCCTTGTTTTATTTTTTTTTTCCATCCCAAATCCTCCTCCTCCTGGATTTCTCCCTCATCCCAAAGAAAGGGAATGAGAATCAAATGTCAACAGGTGGCCTGGGAATCACCAGCTGCCACTTCCCCAGGAAAAAACCATTCCAGAGCCCCAGCTCGGGATTTTCCAAGGAATTCCACCCCTCCCCGCCCTGGAGGAGCTGATCCCGATGTTTTTCCGTGGCTCTGGAAAAGGAGGAGGAGGAGGGAGGAGGTTGGAATTTTTTTCTCCCCGGCTCAGATTTGCTGTCTCTCCCCTGCTCCTTTATTTGTATTCCCGGCCTCATTCCATGAATATTTGGGAGTTCAAAAAGCACGGGATGTGCTCCCAAGCCTCCGCTTCGGGGGCTGGGCTTAGAAAGGGAAAAAAACAAAACAAAACAAAACGAAATTTCTTCCAAGTTTGTTCCTCGGTGCCGCTTTTTTTTCCCTTGGGTTTGCTGTGGATTATTCCTCTTTTTTTGTTTTGGTTTGTTTGTTTGTTTGGTTTGGTTTGGTTTGGTTTGGTTTGGTTTGTTTGGTGTTTTTTTGGGATTGTTTTTGGTTTTGTTTTGGGGTTTTTTTTGTTTGTTTTGGGGGTTTTGGGAGTTTTGGGGGTTTTTTGGGATTTTTTGGGGTTTTTTTTGTTTTGGTTTGGTTTTGTTGGTTGGTTTTTTGGGGTTTTTTTGGTTTTTTGTTTTGTTTTGTTTGTTGGTTTGGTTTGGTTTGGTTTGGTTTTTTGGGGATTGTTTTTGGTTTTGTTTTGTTTCGTTTTGGGGGGTTTTTTGTTTGTTTTGGGGGTTTGGGGGTTTTTTGGGTTTTTTTTTTGGTTTGGTTTTTTTGGTTGGTTGGTTTTTTAGGGTTTTTTTTGGTTTTTTGTTTTGTTTTGTTTGGGGGTTTTTTGGGGGGTTTTTGTTTGTTTGTTTGTTTTTTGGTTGGTTCGGGTTTTTTGTGTTTTTTTTTGTTTTGTTTTGGTTTTAGTTTGTTTGTTTGGTTGGTTGGTTTTGTTTTGTTCTGTTTGGGGTTTTTTGGGGTTTTTTGGGGGGTTTTTTTGTTGTTTTGTTTTGTTTTATTTTGGGGTTTTGGGGGGTTTTTTTGGTTGTTTTTTTTTTGGTTTTTTTTGGTTTGGTTTTTTTGGTTGGTTGGTTTTTTGGGTTTTTTTTGGTTTTTTGTTTTGTTTTGGGGTTTTTTGGGGTTTTTGGGGGTTTTTTGTTGTTTTGTTTTGGTTTTTTGGGGGGTTTTTTTTGGAGTTTTTTTGTGGTTTTTGGGTTTTTTGGGTGGTTTTTTTGGTTTTTTTGGCGTTATCCAATATTCCCCGTTTTCCCTCCCAGCGGGAAATCTCGGCAAAGTCAGGCTCGGGATTTAAAGTTGTTCCATTCTGGAATTTCCCTTCAGGACGTGTGTTTAGATTTTATTTTCCCCGTCTTAAACCCACAAAACATTCCACCTCCCGTCCTCCGGTCCCTCTAGAATTCCCACCCCTCCCAAAAAAGTGGATTTTTCCTGTTTCCTTGGAATTTCTCTCCTTTTCCTGCTGTTTTCCCACCTCTGCCACTTGGGGCGGATCCCACTTTTCCAACCTCCATCCACCCTTGGGATTTTTCCTCCACCTTTTTCAAGTTTAAAGGTTCCAATTGAATTTTTATTTTTTTTTTTCCCCTCGGCATTGGGACAAACGGAATTTTATTTTTTTTTTTTTTTATGGAAATGAGGTTTTTCCCTAAGGAGTTAAAAAAACCAGGAATTCACGGGAAGGGTGGTTTGGACATGTGGCCAGGAGGGTCAGGATTCAGCAGCTGCCACCGGAATTTTTTTTTTTTCTCTGCTCCTCACCCTCTCTGCCTCCCCCACCCCCAGCTGCCACTGCCCCAAAAAAACCAAAATTGGCCTTTTTTCCCTTAAAAAAACCCAAAATTGGCCTTTTTTCCCTTAAAAAAACCCAAAATTGGCCTTTTTTCCCTTAAAAAACCCCAAAATTGGCCTTTTTTCCCTTAAAAAAAACCCAAAATCGGCCTTTTTTCCCTTAAAAAAAACCAAAATTGGCCTTTTTTCCCTTTAAAAAAACCAAAATTGGCCTTTTTTCCCTTAAAAAAAACCCACAAAAACAAATCCCATCCATAGGGGAAAATCAGGGATATCAATCATGGAATGGTTTGGGTGGGAAGGGAAAATCCCAAATCCCATCCGCTTTTTTTTTTTGGACACCTTCCATTATCCCAAAGCTGGCTTTGGACAATTCCAGGGATGGGGCAGCCACAGTTTCTCTGGGAATTCCATTTTCTGGAATTCCAGGGCCTCGCCCTCCTTCCCAGGCAGGAATTCCTTCCCTATATCCCAACTTTCCCAGCCCTCTGGCAGTGGGAAGCCAATTCCCTGTGTCCTGATGATCCAAGAGGGCAAAAAAATATTTGGGAATCAAAAATAAAACCCAGCCGAGCCAGGGTGATTCCTGCACGATTCCCTCTCACAAGGCAGCAGGAACAAAACCACCGGGAATTCTGGGAAAACAAGGAAAACCCAACATCCTTCCCAGGATTTTTAAGGAATTTTCCAGCCAGGAGTTTTTTGTGGTGTTGGATTTCCGGCCCCCCGACCGGAATTTTCTTTGCACGGAATACAAAATGGAGGCACCCGAGGCTGGCGGAATTCCTTTTCCTGAAGGAATTTTCGGGGCCAGGGTGGAGGAAAAATCTTTCTTCCCTCGATTCTCATCATTCCAGGTATTTTTTTTCCTCGGATTGGGGCGAGCTGCTGCCTGTTCCTGGGCTTTTGGCTCGGAGTTCAAAGCATTCCACTCGATATTCCCCAATATTCCCGAAGAGCTCGTTCCCATGGATTGTCTTTTCCCTCAGAAGATTCCGGTGGGAGAAGCGACGCGGGGTTAATTCCTTACGGAATTTTTTTTTTTTTGGGGAAGCCTTTGAGCCAGTCCCACTCGGATGATCTTCACTCCGATTGCTGGGAAGTTCGGGAGAGGAAATTTGGGATTTGGGAGCGAATTAGAGCTGATTTGAGGAATTTCATGGGATTTCACGGAAGGCCGCCATCCAAAATGATCCATCCTCAAGGTGGGAATCACCTGCTCCAGCTCCACCCAACCCACACCCCCGGTCCCACCCTTGGAGGTTGGAAAACTGGCTCTTCCCATCCCAAAATTCCCCCACAAACCCTGGGAATGTGGCTTTTCCAAGAGGAGAGTCCAAGGGAAGGCGTCCTCTCGCTTGGAGAGGCGGAATTCGGATCCATTGGTTTGGATCTGGTTTGGGTTTGGTTTGGATGGAATTAAAAAAAAACATGGATAATGGATCCAAACCCAACCCAGGGGTTGGGAAGGACTTTTGAAGGTCACAGAGTTCTCCTGGGATCATGGATCTTCAGTCCATCAAGCTTCTTATCCATTAAAACACTCGGAGGTTTTTTTTTGGGAATGCTGTCCCAGAACCTTGGAGATGTTGGACGGGCACCCTGCACCTCCCCTGCCAGCACCTTCCCTGGGATCTCCAGCTCCTCTTTCCGTCCCATCCCTTCCCCTCCCTTCCCTTCCCTTCCCTTCCCTTCCCTTCCCTTCCCTTCCCTTCCCTTCCCTTCCCTTCCCTTCCCTTCCCTTCCCTTCCCTTCCCTTCCCTTCCCGTCCCTTCCCTTCCCGTCCCATCCCATCCCATCCCATCCCTCCCATCCCTTCCCATCCCTTCCCATCCCATCCCATCCCATCCCATCCCATCCCATCCCATCCCATCCCATCCCATCCCATCCCTCCCTTCCCATCCCGTCCCATCCCTCCCATCCCATCCCATCCTATCCCATCCCATCCTCATTCCCACTCCCATTCCCATCCCATCCCATCCCATCCCATCCCATCCCATCCCTTCCCATCCCATCCCATCCCATCCCATCCCATCCCATCCCTTCCCATCCCATCCCATCCCTTCCCATCCCATCCCATCTCATCCCATCCCATCCCATCTCATCCCATCCCATCCCATCCCATCCCATCCCATCCCATCCCATCCCTTCCCGTCCCATCCCATCCCATCCCTTCCCATCCCATCCCATCCCATCCCATCCCATCCCATCCCATCCCATCCCATCCCATGGTGTCCTCCAGCTCCTCTCCCACCATTTTGGGATCAGGAGCGGCTCTTCCAGCTCCATCCCGGCCCCGCTCCCTCTCCCACCCCTCGGCGCAAAGAATTCCCGTCCTTCCCGTCCTCGCTCGCCCCCTTCCCTTTAAATCCAAACTTTTCCAGGGCTGATATTCCCAAGCCCTTGACCTCCCCCTTGAGGTTTTAAACGAGGCGAGAGGCTAAAAAAATTTTAATTAAAAAAAAGTGAATTAATGAATTAATTGGATTTGGGAAGGAGGCAGCGGATCACAAAAAAACCTCCGGATAAAATTCCGGAGCTCCTTTGAGAGGCTGGAGGTCGCCCGGATCCTCCCTTCATCCCGGCCTCTCCCGCCTTATCAGCTCTCCAGCAGCTCCCGAAATTCCTCTTTTATTTTTATTTTTTTTTTGGAGTTTAAAGGAGAGGCCGGGCGCTGCGGAATTCGGGGTCGGGAGCGTCGGAAAGCTCCGATAACGCGGAAAAGGATCCGTCCTTTCCCTTCTCTGGAGCTGCTCTTTGAAGCCTCCAGGGGTTTTTTTGGGATTTTTTTTTTTTTGGGAATCTTATCCCTTTCATCCTCCAGGCCAGAAGGGATGGGACGATGCCAAAGACGGGAAGGGGTAGGAATGTTTTTCGGTGGCTCCGCATCCAAAAAAAAAAATTCCTCCAGAAAAAAAAGTGGGAAAAACCGCCCCCGAGGGGGGGGCAGAGCAGGGTGATCCTTCCCTGCTCCTGGGGGATTTCCTAACCTTGGAATATCCCCTTGGAAAGCTCTCGTCCTCCTCGAACCCGCCTAACTCTCCATGGATCCCGTTTATGGGGTTTGGCCGCGCCGCCGGAATTCCAGGGGTTAACTGGGAGCCGCGGAAAGTCGTTTCCCGGAGTTGTTCCCGGAATCGTTCCCTGCTCCTCTTCTTCAGGAATAACGGGAAAATTGGGGTTTTTTCCACGCTTCTGAAGGAGGCTTTTTAAGGACCAGGTGGCTCCAATCCCGCTCCAGCCTGGATTTAAGCCGGGATTTAAGGAGCTGGGATTTGTGTCACTGAGGTTCCTTTGGCCCCTCCCTCGGTGTCATTCCTGGTGCTGGGAATAACTCCGTGAGCCAACCCGGCTTGGGATGAGCTTCAACTTCCAGACCTAAAACCTTTCCTCTGAGGATTCCTGGAACTTCCCGGAGAAATTACGGATATCCCGTCTCTGGGAAGCGTCCAAGGGCAAGTTGGAAAAGGATTGGAGCGAGCTGGGATAGCGGAAGGTGTCCCTGCCCATGGAATGGGATTGAGCGGGATGGTCTTGGAGGTCCCTTCCAGCCCAAACCATTCCATGATTCCTGGGGCTGGGTCTCATCCCAAACCTCAGGGATTTTTGGGGATTCCCAGTGGAATTTGAGGCAGGGACGGGATTTTGGATTTTGTGGACCGTCGCTGTTTCGGAGCCTTTGGATGGTGCTTGATCCAACGCCGGGGAAGGTCGGATCCCCTCCCGGATTCCGTCTCCTGGTTCTCTGGCGGAATCAGCCCATGGAAACGCCCATTTTCCATGGATTTCCCTGACTCAGGGAAGACGGAATTCCATGAATTCCCTTTGTAGCCGCCCTCCAGCCGAAAGCTGGAGCGAGGCCCCTGCCAATTCCCAGCTCCCTCCCAATATCCACATTTTTTAAAAATCATCCGGCTATTTTATTCCTTTGGGAAGGACCTGGCAGCAATTCCAAGCCGGCAGAGAAAACCCGGGAGCTTCATCCCTAGGCAAAAAAAAAAAAAAAAAATTCCCTCCTCCGCGGTTTTTTTTGGAAAGTGCTGAGGGAGAAAACTTGGCCGGCTTCCCCGGAGCACATTCCGCATCCCGGGACACGTTATCCCGGTTTAACCGGGAATTAACTCCGGCGGCGTCCTTCGGGGTGCAAATCATTCCCGAGTTGCAAATCCCGGGGTTTTGAGTCTCCGGGCAAATCAAAGGGTGGGAAGTTTGAGCTCCGACGCCGTCGGAGCCGCCGGGCCCTGTTGTCCCGGCATTCCGAAGCCTCTTCCAGAGCGGCTGGATGAGCAGGAATGTTCCAGGTTTCGGATCTCTGGTGGCCTGTGGATAAAGGGATGATCCTCAGGCTCCTACCACTCCTTTTTTTTTTCCCGCTGTTGAATTCCCTTCGGGATAATTTAATGTCCGGCGGTTTTCCGATCGTCAGCGGCGAAGGGAACGGTTGGGATGGTTCGGGGTTGGAAGAAAAGGTCTGGAGATGCCTTCAAAACCCCCCTCGGAGCGGGAAAAAGGAGCCTCAGAGTCCTTGGAATGCTGGTGTGGAGGTTGGGAATTATTCCAGGCCAGGTTGGACGGGGTTTGGAGTAACCTGAGACGGTGGAAAAGCGTCGCTGCCCGTGGAATTCCATGATCTTTAGGCCCCTTCCCAAACCATTCCATGACTCCAACACCCCTCTCGTGATATTCCTGCTGAACGTCTCCTCCTCGCCACGGCCGCCCTTGAACCTTCTCCCGACATTCCCGGGCAGTCACATCCCTTTTCCATCAAAATCCAAGCCCCGTGAACGCCCGGATCTGACGGCTCCTGCCTCCCGGAGCTGGATTTTTCCCTTTTTTTTTTATTTCATTGGAAAGGAACGGAGCCGAGCTCTGGATCGGCTCTGATGGAGGGGTCGGTTCTTCCCTGCCTCCTCAGCGCTTTCCCCGCCGCTGGAATTGCCTGGAGGGTTCAGGAGGGAGCAAAGGGGGCTGGGATTTCTCCCGCTGTCCTGGAATAGCTTTTTTTCCCCTTGCTCCTTGTTCTTTTCCTGGCTTTTTCCCGGAAAAATCATCGAGTCCTGCACACGGGGGGCTCAATGGGGGTGGGAGGAAGAGCGGAGAAATCTCTCTTCATCCTGTGTTTGCGCTGAATCGCAGAATCATTGGGCGGTTGGGGTTGGGAGGGACCTTGGCTGAATTTTCCAGGCTTTTTACGAGGAAGGGGTGGAAATCATGGAGTCTTGGACATGGGAGACTCGATAGGAGTGGGAGGAAGAGCGGAGAAATCGCTGTTCATTCTGTGCTCGCGCCGAATCGCGGAATCATCGGGTGGCTGGGGTTGGGAGGGACCTTGGTTGATGCTTCCCCTCTCTCCTTGTTCTTTTCCTGGTTTTTTCCAGGAAAAATCATGGAGTCTTGGACACGGGAGACTCAATGGGGTGGGAAGAAGAGCGGAGCAGTGGCTCTTCCCCATCCCGCGCCGGCGCCAAAATCGCGGAATCAACCGCTCGGCTCGGGTTCCCTTTCCGAGAGAGCTGGCTTGACCTTTCCCTTCTCCTCCCCTGTCCCCTTTTCTTCTTTCCCCCCTCCAGGCTGGAATGGGTGGAAATCATGGAGTCTTGGACATGGGAGACTCGATGGGAGTGGGAGGAAGAGTGGAGAAGTCGCCCTTCATCCTGTGCTTGCGCCGAATCGTGGAATCATTGGGCGGTTGGGGTTGGGAGGGACCTTGGTTGAATTTTCCCTCTCTCCTTGTTCTTTTCCTGGTTTTTTCCAGGAAAAATCATTGAGTCTTGGACACGGGGGGCTCGATGGGGGTGGGAGGAAGAGCGAAGTCGCTCTTCTCCATCCCGAATTGCGGAATCATCGGGTGGCTGGGGTTGGGAGGGACCTTGGTTGAATTTTCCAGGCTTTTTACGAGGAAGGGGCGGAAATCATGGAGTCTTGGACATGGGAAGCTCGATGGGGGTGGGAGGAAGAGCGGAGCAGTTGCTCTTCCCCATCCCGCGCCGGCGCCGGAATCACGGAATCATCGGGTGGCTGGGGTTGGGAAGGACCTTGGTTGAATTTTCCCTCTCTCCTTGTTCTTTTCCTGGTTTTTTCCAGGAAAAACCATCGAGTCTTGGACACGGGAGACTCAATGGGGGCAGGAGGAAGAGCAGAGAAGTTGTTGTTCTTCCTGAGCTGGCGCCGGAATCCCGGAATCATTGGGCGGTTGGGGTTGGGAAGGACCAGGGTTGAATTTTCCAGGCTTTTTACGAGGAAGGGGCGGAAATCATGGATTCTTGGACATGGGAAGCTCGATGGGGGTGGGAGGAAGAGCAGAAAAATCCCGCGCCAGCGCCAAAATTGCGGAATCAACCGCGCTGCTCGAGCAACCTCCCTTTCCGAGAGATCTGGCTTGACCATTCCCTTTCTCCTCCCCTTTCCCATTTTTCTTTCCCCTTCCCAGGCTGGAATGGGTGGAAATCATCGAGCCTCGGACCCGGGAGCGGATGTACGCCAACCTGATCACCGGGGAGTGCGTCTGGGACCCCCCGGCCGGGGTGAGGATCAAGCGCACCAATGAGAACCAGTGGTGGGAGCTCTTCGACCCCAACACCTCCCGCTTCTACTACTACAATGCCACCACCCAGAGGACCGTCTGGCACCGTCCCCAGAACTGCGACATCATCCCCCTGGCCAAGCTGCAGACGCTGAAGCAGAACACGGAATCGCCGCGGGCTTCCACGGAGAACAGCCCCGGCCGGAGCAGCAATGTCAGCCGGGAAGGGAGCACCAGCTCCTCCTTGGAGCAGGAGTTGGAAGGAGGGGAGAAGGTGCAGGAGCAGAGGTCCGGCCGCCAGCCCGGACAGTATTCCGTGGTGAAGGAGGAAACGGAAAGGTAAAGGTGTGGGGGGTTGGGGGGTGGGAAATGGGGAATTCCGGTCCCGTGGTGGTCTTCAGAGATGTTTTGTGGGTGGTTCCTCCAGCTTGGTGGGTTTCCAAGGAGTTGGATTCTCTATAAAACAAGGAGAAAAAACCAAAACCATCAGGAAATTTCCATCCCTGGTGGTCTCCCAGAGCAGCCCCGCCGTCCTGCGTGGTCTTCAGAGATGTTTTATGGACCCTTGGTGGGTTTCCACCGAGTTGGATCTTCTATAAAACAAGGAGAAAAAACCAAAACCATCAGGAAATTCCCATCCCTGGTGGTATCCCAGAGAAGCCCCGCCGTCCTGCAGGGTCTTCAGAGATGTTTTGTGGGTGGTTCCTCCAGCTTGGTGGGTCTCCAATGAGTTGGATCCTCTATAAAACAAGGAGAAAGAGGGGAAAAACCAAAACCATCAGGAAATTCCCGTCCCTGGTGGTCTCCGAGAGCAGCCCCGCCGTCCTGCGGGGTCTCCAGAGATGTTTTATGGACCCTTGGTGGGTTTCCAACGAGTTGGATCCTCTATAAAACAAGGAGAAAAAAACCAAAACCATCAGGAAATTCCCATCCCTGGTGGGATCAGCCTGGGATCATCCCTGTTGGGATCATCCCTGGTGATGCAGGACCCCGTCCTGCAGGGTCTTCAGAGATATTTTATGGACCCTTGGTGGGTTTCCACCGAGTTGGATCCTCTCTAAAACAAGGAGAAAAAAGCAAAACCATCAGGAAATTCCCGTCCCTGGTGGCCTCTGAGAGCAGCCCCGCCGTCCTGCAGGGTCTTTAGCGATGTTTTAGGGACCCTTGGTGGGTCTCCACCGAGTTCCTCTTGGATTCTCTACAAAACAAGAAAAAAAACCAAAACCATCAGGAAATTCCCGTCCCTGGTGGTCTCCCAGAGCAGCCCCGCCATCCTGCGGGGTCTTCAGAGATGTTTTGTGGGTGGTTCCTCCAGCTTGGTGGGTTTCCAAGGAGTTGGATCTTCTATAAAACAAGGAGAAAGAGGGGAAGAAAAACAAAACCATCAGGAAATTCCCGTCCCTGGTGGTCTCTGAGAGCAGCCCCGCTGTCCTGCGAGGTCTTCAGAGATGTTTTGTGGGTGGTTCCTCCAGCTTGGTTGGTCTCCACTGAGTTGGATCTTCTATAAAACAAGGAGAAAGAGGAGGAAAAAAACTCCATCAGGAAATTCCCGTCCCTGGTGGTCTCTGAGAGCAGCCCCGCCACCCTGCGGGGTCTCCAAAGATGTTTTATGGACCCTTGGTGGGTTTCCAACGAGTTGGATCCTCTATAAGACAAGGAGAAAGAGGGGAAAAACCAAAACCATCAGGAAATTTCCATCCCTGGTGGTCTCCCAGATCAGCCCCGCCATCCTGCGGGGTCTTCAGAGATGTTTTGTGGGTGGTTCCTCCAGCTTGGTGGGTCTCCAACGAGTTGGATCCTCTATAAAACAAGGAGAAAAAAACAAAACCATCAGGAAATTCCCGTCCATGGTGGTCTCCCAGATCAGCCCCGCCGTCCTGCGGGGTCTTCAGAGATGTTTTAGGGACCCTTTGTGGGTTTCCAACAAATTGGATCCTCTATAAAACAAGGAGAAAGAGGGGGAAAAAGCAAAACCATCAGGAAATTCCCGTCCCTGGTGGTCTCCCAGAGCAGCCCCGCCATCCTGCGGGGTCTTCAAAGATATTTTAGTGACCCTTGGTGGGTCTCCACCGAGTTAGATCCTCTATAAAACAAGGAGAAAGAGGGGAAAAAAACTCCATCAGGAAATTCCCATCCCTGGTGGTCTCTGAGAGCAGCCCCGCCATCCTGCGGGGTCTCCAGAGATGTTTTGTGGGTGGTTCCTCCAGCTTGGTGGGTTTCCAAGGAGTTGGATTCTCTATAAAACAAGGAGAAAAAACCAAAACCATCAGGAAATTCCCATCCCTGGTGGTCTCCAAGATCAGCCCCGCCGTCCTGCAGGGTCTTCAGAGATGTTTTCTGGGTGGTTCCTCCTGCTTGGTGGGTCTCCAAGGAGTTGGATCCTCTATAAAACAAGGAGAAAGAGGGGAAAAAACCAAAACCATCAGGAAATTCCCATCCCTGGTGGTCTCCAAGAGCAGCCCCGCCATCCTGTGCGGTCTCCAAAGATACTTTATGGACCCTTGGTGGGTCTCCAAGGAGTTGGATTCTCTATAAAACAAGGAGAAAAAACCAAAACCATCAGGAAATTCCCATCCCTGGTGGTCTCCCAGAGCAGCCCCGCCGTCCTGCAGGGTCTTCAGAGATGTTTTATGGACCCTTGGTGGGTCTCCACCAAGTTCCTCTTGGATTCTCTATAAAACAAGGAGAAAAAACCAAAACCATCAGGAAATTTCTATCCCTGGTGGTCTCCAAGAGCAGCCCCGCCATCCTGCAGGGTCTCCAGAGATGTTTTGTGGGTGGTTCCTCCAGCTTGGTGGGTTTCCAACGAGTTGGATTCTCTATAAAACGAGGAGAAAAAAACCAAAACCATCAGGAAATTCCCGTCCCTGGTGGTCTCCCAGAGCAGCCCCGCCGTCCTGCAGGGTCTCCAAAGATGTTTTATGGACCCTTGGTGGGTCTCCACCGAGTTGGATCCTCTATAAAACAAGGAGAAAGAGGGGGAAAAAAATGCCATCAGGAAATTCCCGTCCCTGGTGGTCTCCAAGATCAGCCCCACCATCCTGTGGGGTCTCCAAAGATGTTTTATGGACCCTTGGTGGGTTTCCAACGAGTTGGATTCTCTATAAAACAAGGAGAAAGAGGGAAAAAACCAAAACCATCAGGAAATTCCCATCCCTGGTGGTCTCTGAGAGCAGCCCCGCCATCCTGCAGGGCCTTCAGAGATGTTTTGTGGGTGGTTCCTCCAGCTTGGTGGGTTTCCAACGAGTTGGATCCTCTATAAAACAAGGAGAAAAAAACAAAACCATCAGGAAATTCCCGTCCCTTGGTGGTCTCTGAGAGCAGCCCCGCCATCCTGAGGGGTCTCCAAAGATGTTTTATGGACCCTTGGTGGGTCTCCACCGAGTTGGATCCTCTATAAAACAAGGAGAAAAAAACAAAACCATCAGGAAATTCCCATCCCTGGTGGTCTCCCAGAGCAGCCCCGCTATCCTGCAGGGTCTCCAGAGATGTTTTGTGGGTGGTTCCTCCAGCTTGGTGGGTCTCCAACGAGTTGGATCCTCTATAAAACAAGGAGAAAAAACCAAAACCATCAGGAAATTCCCATTCCTGGTGGTCTCCCAGAGCAGCCCCGCCATCCTGAGGGGTCTCCAAAGATGTTTTATGGACCCTTGGTGGGTCTCCAACGAGTTGGATTCTCTATAAAACAAGGAGAAAGAGGGAAAAAACCAAAACCATCAGGAAATTCACATCCCTGGTGGTCTCCCAGAGCAGCCCCGCCATCCTGCGGGGTTTCCAAAGATGTTTTATGGACCCTTGGTGGGTTTCCAAGGAGTTGGATCCTCTATAAAACAAGGAGAAAAAACCAAAGCCATCAGGAAATTCCCATCCCTGGTGGTCTCCCAGAGCAGCCCCACCATCCTGAGGGGTCTCCAGAGATGTTTTGTGGGTGGTTCCTCCAGCTTGGTGGTTCTCCACCAAGTTGGATCCTCTATAAAACAAGAAAAAAAACCAAAACCATCAGGAAATTTCCATCCCTGGTGGTCTCTGAGAGTGACCCCGCCATCCTGTGTGGTCTCCAGAGATGTTTTATGGACCCTTGGTGGGTCTCCACCGAGTTGGATCCTCTATAAAACAAGGAGAAAAAAACCAAAACCATCAGGAAATTCCCATCCCTGGTGGTCTCCCAGATCAGCCCCACCACCCTGCGGGGTCTCCAAAGATGTTTTATGGACCCTTGGTGGGTCTCCAACGAGTTGGATCCTCTATAAAACAAGGAGAAGGAGGGGAAAAAACCAAAACCATCAGGAAATTCCCGTCCCTGGTGGTCTCCCAGAGCAGCCCCGCCATCCTGCGGGGTCTTCAGAGATGTTTTATGGACCCTTGGTGGGTTTCCAACGAGTTGGATCCTCTAAAAACAAGGAGAAAGAGGGGAAAAAAACCAAAAACACATCAGGAAAAGGTGTTTCTCCACTTTAGGGACAATTCAGGTGATCCCTGCTGGATGCTTCCTTAAAGGAATAATTCCTCCCCCTCTGAAATTCATTTTTAGGATTGGAAATTCGGATCTGAAGTCCCTTAAAGGAATAATTCCTCCTCCTCCGAAATTCATTTTTAGGATTGGAAATCTGGGTCTGAAGTCCCTTAAAGGAATAATTCCTCAGAAATTCATTTTTTAGGATTGGAAATCCGGGTCTGAAGTCCCTTAAAGGAATAATTCCTCTGAAATTAATTTTTAGGATTGGAAATCCGGGTCTGACGCCCGGCCTGGTTTGAAGTGGTTTCCCGGGATAAGATCTCCCTGAGGAGATGATTCCCAAGTCCCAAGCAGGGCTTGTCCCTCGGGATCTGGGGAGCTCCCGGCAGGGCTGGCTTCCCTCGGTGCCTTGGTTTGGAAAGAACAGGTTTCTGCCAGGGAAAGCTGGAGTTTCCCTTGGAATGGGGAATGTTAAACCCCTCTCACCCCCCGCCAAATTGTAAATTTGCAATCAAGGGCTCTCAGGCAAAGATTTTGGGGAATAGGAATAACGGTTCTTTACTGGGAATATTAATAATACAAATGTAATAGGAAACAAAAAAACAAAATGGGGTCCAGTGGTGGTGGGAAGGGTCCAGTGATGGTGGGAAGGGTCCAGTGGTGGTGGGAATGGTCCAGTGATGGTAAAAGGGGTCCAGTGGTGGTGAGAAGGGTCCAGTGATGGTGGGAAGGGTCCAGTGATGGTGGTGGGAAGGGTCCAGTGGTGGTGGGAATGGTCCAGTGATGGTGGGAAGGGTCCAGTGGTGGTGGGAAGGGTCCAGTGATGGTGGTGGGAATGGTCCAGTGATGGTGGTGGGAATGGTCCAGTGATGTTGGTAAAAGGGGTCCAGTGGTGGTGGGAAGGGTCCAGTGGTGGTGGTGGGAATGGTCCAGTGGTGGTGGGAAGGGTCCAGTGGTGGTGGGAAGGGGTCCAGTGGTGGTAAAAGGGGTCCAGTGGTGGTGGGAAGGGTCCAGTGATGATGGGAAGGGTCCAGTGATGGTGGTGGGAAGGGTCCAGTGGTGGTGGGAATGGTCCAGTGATGGTGGGAAGGGTCCAGTGGTGGTGGGAAGGGTCCAGTGGTGGTGGGAAGGGTCCAGTGGTGATGGTGGAAAGGGTCCAGTGATGGTGGGAAGGGTCCAGTGATGGTGGGAAGGGTCCAGTGGTGGTGGGAAGGGTCCAGTGATGGTGGTAGGAAAGGTCCAGTGATGGTGGGAAGGGTCCAGTGGTGGTGGTGGGAAGGGTCCAGTGGTGGTGTGAAGGGTCCGGTGGTGGTGGGAAGGGGTCCAGTGGTGGTGGGAAGGGTCCAGTGATGGTGGGAAGGGTCCAGTGATGGTGGGAATGGTCCAGTGATGGTGGGAAGGGTCCAGTGATGGTGGGAAGGGTCCAGTGGTGGTGGGAAGGGTCCAGTGGTGGTGGTGGGAATGGTCCAGTGATGGTGGGAATGGTCCAGTGATGGTGGGAAGGGTCCAGTGGTGGTGGTGGGAAGGGTCCAGTGGTGGTGGAAAGGGTCCAGTGGTGGTGGGAAGGGTCCAGTGGTGGTGGAAAGGGTCCAGTGATGGTGAGAAGGGTCCAGTGGTGGTGGGAAGGGTCCAGTGGTGGTGGGAAGGGTCCAGTGGTGATGGTGGAAAGGGTCCAGTGATGGTGGGAAGGGTCCAGTGATGGTGGGAAGGGTCCAGTGGTGGTGGGAAGGGTCCAGTGATGGTGGTAGGAAAGGTCCAGTGATGGTGGGAAGGGTCCAGTGGTGGTGGTGGGAAGGGTCCAGTGGTGGGGAGAAGGATCCAGTGATGATGGGAAGGGTCCAGTGGTGGTGGGAAGGGTCCAGTGGTGGTGGTGGGAAGGGTCCAGTGATGGTGGGAAGGGTCCAGTGGTGGTGGTGGGAAGGGTCCAGTGATGGTGGGAAGGGTCCAGTGATGGTGAGAAGGGTCCAGTGATGGTGGGAAGGGTCCAGTGATGGTGGTGGGAAGGGTCCAGTGGTGGTGGTGGGAAGGGTCCAGTGATGGTGAGAAGGGTCCAGTGATGGTGGGAAGGGGTCCAGTGGTGGTGGGAATGGTCCAGTGGTGGTGGGAAGGGTCCAGTGGTGGGGAGAAGGGTCCAGTGGTGGTAAAAGGGGTCCAGTGGTGGTAAAAGGGGTCCAGTGATGGTGGGAAGGGTCCAGTGGTGGTGGTGGGAAAGGTCCAGTGGTGGTGGGAAGGGTCCAGTGGTGGTGGTGGGAAAGGTCCAGTGGTGGTGGGAAGGGTCCAGTGGTGGTGATGGGAAGGGTCCAGTGGTGGTGGGAAGGGTCCAGTGATGGTGGGAAGGGTCCAGGGGTGGTGGGAAGGGTCCAGTGGTGGTGGGAAGGGTCCAGTGATGGTAAAAGGGGTCCAGTGATGGTGAGAAGGGTCCAGTGATGGTGGGAAGGGTCCAGTGGTGGTGGTGGGAAGGGGTCCAGTGATGGTGGGAAGGGTCCAGTGGTGGTGGGAAGGGTCCAGTGGTGGTGGGAAGGGTCCAGTGGTGGTAAAAGGGGTCCAGTGGTGGTGGGAAGGGTCCAGTGGTGGTGGGAAGGGTCCAGTGGTGGTAAAAGGGGTCCAGTGGTGATGGTGGGAAGGGTCCAGTGGTGGTGGGAAGGGTCCAGTGGTGGTGGGAAGGGTCCAGTGATGGTGGGAAGGGTCCAGTGGTGGTGGGAGAGGTCCAGTGGTGGTGGGAAGGGTCCAGTGATGGTGGGAAGGGTCCAGTGGTGGTGGGAAGGGTCCAGTGATGGTGGGAAGGGTCCAGTGATGGTGGGAAGGGTCCAGTGGTGGTAGGAAAGGTCCAGTGGTGGTGGGAGAGGTCCAGTGGTGGTGGGAAGGGTCCAGTGATGGTGGGAAGGGTCCAGTGGTGGTGGTGGGAAGGGTCCAGTGATGGTGGGAGAGGTCCAGTGGTGGTGGGAAGGGTCCAGTGGTGGTGGTGGGAAGGGTCCAGTGATGGTGGAAAGGGTCCAGTGATGGTGAGAAGGGTCCAGTGATGGTGGTGGAAAGTGGTCCAGTGATGGTGGGAAGGGTCCAGTGGTGGTGGTGGGAAGGGTCCAGTGATGGTGGAAAGGGTCCAGTGATGGTGAGAAGGGTCCAGTGATGGTGGTGGAAAGTGGTCCAGTGATGGTAGTGGGAAGGGTCCAGTGGTGGTGGGAAAGGTCCAGTGGTGGTGGGAAGGGGTCCAGTGGTGGTGGGAAGGGTCCAGTGATGGTGGGAAGGGTCCAGTGATGATGGGAAGCGTCCAGTGATGGTGGGAAGGGTCCAGTGGTGGTGGGAAGGGTCCAGTGGTGGTGGGAAGGGTCCAGTGATGGTGGGAATGGAAATCCTGGTCTGAAGCCCGGCCTGGTTTGAAGTGGTTTCCCGGGATAAGATCTCCCTGAGGAGATGATTCCCAAGCCCCAAGCAGGGCTTGTCCCACGGGATCTGGGGTCGGGAAGGAGGAGGGAGCCAGCGCCCAATTCCCAAGGACCACGCTGGGGATCCCTTGGTGCTGCTCCATCGGTGCTCGTTCCGTCCGAGCTGCAGATCAGGGAATTCCTGGGATGGTTTGGCTCGGAAGGAGCCTGAAAATTCCATCTTTTCCCACCTCCTGCTGTGAGCAGGGGCACCTCCCACCATCCCACCCCGACTTGGGATGATTCCAGGGTTGGAGCAGAGCCGGAGTTTTTTTCTGGGCAGCCTGAGGCAGGTGGTTAATTAACGTTAATTAAGGTTCTCCTCTTAATTGCTGCTTGAGGAGAGACCAAAGCCGGGGCGGAATTCCCGTTCCCAGCCCCTGCTCCCAGAAACTCTGCGGCCGGGATGGGAACGGGAATTCCCGGCTCGGCGAGTGATTCCGTGTGGGACATCGGAGGCTCGGCGCCTCCGGGGGAGGTCCCGCCTTCTCCAGGTGCTGGAGGAGGCTCCTGTGGAATTTCTGATCCTGGGAATGGGGGATTTTTGGGAAGCGAGATGGGTTTGGGGTCGTTCGCCATGTGGGAATGTGGACAAACCATGGAATGGTTTGGGTTGGAAAAATGCTGGAAAGATCACGGAATTTCAGGCTCTTCCACGGGGACACCTTCCCCCATCCCAGGTTGCTCCAAACCCCGTCCAACCTGGCCTTGGACACTTCCAGGGATCCAGGGGCAGCCACAGCTTCTCTGGGAATTCCATCCCAGCCCCTCACCACCCTCCCAGCCAGGAATTCCTTCCCAATATCCCACCCATCCCTGCCCTCTGGCAGTGGGAAGCCATTCCCTGTGTCCTGTCCCTCCGTTCCTCATCCCAAATTCCCTCTCCAGCTCTCCTGGAGCCCCTTTAGGCCCTGGAAGGAGCTCTGAGATCTCCCTGGATCCTTCCCTTCTCCAGGCTGGACATTCCCAGCTCTCCCAGCCTGGTTCCATCCCCTGGAGCATCTCCATGGCCTCCTCTGGAATTGCTCCCAGCATCTCCAGCATTTGCGTGTCCTCGAATCTCCAGGAATTCCAGGCCTTGGCCTTTCCAGGGGATTGGGAAGATCCTGGATCTTGAAGCTTTAAAAATTTAATAATTATTTAATAATTATTTAATTATTTAATTATTTGATTATTTGATTATTTAATTATTTAATTATTTGATTGTTTGATTATTTAATAATAATTAGTAAAAAAATGTTTAAAAAACTTGGATGCCACTAGAGGGAGCAGAAATTCCTGCAGACTGGAATTCCCACCTGCATCCCTCTGGAGGTGACGGGGATCAATCCCGCCGGCTCGGCCAAACCAGGGGCTGCATCCCACTCCTGATCCTCATATCCCGACTGGAAAAAAAAAAAAAAAAAAACCAAAAAAAAATTCCCTCATTTTCCCCACCCCTGGAAAATGCCCAAGGCCAGGTTGGACGGGGCTTGGAGCAACCTGGGATAGTGGGAAGCGGAATTCTGTGACCTCGAAGGTCCCTTCCAATCCAAACCATTCCACGATTCCCTGAGCGTTTTCCCAGATCTCGGCTGCAGCTGGGAAGGAGCTCCGGAGGTTTCCCAGTGGAACCCCCAGGTTTTCTCCCAGGAAATCTTAAAAGATTTCTGGATGAGCTGGTGGGAAAACGGGAATTCGGGGAGAAGCGGGAAAGTTTTTGTTGGAATTCACACCCTTTAAAATTTTAGGATGGGAGGAACCAGAGCATCTCCAGGCTTGGCTGGAGGTGCTGGAGGCTGCTCCCAATCCGTTCCTCACATCCATGGGGATGTTCCATCCCGCCCCCCGGAATCCGCAGGGAATTCCCCGTTCCCGCCGGAATCACCTCGCTCTTCCACGGCGAGCCGGGGTTTGTCCTAATGACCGGAATCCGGCTCCGGGGAATCAACAGCAACTTCATCCTGGTGGTCAAGCAAAGCATTCCCAGTGGGATTTTCCAGCTTTTCCCTGGGCTTTTCCTCCGGAGCGCGACTGGACAGCCGTGAAACCTCCAGGCGGGAATGTCGGCCGGATTTTGTCTCCGGTCCGGCTGGGATTTTTCCGCCCCGTCGGGAAGCGTCCGAGGTCGTTGGTTTGAAATCCTTGGAGAAGGTGCCGGGCAGGGAAAACAAAGAAGCCTTTTTTTTTTCCATGGAAAACTCAACTTCTCCAAGGAGGAATTCCAAGCGGAAGCTGGAAGGAAGCGGATTTTTTGACCGCCAGGAGCTTTTTTTCCTTGGACCAAAAGGCCGGAATCTTGGAATGCCAGGGGCCTTCAGCTGGGAAGTGGCACCCAAGTTATTCCTCAGGATTCCCACTTTTTTGAGCCGTTTCCTGACTCCTGAAGATCCCAAAAAAAAAAGCAGTTTCATGGAATAAAAGAAGCCTCAAATCCCTAAAATATCCCATTGGAGCATCCCAGAATTCCTGGGAATTCTCTTGAGTTCATTTCCTTTCCCGGGAAGCGCTGGGAGGAACCGGCCGTGCCCGGGGTTGGGAAAACAGGCGGATCAGTGACATCAATCCCCACGGAATCCGCTGCCCCCCGAGGGTTTTCCAGGTCCCAGCCCTTCCAGGGATTCCCCAGCCCTTCCAGGGATTCCCCAGCCCTTCCAGGGATTCCCCAGCCCTTCCTCCAGGAGGAGGAGGAGGAAGAGAAAACCGAGGAGTCGGAGTCGCTCCGGAAAAACGACCCCGGCATGGAGAGGATCCTCAAGGGCTTCCTTCCCCGTGTCCTGCCTTCCAAGGCTTGGAATTCCAGGCCTTTCTTCACCCAGATGTTGGATTTTCCCAGCTGGATGGCGTCTCCCGGGGTGAGGAGCCGGGAGGAACTTGGGAGAGAGCTGGGAATGTCCAGCCTGGAGAAGGGAAGGATCCAGGGAATCCTCAGAGCTCCTTCCAGCTCCTGAAGAGGCTCCAGGAGAGCTGGAGAGGGAATTTGGGAAGAAGGGATGGAGGGACAGGACACCGGGAATGGCTTCCCACTGCCAGAGGCGATTAGCGTAATTCCTCCGACATTCCGGCCCAGAGATTCCGGTTGCGTAATTCCCAAGAAAAACCCCCGTCTTGGAAGTTTTTATCGGAATCTGGGTGTTGGGGCCCTGTAAGTAAGAGTGTGATTAAATCCCAGGATTTGGAGCCGGGATTTCGTTTCTATTCCCGGGTTTTGCCACGGAGCCGGAGCTAATTCCAGGCCCCCCGCTCGGTTTTCCCCCAATTTTCCCTTCCAGGGATTCCCCAGCCCTTCCTCCAGCAGGAGGAGGAGGAGGAAGAGAAAACCGAGGAGTCGGAGTCGCTCCGGAAAAACGACCCCGGCACGGAGAGGATCCTCAAGGGCTTCCTTCCCCGTGTCCTGCCTTCCAAGGCTTGGAATTCCGGGCCTTTCTTCACCCAGATGTTGGATTTTCCCAGCTGGATGGCGTCTCCCGGGGCCAGGTTGGGGTGGGATTGTCCGGCTTGAGGACACGGAGAGGAGATGGCGGGAAAGCCCTTGAGGATGGAATGGTTTGGGTTGGAAGGGACCTCGGAACAATCCAGTTCCATCCCCGCCTTCCACGGGCAATTCCAGCATCCCAGCTGGCTCCAAGCCCCGTCCAACCCAGCCTGGAATATTCCAGGCGTGGAGCAGCCACGGATTCTCCCGTGTTTCACCATCCTCCTCCTCGTCAAACTCCTCCTTTCGTCCAACGGATCTGTCGGTCCAGCAAAATCCGTCGGGATTTGGCTTTAAAATCCACGGAAAAACCAGCTGGCCAAGGGTGGGGGCCACGGGAAGCCGGGAGAGCCGGAATCCAGCGGTGCTGCTGTTTAAATATTAACCGGGAATTAACCGGGAATCCTGCCCTCGGGGGGGCTCTCCAGGACAATTCCAGGGATTCCTCGTTAAGGCCGGAAGCTCAGCTCAGGTGGGGATTTTTTTTTAATGATTCCCAAAAAAACCTCGGCTCGTCCCGGAAAAGCGAGCGCGGCCGGGAATGCGCGAGATTCCCTGTGGAGATTCCCGCCGGTCGGAATCTCTGGGATGGATTGGCTCATCCGTCGAAACCCGGTCGGAGATGGATGGGAATTCGTTTGGATGGGAATAATTAACGCTGATGGGGAACGGAACGGCTGGGGATCCATCTGGATTCCTCCGTGGATCTGGGGATCCATCTGGATTCCTCCATGGATCTGGGGATCCATCTGGATTCCTCCATGGATTTCAGGATCCATCTGGATTCCTCCATGGGTTTCGGGATCCATCTGGATTCCGCTGTGGATCTGGGGATCCATCTGGATTCCGTCATGGATCTGGGGATCCATCTGGATTCCACCATGGGTTTCAGGATCCATCTGGATTCCGTCATGGATTTCAGGATCCATCTGGTTTCCTCCATGGATTTTGGGATCCATCTGGATTCCTCCATAGATTTGGGATCCATCTGGATTCCTCCATGGATCTGGGGATCCATCTGGATTCTGCCATGGATTTGGGGATCCATCTGGATTCCTCCATGGATTTTGGGATCCATCTGGATTCCACCATGGGTTTCAGGATCCATCTGGATTCTGCCGTGGATTTTCGGATCCATCTGGATTCCGCCGTGGATCTGGGGTTCCATCTGGAGTCCACCATGGATTTGGGGATCCATCTGGATTCCTCCATGGATTTTGGGATCCATCTGGATTCCACCATGGGTTTCAGGATCCATCTGGATTTCACCATGGATTTCGGGATCTATCTGGATTCCACCATGGATTTTGGGATCCATCTGGATTCCACCATGGATTTCGGGATCCATCTGGATTCTTCCATGGATTTTGGGATCCATCTGGATTCTGCCGTGGATTTCAGGATCCACCTGGATTCCTCCATGGATTTTGGGATCCATCTGGATTCTGCTGTGGATTTCAGGATCCACCTGGATTCCTCCATGGATCTGGGGATCCATCTGGATTCCTCCATAGATTTGGGGATCCACCTGGATTCCGCCATGGGTTTCGGGATCCATCTGGATTCCACCATGGATTTTGGGATCCATCTGGATTCTGCCATGGATTTGGGGATCCATCTGGATTCCTCCATGGATTTCAGGATCCATCTGGATTCTGTCATGGATTTCAGGATCCATCTGGATTCCTCCATGGATTTCAGGATCCATCTGGATTCTGCCATGGATCTGGGAATCCATCTGGATTCCTCCATGGATCTGGGTACAGCACCAGGATCAGAGGTGATGCCTTTCTCTCCGGAATCCTGGAGGAGGAGCAGGAGCAGGAGCAGGAGGATGAAATCCATTCACAGGCACCGGCGAGGAAAAAGGGATTATCCATTCCACACCGCCGTCATTCCAGGGCTAAATCCCATTAGGATCAGCTTTGACGGGAGCTTTATTTTATTGCCTCCTCGCTCCACTAAAATTTTTTAGGAGCTTTATCCTATTAGGAAGATTTGTTTCTTCTCCCTCTTTTTTTTTTTTTCCTTCCCTTCTCCAAAACCCACATCGGATTCCAAATTTTATGAAAATTTGGAAAATTGGAGAGTCCCAAGGAGGAAACCTGGGGGGATTCCAGAGGTGGTTTTTTTTGGGGGGGGATTAAGTTATTTTTCCCATTATTTTCCCAAATTTTTTCCAATTATTTCCTCTGTGTTTTTCCAAACGAGACCGATTCCCGGCACATTCCCGCCAGGAAGAGCAAAAACCAAACTTCTTTCTGTGCTCACTGGGGATGGAGAATATTGGGAAGGACAATGATCAACATCTGGGTTTTTTTGGGAAGCGTTGGAGGGCCTCGGCGCGGATTCACGGCCACTGGAAAAGTGGAGCCGAAAACAGGGATCAGGAGCGGGTTTGACCCTGCAGGGAGAAGCTCTGAGTCCTTCCTGAATCCCACAAAATTCCTCTTGGACTCCCGGTTTGAATTCCCCAAGTCTCTTCACACCGAATCCCACCAAATCCAAAAAACCAGCTTGGGAATTCCATCCCGCCCATCCAGATTTTTTTTTTTTTTTTTCTGTGTTTTTCCAAGCGCGGTGTCTCTTGGAGCGTGGGTTGGTGGTGGGACCTTCTCCATCTTCCGGGAGCAAGAAAATGTGGCCAAAATTTGGGGGGATTTGGGGGAATTTTCCTCTTCCCATCTTGGCTCCGACCACCCGAGGTCGCTGGAGAGCGGGAGCGACACTTGGAAAAAAAAAGGGTGGGATGATGTTTGGAGGGAAAACTGGAAAAAAAGGGTGGGATGATGTTTGGGATCTGCCCAGATGTTTGGAGGGAAAACTGGGAAAAAAGGGTGGGATGATGTTTGGGATCTGCCCAGATGTTTGGAGGGAAAACTCGGGAAAAAAAGGGTGGGATGATGTTTGGGATCTGCCCAGATGTTTTGAGGGAAAACTGGGGGGAAAAAGGGTGGGATGATGTTTGGGATCTGCCCAGATGTTTTGAGGGAAAACTCGGGAAAAAAGGGTGGGATGATGTTTGGGATCTGCCCAGAAGTTTTGAAGGAAAACTGGGAAAAAAGGGTGGGATGATGTTTGGGATCTGCCCAGATGTTTTGAGGGAAAACTGGGAAAAAAGGGTGGGATGATGTTTGGGATCTGCCCAGATGTTTGGACGGAAAACTCAGGAAAAAAGGGTGGGATGATGTTTGGGATCTGCCCAGATGTTTTGAGGGAAAACTGGGAAAAAAGGGTGGGATGATGTTTGGGATCTGCCCAGATGTTTGGAGGGAAAACTGGGAAAAAAGGGTGGGATGATGTTTGGGATCTGCCCAGATGTTTGGAGGGAAAACTGGGAAAAAAGGGTGGGATGATGTTTGGGATCTGCCCAGATGTTTTGAGGGAAAACTCGGGAAAAAAGGGTGGGATGATGTTTGGGATCTGTCCAGATGTTTTGAGGGATAACTGGGAAAAAAGGGTGGGATGATGTTTGGGATCTGCCCAGATGTTTTGAAGGAAAATTTGACCTTTGAAGGGTTGGACGTGAAGCTGGAGACCACAGCCATGGGGTGGTTTGGTCACCATCTGGCCAACAACTGGATGACTCCAAGCTGGAGCAGATCCTGGGAGATGTTTGGGATCTGCCCAGATGTTTGGAGGGAAAACTGGGAAAAAAAGGGTGGGATGATGTTTGGGATCTGCCCAGATGTTTTGAGGGAAAACTCGGGAAAAAAGGGTGGGATGATGTTTGGGATCTGCCCAGATGTTTGGAGGGAGAACTGGGAAAAAAGGGTGGGATGATGTTTGGGATCTGCCCAGATGTTTGGAGGGAAAACTGGGGAAAAAAGGGTGGGATGATGTTTGGGATCTGCCCAGATGTTTTGAGGGAAAATTTGACCTTTGAAGGGTTGGCCATGAAGCTGGAGACCACGGCCATGGGGTGGCTCGGTCACCATCTGGCCAACAACAACTGGATGACTCCAAGCTGGAGCAGGTCCTGGGAGATATTTGGGATCTTCCCAGATGTTTTGAAGGAAAATGTGACCTTTGAAGGGTTGGCCATGAAGCTGGAGACCACGGCCACAGGGTGGCTCGGTCACCATCTGGCCAACAACAACTGGATGACTCCAAGCTGGAGCAAATCCCGGGAGCAGATCCAGGAGAGGTGGATCCCAGGAGAGGAGACACTGATGGTGACCCCTCCACCCCATCTCCGGTCATTCCTGTTTTTCCAGCTCGTCGCCTTCCGGAGTGTTCGAGAAGGAATTCGACATTTACCGGGATTACAGCGCCGAAGGACAGCTCCTGCACTACAGGTAGCCGGGGTTTCCCGCCGGGAGCGGGGTCGGGATGGCCGGGGCGCTGGAATGTCGCTGATCCCGCTTTTCCAAGCCTTGTCCTCATCCCTTCCCCTTCGTGTGCTGCCCTCAGGTCCTTGTGGAATTCCAAAAGTCCTCCAGGGACCCCAAAAGACCTCACTGAACCTCAAAAATCCTCCAGGAACCCCAAAAGCCCTCACTGAACCTCAAAAGTCCTCAAGGAACCCCAAAAGCCCTCACTGAACCTCAAAAGTCCTCAAGGAACCCCAAAAGCCCTCAAGGAACCCCAAAAGTCCTCCAAGAACCCAAAAAGCCCTCACTGAACCCCAAAAGTCCTCCAGAAACCCCAAAAGTCCTCCAGGAACCCCAAAAGTCCTCACTGAACCCCAAAAGTCCTCCAGGAACCGCCAAAGCCCTCACTGAACCCCAAAAGTCCTTCAGAAACCCCAAAAGTCCTCCAGGAACCCCAAAAGTCCTCAAGGGACCCCAAAAGCCCTCACTGAACCCCAAAAGTCCTCACTGAACCCCAAAAGTCCTTCTTGAACCTTGCTGAGTCCATCTTGGACCCCAGATCCTCATCGAACCCCCAAAATTCTCACTGAACCCCACCAAGTCCTTGCTGAGACCCCAAAATCCTCAGTGAATGCCCCAAAATTCCTTCTTGAACCCCAAATCCTCATCAAACCCCCCAAATTCCTCATTGAACCCCAAAAATTCCTTCTTGAACCCCAAATTGTCACTGAACCCCAAAATCCTCACTGAACCCCAAAATCCCTTGCTGAACCCCAAATCCTCATTGAACCCCCCCAAATCCTCACTGAACCCCAAAATTCCTTCTTGAACCCCAAATCCTCATCAAACCCCCCAAATTCCTCATTGAACCCCAAAAATTCCTTCTTGAACCCCAAATCCTCACTAAACCCCCCAAAATCCTCGCTGAACCCCAAAAATTCCTTCTTGAACCCCAAATCCTCATTGAACCCCAAAAATTCCTTCTTGAACCCCAAATCCTCATTGAATCCCCAAAATCCTCACTGAACCCCAAAAATCCTCGCTGAACCCCAAAATTCCATCTTGAACCCCCCCCAGTCCTTGTGAGACCCCTCCAAGCCCTCACCGAACCCCAGAAGTCCCCGTTTGGACCCCACCAGGTCCTGATCCAACCCCAAAATTCCAAGACCGGGACAAGGCCGGATTTGGGGGATTTACGGAGCCACTCCCTGCCTGAAACCCCAAATTCCTGGGATTTTTTCTGGAGTTGGGGATGAGTGGAGGCACCTCCAGCTCTTCCTTCGATTTCCATGTTGGAAACGGAGACCGGGAAGAGCAGGGATGCTCCTCATCCTTGTTCCCGGCACGTTTTCCACACATTCCTGGGGTTTTTCTGGAATTGGGGATAAATGTTGGCACCTCCAGCTCTTCCTTTGATTTCCATGTTGGAAACGGAGACCGAGAAGAGCAGGGATGCTCCTGATCCTTTTTCCCGGCACATTTTCCACACATTCCTGGGGTTTTTTTTGGAGTTGGGGATGAGTGGAGGCACCTCCAGCTCTTCCCTTGATTTCCATGTTGGAAACGGAGACCGGGAAGAGCAGGGATGCTCCTGATCCTTTTTCCTGGAACGTTTTCCACACATTCCTGGTTTTTTTTTTCCTGGAACTGGGGATGAGTGGAGGCACCTCCAGCTCTTCCCTTGATTTCCATGCTGGAAACGGAGACCGGGAAGAGCAGGGATGCTCCTGATCCTTTTTCCTGGAACATTTTCCACACATTCCTGGGGGTTTTTTCCTGGAATTGGGGATGAGTGGAGGCACCTCCATGTTGGAAATGGAGACTCAAAGAGCAGGATGTTCCTGATCTCCATTCCCGGCACATTTTCCACACATTCCTGGGGGTTTTTTCTGGAATTGGGGATGAGTGGAGGCACCTCCAGCTCTTCCTTCGATTTCCATGTTGGAAACGGAGACCGGGAAGAGCAGGGATGCTCCTCATCCTTGTTCCCGGCACGTTTTCCACACATTCCTGGGGGTTTTTTCTGGAATTGGGGATGAGTTCTGGCACCTCCAGCTCTTCCATTGATTTCCATGTTGGAAACGGAGACCGGGAAGAGCAGGGATGCTCCTCATCCTTGTTCCTGGAACATTTTCCACACATTCCTGGGGTTTTTTTTCTGGAATTGGAGATAAATGTTGGCACCTCCAGCTCTTCCTTTGATTTCCATGTTGGAAACGAAAACGAGGAAGAGCAGGGATGCTCCTCATCCTTGTTCCCGGCACGTTTTCCTGCCGTTCCCAGCCGGCCAGCCCGGCGTGCCGCTTTCTCCATCCCGATCCCAGACACGGAAAACTCCGCCAGCGGCTCCGGCCACGTTCCATCCCACCTCTCCCTGGAATTCACTTCCCACCGAGTGACCTCCCGGGAAGTGTCGGAATTAATTGCCACCCAGAGGAGGGAGAGAGAGGGGAAATAAAATTCCTCAGCTCTCCAGGAGGGAAAACCGGGAATTTTCTTTTTTTTTTTTTTATTTTTTTTTGGCTTCCCAATCCCATAAAAACCCCCACGGAGCGGCTCCGGCCGCCCTTCCCCCGGCCCGCTGCCAGCCGAGGAGCTAATTAGCAGCTTTGCTTAATTAGCTGCGAGTGGATGTCCTTCTGGAAGAAGGAGTTCGATGGGGTGGGAATTTTTTGGTTTAACCCCGTGAGTGCTGGAAGTGGACGAATTAATTGATATAAATTATTAATTGTATTAATTGTAAATTTTATATATATAAAAATATGTATTATATTATATATTATTATATATAAAAATATATATTATATTATATATAATTATATATATTATATATATTTATATATTATATGATACATATAAATTATATAATAGATATAAAAATTATATATATAAATGATATATTATATTATATATATAATAGATATATATTATATATTATATTATATATATTATTATATATAATAATATATTATTATATATTATATACATATTATATATTATTATTAAATATAATATGTATAAATATATACATGTATATTATATATTTCGTATTTTATATTTATATTTATATTTATATTTATATTTATATTTATATTTATATTTATATTTATATTATATAAATTGTAAGTTATATATTACTAATTATTAATAATTAATTAATAGTTATTCCAATTAATGGGAATTCGTGATGAATTCCCATTAATTGGATTAATTACGAGGGGGGAAAAATTAATGGTGGAACGGTGGAACCTCAGAGATCGTCCAGCCCCACCCAACCCATCCCACAATCCCAACATCCCAGGTTGCTCCAAGCCCTGTCCCACCTGGCCTTGGACCATTCCAAGGATGGGAAGGTTGGTGCTCCAGGACCTTTGGAAAAGCTGGGAAGGGATTGGGGGGATCTTCTGGTTGTCCCATGGGTTCGGGCCAAGGTGGAGATGACGGAGTTGGAATGGGATGGAACCCAACCGGAGCTTCAACGGCTCTTGGAGCGGGATGAGCTTCCACTGGAGCTGCCACCGCCTCCTCAGACCCATCCGCTTCCAGACCCTGTTCCTGAAACGCTCCTGGAGGTCCCAGGATCAGCTGGAAAATCAGCTCTGCAAGCTGACAGCCTTCCCCAGGTCTCTCCAACCCCTCTTCTCCTCGAGTCTGGCGGTAATTCCAGAGGTTTTCCTCAGGAAAACGGCAGAGGGACACAGGATTTAGTCCCACAATGGTCCTCTGGTGGATGGGAAAGCGTGGTGAGACCCAGGTCACGGTTCCTGCCTTCCTCCATCCCCTCCAGGAGAAGCTGGAGAGCTCCCAGGTGTTGGGACAAAGTGCGGGATCGGGGCGGCTCGCAGAGAAAAGCCGGATCTCGCCTGAGAAATCCGGTGGGATTCCGACGGGGGGGGATCCTCATCCATGGAATCATCACCACCTCCAGGTGCAGCTCTGGGGTTCAGCTCCAGCAGCAACATCTTCGGGAGCAGGGAAGGATTTTTCCGCTTCCTTTGGAGCTCCCGGCCGACAATTCCCGGGGGAGATTTTTCCAGTTGTAATGGAGATCCAGTGGGTGTCCTTAAGAGGATGACGTTGTGCCTGGAAGGCTTTTGTCGGGAATCCCAAATCCCATCCTCCACCCTTAACCCCTTTCCCTCTTCATTCCCTCTGGATTTGGGGGCCCTGGAGCTGCTTCCTGTCCTCCTCACCCGTGAGGGAGTTGAACTCTTGGCTCACTGAACCCCAAAAGTCCTCCAGGGACCCCAAAAGCCCTCACTGAACCCCAAAAGTCCTCCAGGGACCCCAAAAGCCCTCACTGAACCCCAAAAGTCCTCCAAGGACCCCAAAAACCCTCACTGAACCCCAAAAGTCCTCCAGGAACCCCGAAAGTCCTCCAAGGAATCCCAAAAGTCCCCAAGGAACCCCAAAAGTCCTCCAAGAACCCAAAAAGCCCTCACTGAACCCCAAAAGTCCTCCAGGGACCCCAAAAGCCCTCACTGAACCCCAAAAGTCCTCCAAGGACCCCAAAAACCCTCACTGAACCCCAAAAGTCCTCCAGGAACCCCAAAAGCCCTCACTGAACCCCAAAAGCCCTCACTGAACCCCAAAAGTCCTCAAGGAACCCCCGAAGAACCAACCAGAACCAACCTTCCCGTCGGGAAATCCGCTTGTTTGTGGGAGGAATCCCGAATTTCTCTCTTCATCCCACGGTTTTGTCGGCCGATCGATGGATGGGAAGGTCCAAGGTTGCTCAAGCTGCGTTTCAGACCAAAGATCTTCAGCATTGAGGACCTTCTCCTCCCATTCTCCTCCCAAAGCTCTCCAAAGCTATGGCGAATCCCTCAGAATTCCAAGCTTTGGAGCTGGAGAAGGTGCCCTGCTGTGTTCCAGCTCTTTTGGGACGTCCAATCCAGGAGCAGGGAGAATCCCGGTTCTTCTCTTGTAGGAGAGTAGGGTGGTGGTGGCTGCTTCACCTCAGCTTGGTCTTCCTCAAAATTTCTCCTGGACCTCCACATCCAGGGATGTTGGAAGAGGTCTTGGGTCTTCTTGTGGAATCTCCTCGGAGCAAAGGAATGGGGGGAACTGAGGAGAGAATTGGGGTCGGCGCCCAAAAATTCCTGGCACCGCCGTTGGGAGCTCCACGGAACCTCTCGTGGAGGCACCTGAGGTGGTTTCGGAGGTGGGTCGGTGTCTGCCAGGGTTTAGGAGGTGGTCACGGTGGTGAGGCCACCTCTGTTTTGGGACACAGCCGTAATTTGCCGAAAATTTGTGATTTTCCAGCTTTTTTTCACCTCTTGGCTCTCACGGGGGGGGTTGCTGGATCCATCTCCAGCATGGGAATCTTCAGTGTTCCCAATCCTGCCCTGGCCACCTTCAGCCCTTCTCCATCGGGATTCGTTGTCCTGGTGCCACCTGGATTCAGGGAAGGGCTGCAATTTGGCAGAGCTGTAAAAAAATCCTGGCCCAAAACTCGGGAAGAGACGTGCAGGAGCTTTGGAGGAACCCGGGAAGGAGGTGAGGAACCACCACGCCGGATTTTGAGCACGGTTCCGACCACGAGTTCCTAAATGTGACCATTCCCAATTTTTAGTGGTCAATCCATTCCCTGGTTCCCTTGGAAGCGAGGAGGAGGAGCAGAACCAGCACCAGTGATTCCCTGAGGAGCCATGCCATGAAAATCCCAAAAATTTGGGAAAATGAGGGATGAGGGTTGGTGGCTGTTCCTGGGAATGTCGCGGAGGTGGAACCTCCTGGGCTGGACCTTCTGCCCAAGCCCCATCCAACCTGGCCTCGGACACTTCCAGGATGGAGGAGCCACAGCTTTCCTGGGAATTCCATTCCAGCCCCTCACAGGGAAGAAGAACTCCTTCCCAAAATCCCACCAAACCCCGCCCTCCGGAATTGGGAAGCCCTTCCCCGCGTCCCGCCGGGGATGAGCGGATTCCGGCCGGAGGTTCCAAGAGGAGGGATGGGTTTGGGAATGCGCTCCAGGGAATGCGAAATCCGCTCGGAACGGGCAAAGAGCTAAAAAAAAAAAACCAAAAAAAACCCCAAAATCACCATTTTTGGAAGCGTTTGTGGCGTTCCCGGAGCCAGTGGGAGCAGATTCCCCGTTGATCGGCTATTTTGGGAATTGTCACTTCTGGTCCCTTTCTGTGCTCCTTTCCCGGCGTTCCCACCTCCCTCTCCGAGCTGGAAAGGTCTTCCTCTTGTTCTCGGTGACATTTGGATTTCGGGAAAGAGGATATTTTTGGGGGGGCGTGGCTTTAATTGGGATGAGCAGCCCTCATTGGCTCCCAGGGAATTCCGGGAGCCTCCGTGTTGTCCACGCCCAGCTTGGTCATGTCGGCCTTGAGCTTCCTCCTGGTGGGTTCCTGGTGGGATTGATCCTGGAGGACCTTGCTGGAGATCCCACCTCAGCCATCATGGATGTCCTGGTGTGGCCTGGGGAAGGTCCACCCCAAGCTGACCTCCTGCAAGGTCCAAAAGGGGAATTCGGCTCGGTCGTGTCGGCCTTGTGCTTCCTCCTGGTGGGTTCCTGGTGGGATTGATCCTGGAGGAGCTGGCTGGAGATCCCACCTTGGCCATCATGGATGTCCCAGACCAAGAGGACAAGGTGGGTGGTGTGGCCTGAGGAAGGTCCACCCCAATTTGACCTCCTGCCAGGTCAACCTGACCTTCAGCCAAGTGACTCATCGGGAGATGTCCAAGTTCCTTTTGGTGTTTCCCCATCACCCACATCCCACTAAATCACTTCTGGTCCCTTTGTCACTTCCCGGCTGATTCCTCCTCACAAGAAAGGCTCCTCTGTGCTCCTTTCCCGGCGTTCCCACCTCCCTCTCCAAGCTGGAAAGGTCTTCCTCTTGTTCTTGGTGACGTTTGGATTTCGGGAAAGAGGATATTTTTGGGGGGGCGTGGCTTTAATTGGGATGAGCAGCCCTCATTGGCTCCCGGGGAATTCGGCTCGGTCGTGTTGGCCTTGTGCTTCCTCCTGGTGGGTTCCTGGTGGGATTGATCCTGGAGGAGCTGGCTGGAGATCCCACCTCGGCCATCACGGGTGTCCCAGATCAAGGTGGGTGGTGTGGCCTGAGGAAGGTCCACCCCAAGCTGACCTCCTGCAAGGTCCAAAAGGGGAATTCGGCTCGGTCGTGTCGGCCTTGAGCTTCCTCCTGGTGGGTTCCTGGTGGGATTGATCCTGGAGGAGCTCGCTGGAGATCCCACCTCAGCCATCACGGGTGTCCCAGACCAAGAGGACAAGGTGGGTGGTGTGGCCTGGGGAAGGTCCACCCCAAGCTGACCTCCTGCAAGGTCCAAAAGGGGAATTTGGCTCGGTCGTGTCGGCCTTGTGCTTCCTCCTGGTGGGTTCCTGGTGGGATTGATCCTGGAGGAGCTTGCTGGAGATCCCACCTCGGCCATCACGGGTGTCCTGGTGTGGCCTGGGGAAGGTCCACCCCAGTTTGACCTTCTGCAAGGTCAACCTGACCTTCAGCCAAGTGACTCGTCAGGAGATGTCCAAGTTCCTTTTGGTGTTTCCCCATCACCCTCATCCCACTAAATCCTTCGGTTATGGATTCGTGGCCTCCAACATCCAAAAATTCACCTTCCCGGCCCTGCTTCTCCCGAAGAAAAGCGGGAATGGGAAGGCCAGGGATGGGATGGGTCGTTATCTCTTGATTGACTTCCCGTGGGCGTTAATTAGCGCCGGCGCCGCCGGAGCAGCAGGACATGGGAGATGTTCCATGGGGATGGATCCGGTGCTGAGGGCTTGGAGCTCAAAGTGATCCCAGAGCGCCATCCGGAGACGGGGATTGGACAATCATCCAGAGTTTTGGGAAAAAAAAAAATAGGGAATTCTTGTTTGGCTTTTTTTTTTTGTTTTTAACGGTATTTTGATGGGTGTAATCCTTTGGGAATATTTTAGTTGGAGAAGGGAATTCTGTGCGCGGAGGAGATCACGGAACATCCCTCCAACCAAGATTTGGTGTCGACGGATTTTGGGCTTCAACATTCCCGTGGCTCCAAAATTCCCCCAGAAGGACCAAACTGGATCTTCCCCTTCCCGGGTATCCCATGGATTGCCTTGAGTCCGTCGAGTCATCCCGGGAAAACCCGATCCTGGCGCTCACCTTCTTCCCAAATATCCACTTTTTCGCCCCAAATTACCCCAATTTCACCTCGCTCATTCCGGATTTTCCAGGAATCCGCTTCAGCCAATCGGAATGCTTCCTAAAAACAGGAATTCCGAGGAGGAATTGACGCTTCCGGGGCTCCTAAAGACGGGAAAAGGGATTGGAAGCACGGAAAAAGAGTTGGAGAGGCCAGGGTGGGGTTGTGAGGACCCCAAACCCCAGGAAAACCGAGGGCTCCAGATGGAATTCGAAATTCCAAAAAATTTTTAAATTCGGCGTTTAAACTTCCAGCCCGCGCCCCCTGGGATGTCGATCCATACGGAATCCCACGGAAATTTTCGGGAATGGCACTCCTGGCAGGCTAGAAGTGGCAAAACCTTTAGGAATGAAGGATTTTTTTAGGATTTCATCCCTTCATGACAGAATTCCGCATAAAACCGCGAGGTTTTTCACCATTACTGAGGCCGGATTCCTGCCCCCGGGAGGGGAACGTTTTCCCGGCTGGAATTTTCCGACGGATCGCGGGATGGAAACCTGGATTTCTTCAGCCTCTGCTGCCTCATCTCTTCCTGGTTTTTGGTTTTTTTTTTTTCGTGCTGCCGGGGCAGCGCCGGGCACAGGGAGGATTTTTTTTGGTTTGTTGTTTTTTATTTTTTCCGGCTCATCCCTGACCCCGGAATTCCCAGCGGGATGCGCTCGGGAGCAGGCGGTGCCCAGCTGGCAGGGAAGAGAAGGAGGGGGTGGGTGGAGCCCTGAGCTGCTTCCCTCATTCCCATCCCGGTCCAGGGATTGGTTCAGTCCTGGGAAAAACGGGAATTTTATTTTTTTTTTTAAAGCTCAGGTGGAAGATGCTCCCAAATCCCGCGGCCGGGGGAGGAAGGTGAGGAATTTGGGAATTTGGGAATTTGGGATGGTTGGAGGGGAAATGCCCAGGGATCCTTTGCTTTTCCCGGAAAATCCTGACGCATTCCGTCAGAAATTGATATTTGAATTATTCCCATCAGGGATTTTTCCCCCCCCTTTTTTTTTTTTCCCCCAGGGAAGGGAAAATCCACTTAATCCCGGCTCTAAATTTTAATCTTCGCCGGGGAAGAAATCTTGGGAAAAAAACGCGTGGTTTGGGTCGGTTTTTGGGGCTTTTCCTTGTTTTTTTTCCGAACCTCTTTCCATGGAAAAACCCAACGATTTCGGTTCATTTTTTTAAAAAACCTTATTTTTAAATAATTCCGCTAAAAAACCCGGCTGCGGTTTATTCCACCCTGAGGGCTCCGTTAAAAGCACCAGGAACCTAAAAGGAATTCCACGATTTCGGATGCTTTGGCGGGATTTTCAAGGAATTCCGAGCTGCGGACGGTCGGAATTCTGGCCGGAATTCCGTGAATTAACGGGAATAATGAGGGGGGGGAGGGGGTTTACCTGCAGGTGTGGGGTCTCTCCAGGAAGAAAAACAAAAAAGACAACGGGAAGCAAAGGAATTCCTGGATGAGGGATCCAGGTTTCTCCTCTCCCCCTTCCATCGTTGACTTCCCAAAGGTCGGAAGAAGATCGAGGAGGAGGAGGCGTCGGAGAAGAGGGAAAAATTCCCCAGAAACGGTGTGGGAATCACGCAAATTTCCAAGGAAAATGGATTTCTGGGACAGGAGGCTCGGAGGGATTTTGGGAAGCGGTTTTGCCATGGAATTGCACGGGAGCAGGACGGATCTTCCCCACGGAGGAGGAGAGCAGCAGGGAGAAGCCGGTGCCAAGCCAAGAAACAACGGGAATACTTGGAATTTCTCGGGAGTGGGCAGGCCATTTAAGCACAAAATTTGCCTTTTTGGGATTCCTTTTGCCGGCAGAAAATTCCATTTATTCCGTGTGGATTTTGGGGTTTTTTTTTGGGCAGGGGGGTTTATCCGTAATCCACGGAGCTTTCAGGAATGTTGCTTCCCTTTTATTTAATATCTGGGATTGGAAACTCCGGAAGCGCCGCCGCTCCCTTGGGGATTTTTATTCGGATCCGCGGCCGCCGGCTGCCGGGGGGGTTCGGGAATATTTAATGCCGGCTGCAAATCCGGGAATTAAGCGGGCGGATTCACCTGGCCTGAGCCAAAACACCTGGATTTAGGAGGGATTTTGGGGTGGGGAAAAACCTGGGAAGCGTGGATTTCTGCAGGGGAATTCCAGATCATCTCGTTCCAACCCCTTTTCCACGCTTCCCGTTATCACAGGTCGCTCCAAGCGCCGTCCAGCCTGGGCTTGGACGCTTCCAGGGATGAGGGAGCCACGGATTCCCTGGGAATTCCAGTCCAGCTCCGCTGGGAATCCTCCTCCATTTTCTTTCCTCACCGTTTTTTTTTGGGATCTGTGTACAAAAACCAAGTTATCCCTGAGGATTAAAGACCTCCAGCTCCTGCAGAAGGAATTTGAAGGGATCCAAGGTTTCTGTGTGCGGCTTGAGCAGGAAAAGCAGATTTTTATTTTTTTTTTCCAGGAGCAGAGCAAGGTTGGAAGGGGCTCGGAGCAATCTGGAACAGTGGGAAGTGTCCCAGCCCACGGCAGGGGCAGACACAGATTCCCTGGGAATTCCAGTCCAGCTCCGCTGGGAATCCTCTTCCATTTTCTTTCCTCACAGTTTTTTTGGGATCTGTGTACAAAAACCAGGTTATCCCTGAGGATTAAAGACCTCCAGCTCCTGCAGAAGGAATTTGAAGGGATCCAAGGTTTTCCCTGCGTGGTTTGAGCAGGAAAAGCAGATTTTTATTTTTTTTTCCAGCAAGGTTGGAAGGGGCCTGGAGCAATCTGGAACAGTGGGAAGTGTTCCAGCCCACGGCAGGGGACGGAACTGGATGAGCTTTAATGCCGCTTCCGACCCCAGCCATTCCGCAAATCCATGGAATTTGTGGTCGCGGGTGGAATTTTGAGGGTCTGGGAGTAAGGGGACGGGAGCGAGATCCATCAGACCAAGGTTTGGGAGGAACCCAAACTCATCCAGGTTTTCCACAGCCAGAAGCTGGCAGGAGGCTCGAGCCCCCAGGAGCTCCGAAGGCGCTTCCTGGAAAGGGTGGAAAAGGAAGGAATGAATCGTTCCCAGATCCCGCGGAGCCAGGAGAAAGCCGTGGACAAAACGAGGAGAGGCTTTGGAGCCTCCGGCAGGGAATCGTTGGCTTTTTGTGGGAATTCGTCCCTCAAAGCTCAGCCAGTTGAGCTCACTCCACCTTTTCCTGGAGGGGGGGTGTGGGATGGAAGGGACAAATGGCTGGGAATCGACGGGAATCGGAGAGGGATGAACTGGGAGAGCAGACGGTGCCTCCGGCATCTTCTGTTCCAGCGTGGGATTGGTGACAGGATGTGCCTCGGGAACAGCGAATTCCAGCTCGGATCCCTCCTGTGAGCCGGGCAGCTCCACCAAATTAATTTTTTGCTCTTCCTCCTGAGTTTCCCAAGGACTTGGAACGGGGAGAGAGGAGATGGAAATCCACTGTGCCAGGGAAAAAATTCCTTACGGGAGAATTTCTTCCCAATCTCCAATCCCGCGGGCAGGGACACCTTCCACTCTCCCGGGTCGCTCCAAGCCCCATCCAGCCTGGCCTTGGACACTTCCAGGGATCCAGGAGCAGCCACAGCTCCTCTGGGAATTCCATTGCAGGGCCTCACCACCCTCCACAGCCAAGAATTCCTTCCCGTTATCCCATCCAACCCTGCCCTCTGGAAGCAGGAATCCATTCCCCGTGTCCTGTCCCTCCACGCCTTGCCCAACACCCAATCCCACCCCATCTCCGCCTTTCGGGTGCTGGGGAATATCCATCCTCCCGGTGGTTCGGGAGGTTTGGGAGCAGCCATCCCGAATCCTGCTGGAATTCTGACCCCTTTGTGACGTTCCTCTCCCGGCAGGACCTCATCCCTGCGATGGAACGCCGGCACCAAGGAGCGGATGCTGATCAAGGTGACGGATCGGGAGCCCAGCTTCCTCCTGCACCAAGGCAACGGCTACGCCCCGGAAAACCAACCGGGCTCCCGCTCCCGCCGGCCCTCGGGAGGACAACAATCCCCCAACCTCCAAACCTTCTCCTCGGAAGCCTCGGACAACTCCGTCTTCTTCCCTCCGGAGAGGAAGCAGTCGCCTTTCCTGAAGAGGGCCGAGCACGCGGGCAGCTGCTCGCCGCTGCTGGGCCGGGGCGATTCCTTCTGCTCGCCGCTCCAAGGACAGCACCGCAAACATTCCAGCGAGTCCCAGCCCTCCTCGCCCCGCTACGCCTACGAGCCCCCGCTCTACGAGGAGCCCCCCATGGAGTACCAGGCGCCCATCTACGACGAGCCGCCGGTGGACATGCAGTACGAGGCCAGCGGCAGCTACAAGGCCGGCTCGCCCCAGAAGTCGCCCATCCGCAAGCCTCACCCTTTCCTCCAGTCGCCCAAGCAAAGCTCCAACTCGCCCTACCAGCAGCTGGTGCTCACCAAGCAGAAATGCCCCGACCGCTTCATGAGCTTGGAGTACAGCCCGGCCGGCAAGGAGTACGTCCGGCAGTTGGTCTACGTGGAGCAGTCGGGCTCCAGCCCCAAGATGAAGACGGGCTTGAGGCACAAATATTCCCCCAACCCCATCGGCGGCTCCTACTCGCTGCAGCACAGCCCCTGCCTGCTGCGGGACCAACGCCTGGAGATCAAATCGGGCGACTACAGCAGCATGGAGGGACCCGACTTCTGCCCCGGCCCCGCCGGAGCTCAGGTGGCCCAAGGCGAGGACTCCATGTCCTGGTCCAGCCAGCAGGACACTTTGTCCTCCACCGGTTACTCGCCCTCCACCAGGAAGAGGAAAAGCCGGAAGCCTTCGGTCAACCACGAGGCCAACGCTTCCTCCACGGACGGCTCGGGAGAGCGGGAAGCCTTGGGCGAGGCGGGTGAGGAGCGGGCGGCGGCGGCGGCGCCGGGACCCAACCGGTCGCCGATGAACCGGACGGAGAGCAAGGCGGCCGAGGCGGAGGCGGCGCGGGGCTTCCCGGAGCCTTTCCTGGCGCAGGCGCGCCTGGCCTGGGAAGCACAGCAGGCTCACTACCACATGAAGCAGAGGAGCAGCTGGGATTCCCAAAAAGACGGTTCGGGCTACGAGAGCGACGGAGCCCTCCCGCTGCCCATGCCGGGCCCGGTGGTGAGAGCCTTCAGCGAGGACGAGGCGTTGGCGCAGCAGGAGAACAAGCACTGGAAGAGGAACACCTTCGAGAAGCTGGGCTTCCCTCAGATCCTGCTGGAGAAGAGCGTCTCGGTCCAGACCAACCTGGCCTCCCCCGAGCCCTACCTGCATCCATCTCAGGTAACGTCCTTGGGGAGCGGTTTGGGGTTTGGGAGGTCTTCAGCGCACGGCCAATCCTGGTGGAAGGTCCTTCTCCTCCGGTGTAGATCCAATGAGGTGGTCCCCGGGGTGATCGGCCTCAGCTCTGTGCCGTGGCTTCTCCTGCCCCGGTGAGGGGGCAGATCCTGGATCCATCCCAGCTCCCAGGAGATCCCTGAGCACCCATCCCTGGCTGATCCCTCAGGGAAGTTGGTCCTTGCCAAGGTGGGTCCCTCAGAGATGGTCCTTGCCAAGGTGGGTCCCTCAAAGATGGTCCTTGCCAAGGTGGATCCCTCAAAAAGATGGTCGTTGTCAAGGTGGGTCCCTCAGAGATGGTCCTTGCCAAGGTGGGTCCCTCTTGCCAAGGTGGGTCCCTCAGAGATGGTCCTTGCCAAGGTGGGTCCCTCTTGCCAAGGTGGGTCCCTCAAAGATGGTCCTTGCCAAGGTGGTCTCTCAGAGATGGTCCTTGCCAAGGTGGTCCCTCAAAGATGGTCCTTGCCAAGGTGGGTCCGTCAAAGATGGTCCTTGCCAAGGTGGTCCCTCAAAGATGGTCCTTGCCAAGGTGGGTCCCTCAAAGATGGTCCTTGCCAAGGTGGGTCCCTCAGAGATGGTCCTTGCCAAGGTGGGACCCTCAAAGATGGTCCTTGCCAAGGTGGGTCACTCAGAGATGGTCCTTGCCAAGGTGGGTCACTCAAAGATGGCCCTTGCCAAGGTGGTCCCTCAAAGATGGTCCTTGCCAAGGTGGGTCACTCAACGATGGTCCTTGCCAAGGTGGGTCACTCAAAGATGGCCCTTGCCAAGGTGGTCCCTCAAAGATGGTCCTTGCCAAGGTGGGTCCCTCAACGATGGTCCTTGCCAAGGTGGGTCACTCAAAGATGGTCCTTGCCAAGGTGGTCCCTCAACGATGGTCCTTGCCAAGGTGGGTCTCTCAAAGATGGTCCTTGCCAAGGTGGGTCCCTCAAAAATGGTCCTTGCCAAGGTGGGTCCCTCAAAGATGGTCCTTGCCAAGGTGGGTCCCTCAACGATGGTCCTTGCCAAGGTGGGTCACTCAAAGATGGTCCTTGCCAAGGTGGGTCACTCAAAGATGGTCCTTGCCAAGGTGGTCCCTCAACGATGGTCCTTGCCAAGGTGGGTCCCTCAAAGATGGTCCTTGCCAAGGTGGGTCCCTCAACGATGGTCCTTGCCAAGGTGGGTCTCTCAGAGATGGTCCTTGCCAAGGTGGGTCCCTCAAAGATGGTCCTTCCCAAGGTGGGTCCCTCAGAGATGGTCCTTGCCAAGGTGGATCCCTCAGAGATGGTCCTTGCCAAGGTGGTCTCTCAGAGATGGTCCTTGCCAAGGTGGTCCCTCAGAGATGGTCCTTGCCAAGGTGGATCCCTCAGAGATGATCCTTGCCAAGGTGGTCCCTCACAGATGGTCCTTGCCAAGGTGGGTCCCCCAAAGATGGTCCTTGCCAAGGTGGGTCCCTCTTGCCAAGGTGGGTCCCTCAGAGATGGTCCTTGCCAAGGTGGTCCCTCAAAGATGGTCCTTGCCAAGGTGGTCCCTCAAAGATGGTCCTTGCCAAGGTGGGTCTCTCAAAGATGGTCCTTGCCAAGGTGGGTCCCTCAAAGATGGTCCTTGCCAAGATGGGTCACTCAAAGATGGTCCTTGCCAAGGTGGTCCCTCCAAGATGGTCCTTGCCAAGGTGACTCCCTCAAAGATGGTCCTTGCTAAGGTGACTCCCTCAGAGATGGTCCTTGCCAAGGTGGTCCCTCCAAGATGTTGGTCCTTAGCAAGGCGGTCCCTCAAAACCTTGGGATGAAAAAGCCACCACTTTTCCAGGATTTGTCTCCCAGGGTCGTGGGCTGCCTGTTCCCTTCTCAGAGATCCCTCCACCTCCAAACTCCCATTCCAGGGGAGACCTTGAGGCTCTGACCTGGAATTGCTGGAGCTGGTGCATCCCACGTGCCCAGATTTAGATGTTTCCCTGGTTTTGGGATATCCTCCGTCAGCTTCTGGATGTCCTCCACCACTCCCTTCTCCTCCTCCAGGGAAAGGCAGGGAAAGGTTGTCAGGGCTTCCAAAAAACAGGTGATGGTGTCACGTGTGGGGATAAATCCCACCTGGAAAACTGCCTGGAAGGAGACCCTGGACATGGACCTGGGAAGCAGCAAATCATCTGGAAAACTCCTGGGTAATGAAATCGGTGGAGCACGTCATCCAAAGGCAGCAGAAGAAGATTCCTGAAGATTCCAGTTGTCCCCAGGGACTCGGTGCTGCACGAGGAGGTCCAAACCCAAAACCGGAGAGCTCCAGATCCGCTTTGGATCTTCATGCCAGGAGAAGAAGCTGCCACCCACCATTGGTGACCCTACGCCTTCTTCACAGAGCTCGGGATGTGGTGGGAATCTTCTCCACTTCCCAGAGGTTTCTGTCCTGGTGGTCCCATCTGTTTTTCTCGACCTGAGGAACACCAAGGTGGTGGGACACTGGCACTGGTTTCCCAGAGAAGCTGTGGCTGCCCCATCCCTGGAAATGTCCAAGGCCAGGTTGGATGGTGTTTGGAGCAACCTGGGATCACGGAAGATGTCCCTGGCCATTGGAAGGGGATGATCTTGAAGGTCCTTTCCAACCCAGACCCTTCCATGGTCATGGCTGTGATGGTCACCAGTGGAGCGTCCCCACACTGAGGTGCATCCAAGCCCCATCCAAGTGGCTCCAGGACCTTCTCCCTTGAGGATTCCCTAATTCCTGAGGTGACACCTTGGTCACCCCATGGGACAGGCAGGAGGTCACGGCCATTTGCAGTTGGCACCCGATGGTTTATCCCCTTCTCGTAGGCCAGGGCATCCCCCAAGTTCATTGAAGTGCTAATTAGAGCTAATTAGGGCTGAAGTTAATTTCCTATTGGCTCTGGCAGCAGAGGATCCATCACGTTTCGCTTCCGGTGTCACTCCCTGGCCTGACCACGCTCTCCTTGGCTGGAGGAGGTTGATGTCCCCAATCGATGTGGTCCTTTCCTTCTCCCTGAGCATTCTCCTGGACCATGACTCTGGTCCAGCCCATGGACCAGTTTTTGGAAGAGCCACGTCCCCAACAGCTTCCAAGTGGGAGACCTTCGAGCATCTCCTGCACCTTCTTCCACCCAGGAAACCCCATGGGGTCTTCAGTTGACCAGAGGACACAGAAGGACCTTTGGGGTGAAGTGGCCTCCACAGGGACAGCAGGGCTGGGTCCCTTGAGGGACCTTGAGCTCCGGTGTCCCCACCCCATGTTCCTGCCATCATCACTGCGGTGGAGATGGGAGTGGAGCGATGTCCATGGAAAGATCTCAGAAGATCTCAGCATTGGAACAGGACAAGTTGTTGAAGAGACAAGAAACTCGACTTCTTTGAAGAAGCGGCTCAGTCACCTGCCAGCAGCTCTGGTGGCTCTTTGGGTGGCTTCCTTGTCCCCTCCTGGATTTTTCACCTCCTGGGTCTTTCCACCTTCTGCTTTTCTTCTCTTCCTCATCTAAAGCCCAACCCCGAGTCCGTGGCAGCACTGGAGTCACCTTGCCCATGGACTCTTCTCAGAGCCACCAACCTCAGAGCTCCTCCACACGAGGTGGGGACAACAGTGTCACCTCTGGATGGTGTGGCATGTTCCTTCCCTGACCTGCCACAGGTCACGCCCCCAGGGCCACCAGGTGGTGCTGGCCTGGATGTTGCAGAAGAGATGATGAAGCCACCTTGGCTGGTTGCAGGACCACTGAATTGTCCATCCCAACTGGCCCTTGTTGGCCTCCTCCATGCTGGCCACCAGCTTTTGGGGTGTCCCTCCACCTCCTGGAGTGACATCCACCAACTGTGCTGGTTCCAGCAGGAGGAGGACACTGGTCCACAGGAATGCTCTGGAGGTCCTTCCCAGCTGGATGCTCTGCAGAGGTCAGGGTTAAATCCTGAGCATCTCCTGTCCCTCAGGATGTTCAGAAGGACCATCCACATTGCTCACGGCTTGGAGGAGCCACCAGCCTCCTCCTGTGTCCACTGGAGAACCACCCTGGAAGGTGACTTTGGGTAGAGGGGGTTTCCTGGGAGGCTGTTAAAGGTGGGTGTGTCCCCAGTGTCCCCAAAGGACAGGTGGAACCCAAAGCCACTCGCCCTTTGCCTCCTCCACCTTGCCACCAACTTCTTCTGTCCCTGACTCCACTGACCATGAGTGGAGAGTCCAGCCTGTCACTTGTCCCCACCAGTCCCCTCCCTCCTGATGCCACAGTCGGTGCCACAGGCCACCTCGGCTGCTGGCCCTGGGTCAGCTCCACTTGGCCATGGTGGGATTAAGGAGAAGCTCCTTGGAGAGGATGAGGTTTATGGGAAGACCTCTGAATGCTCCAACGGTTGGTTGATTGATTGATTGATTGGTTGGTTGAGTGATTGATCTTTTCTTGGTTGGTTGGTTCATTGTTTGATTGGTTGATTCGTTTGTTGCTGGTCAGTCTGTTGCTTAGTTGATTGATTGATTGATTATTGGTTTGGTGGATCAATTCATTGGTTGGTTGGTTCAACCATTCATGCATTGGTTGGTCTGTTGGTTTCTCCACTGGGAAGTCCGTTGCTTAGTTGATTGATTGATTGATTGATTGATTATTGGTTTGGTGGATCAATTCATTGGTTGGTTCAACCTTTCATGCATTGGTTGGTCTGTTGGTTTCTCCATTGGTCAGTCAGTTGATTGGTTGATTGATTGATTAATTGATTGGTTGAGTGATTGATCTTTTCTTGGTTGGTTGGTTCATTGTTTGATTGGTTGATTCGTTTGTTGCTGGTCAGTCTGTTGCTTAGTTGATTGATTGATTGATTGATTGATTATTGGTTTGGTGGATCAATTCATTGGTTGGTTGGTTCAACCATTCATGCATTGGTTGGTCTGTTGGTTTCTCCACTGGTCAGTCTGTTGCTTAGTTGATTGATTGATTGATTGATTGATTATTGGTTTGGTGGATCAATTCATTGGTTGGTTGGTTCAACCATTCATGCATTGGTTGGTCTGTTGGTTTCTCCATTGGTCAGTCGGTTGATTGGTTGATTGATCAGTTTGTTGGTTGGTTGTTGGGCTGACTGATTGTTTTATTGGTTTATTGGTTGATTGATTGATTGATTGATTGGTTGGTTGGTTGATTGCTTGGTTGATTGATCCATTCGTTGGTTGGTTGGTTGATTGGTTTACTGGCTGGTGGTTTCATTGGCTGATTGGTTTACTGGCTGGTTTTTCATTGGTTGATCTGTTGGTTGATTGGTTTGTTGATTGATCAGTTCATTGGTTTATTGATCAATTGATTTACTGGTTGGTTGGTCAGTTTTTTGATCTGCTGGTTTCTTGGTTGATTGGTTGGTTGATTGGTCCGTTGATTGATCCATTGATTAGTTGGTTGATTGGTTTACTGGCTGATTGTTTCATTGATCAGCTTGTTGATTGATCAGGTTGTTGGTTGGTTGTTGGGCTGACTGATTGTTTTATTGGTTTATTGGTTGATTGATTGATTGATTGATTGGTTGATTGATTGCTTGGTTGATTGATCCATTTGTTGGTTGGTTGGTTGATTGGTTTACTGGCTGGTGGTTTCATTGGTTGATCTGTTGGTTGATTGGTTTGTTGATTGATCAGTTCATTGGTTTATTGATCAGTTGATTTACAGGTTGGTTGGTCAGTTTTTTGATCTGCTGCTTTCTTGGTTGATTGGTTGGTTGATTGGTCCGTTGATTGGTTGGTTGATTGATTTACTGGCTGATTGTTTCATTGATCAGCTTGTTGATTGATCAGTTTGTTGGTTGGTTGCTGGGCTGACTGATTGTTTTATTGGTTTATTGATTGATTGATTGATTGGTTGGTTGGTTGATTGCTTGGTTGATTGATCCATTTGTTGGTTGGTTGATTGGTTTACTGGCTGGTTGTTTCATTGGTTGATCTGTTGGTTGATTGGTTTGTTGATTGATCAGTTCATTGGTTTATTGATCAATTGATTTACTGGTTGGTTGGTCAGTTTTTTGATCTGCTGGTTTCTTGGTTGATTGGTCCGTTGATTGATCCATTGATTGGTTGGTTGATTGATTTACTGGCTGATTGTTTCATTGATCAGCTTATTGATTGATCAGTTTGTTCATTGGTTTATTGGTTGATTGGTTGATTGGTACATTTTTTGATCTGTCTGTTGATTGCTTGTTTGCTTGACTGATTGATTAATTGATTGGTTTGTTGTTTGATTCATTCGCTGGTTGCTTGGTTGATTGATCTGTTTGTTGTTTGATTGATTTGTTTCCTGGTTGTCTCGTTGGTTGGTTGGTTGGTTATTGATTGGTTGATTTGTTGATTGATCAGTTGGTTGGCTGGTTGGTTCATTGGTTTATTGGTTGGTTGGTCAATTTTTTGATCTGTTGCTCAATTGCTTGCTTGCTTGATTGGTTAATTGATTGGTTGCTTGGTTGATTGATCTGTTTATTGTTTGGTTTACTGGTTGTCTCGTTGGTTGATTGATGAGTTGGTTGGTTGGTTGATTGATTGGTTGATTGATTGGTTGGTTGATTGATTGGTTTCCTGGTTGTTTCATTGGTTGATTGGTTGATTTGTTGATTGATCAGTTGGTTGGCTGGCTGGTTCATTGATTGATCCATTGGGTGGTTGGTTCATTGGTTGGTTGGTCAGTCTTTTGATCTGTTGCTTGATTGATTAATTGATTGGTTGCTTGGTTGATTGATCTGCTGGTTGATTGATTGATTGATCCATTTGTTGGTTGATTGATTGGTTTACTGGTTGTTTCATTGGTTGATTGGTTGGTTGATTGATCAGTTGGTTGGTTGGCTGGTTCATTGATTGATCCATTGATTGGTTGGTTCATTGGTTTATTGGTTGTTCAGTTTTTTGAGCCATTTGTTGATTGCTTGCTTGCTTGATTGATTAATTGATTAATTGATTGCTTTGTTGGTTGATTGATCTGTTTATTGTTTGATTGTGTGGTTTACTGGTTGTCTCGTTGGTTGGTTGATTGATGAGTTGGTTGGTTGGTTGATTGATTGATTGATTGGTTGGTTGATTGATCTGTTTGTTGATTGATTGATCCATTTGTTGGTTGATTGATTGGTTGGTTGATTGATTGGTTTCCTGGTTGATTTGTTGATTGATCAGTTGGTTGGTTGGCTGGTTCATTGATTGATCCATTAATTGGTTGGTTCATTGGTTTATTGGTTGGTTGGTCAGTCTTTTGATCTGTTGCTTGATTGATTAATTGATTGGTTGCTTGGTTGATTGATCTGCTGGTTGATTGATTGATCCATTTGTTGGTTGATTGATTGGTTTACTGGTTGTTTCATTGGTTGATTGATTGGTTTATTGGTTGACTGGTTGGTTGATTGATCAGTTGGTTGGCTGGCTGGTTCATTGATTGATCCATTAATTGGTTGCTTCATTGGTTTATTGGTTGGTTGGTCAGTTTTTTGATCTGTTGCTCAACTGCTTGCTTCATTGATTGATTAATTGATTGCTTTGTTGGTTGATTGATCTGTTTATTGTTTGATTGTTTGGTTTACTGGTTGTCTAGGTTGGTTGATTGATGAGTCGGTTGGTTGGTTGATTGATTGGTTTCCTGGTTGATTTGTTGATTGATCAGTTGGTTGGTTGGCTGGTTCATTGATTGATCCATTCGGTGGTTGGTTCATTGGTTTATGGGTTGGTTGGTGGTTGGTCAGTCTTTTGATCTGTTGCTTGATTGATTAATTGATTGGTTGCTTGGTTGATTGATCTGCTGGTTGATTGATTGATTGATCCATTTGTTGGTTGATTGATTGGTTTACTGGTTGTTTCATTGGTTGATTGGTTGGTTGATTGCTCAGTTGGTTGGTTGGCTGGTTCATTGATTGATCCATTGATTGGTTGGTTCATTGGTTTATTGGTTGGTCAGTTTTTTGAGCCATTTGTTGATTGCTTGCTTGATTGATTGATTAATTGATTGCTTTGTTGGTTGATTGATCTGTTGGTTGGTTGATTGATTGGTTTACTGGTTGTTTCATTGGTTGATTTGTTGATTGATCAGTTGGTTGGTTGGCTGGTTCATTGATCCATTGATTGGTTGGTTGATAAGTTTTTTGATCTGTTTGTTGATTGCTTGCTTGCTTGACTGATTGATTATTGATTGGTTTGTTGGTTGATTTGTTGGTTGGTTGCTTTGTTGATTGGTTTGTTGATTGATTAGTTGGTTCATTGGTTCATTGATTGATCCATTGGTTGGTTCGTTGATTGATCCGTTAGTTGGTTCATTGATTGATCCGTTTGTTGGTTGGTTCATTGGTTTATTGGTTGGTTGGTCAGTTTTTAGATCTGCTGCTTGATTGCTTGCTTGCTTGCTTGATTGATTATTGATTGGTTTGTTGGTTGATTCATTGGCTGGTTGCCTGCTTGATTGATCCCTTGGTTGGCTGGTTCATTGATTGATCCATTGATTGTTTGGTTCATTGGTTGGTCTTTTTTTGATCTGTTGCTTCATTGGTTGCTTGCTCGCTTGATTGATTATTGATTGGTTTGGTGGTTGATTTGTAGGTTGGTTGCTTGGTTGATTGGTTTGTTGATTGATTCATTGGTTGATTCATTGATTGATCCATTGGTTGGTTCGTTAATTGATCCATTGGTTGGTTGGCTCATTGGTTTATTGGTTGGTTGGTCAGTTTTTAGATCTGGTGCTTGATCGCTTGACTGATTATTGATTGGTTTGTTGATTGATCAGTTGGTTCGTTGGTTCATTGATTGATCCATTGGTTGGTTCATTGATTGATTCATTGGTTGGTTCATTGATTGATCCACTGGTTGGTTGGCTCATTGGTTTACTGGTTGGTTGATCAGTTTTTAGATCTGGTGCTTGATCGCTTGCTTCCTCGCTTGATTGATTATTGATTGGTTTGTTGGTTGATTTGTTGGTTGGTTGAGGTTGATTGGTTTGTTGATTGATCCATTGGTTGGTTCATTGATTGATCCATTGGTTGGTTCATTGATTGATCCATTGGTTGGTTGGTTCATTGGTTTATTGGTTGGTTGGTCAGTTTTTAGATCTGGTGCTTGATTGCTTGCTTGCTTGATTGATTGATTATTGATTGATTTGTTGATTGATCAGTTGGTTCGTTGGTTCATTGATTGATCAATTGGTTGGTTTGTTGATTGATCCATTGGTTGGTTGGTCAGTTTTTAGATCTGGTGCTTGATTGCTTGCTTGCTTGCTTGATTGATTATTGATTGGTTCATTGATTGATCAGTTGGTTCATTGGTTCATTGATTGATCAGTTGGTTCGTTGGTTCATTGATTGATCAGTTGGTTCATTGGTTCATTGATTGATCAGTTGGCTCATTGGTTCATTGATTGATCGGTTGGCTCGTTGGTTCATTGATTGATCAGTTGGTTCATTGGTTCATTGATTGATCCATTGGCTGGTTCATTGATTGACCCATTGGTTCGTTGGCTCACCGGTTTATTGCTCGGCCATTTTTTTTTGATCTGCTGCTGGACCCATCGATCAACCCATCGATGGTCCCACCAGCACTCCCACCCCACCAGCACCGCTGACCTCTCCCCCCCCCGCCTGTCGTCCCCCCAGTCCGAGGACCTCGGCGCCTGCGCGCAGTTCGAGAGCAGCCGGCAGACGCGGAACATGATGCCCAGCGCCAGCTGCGTCTTCCCCACCTTCAACCTGCGCAAGCCCTCCTCGGAGACGGACATTGAGAACTGGGCCTCCAAGCACTTCAACAAGCACACCCAAGGGCTCTTCCGACGGAAGGTCTCCATCGCCAACATGCTGGCCTGGAGCAGCGAGTCCATCAAGAAGCCCATGATCATGACCAACGACCGCAACGTCAAGAAGGAGGCCTGCGAGATCTTCAAGCTCATCCAGATGTACATGGGAGACCGGCGGGCCAAGACGGACCAGCTGAACGTGGCCTTGGAGATCGCCACCAAAGGTTGGAGCATGCAAGGGCTGCGAGACGAGCTCTACATCCAGCTGTGCCGGCAGACCACCGAGAACTTCCGTTACGAGAGCCTGGCCCGCGGCTGGGAGCTCATGGCCATTTGTTTGGCCTTTTTCCCACCCACTCCCAAATTCCATTCCTACCTTGAAGGATACATTTACCGGCACATGGATCCGGTGAATGACACCAAAGGTAAGTGAGGAACCGCGGACCGGTGGCTTCTGTCTTCTCCATCTCCTCTTATCTCTGGAGGTGTTCTTCCAGGCCGGGTTGGATGGGGGTTGGAGCGACCTGGAATAGTGGAAGGTGTCCCTGGATGGTCTTTGTGGTCCTTTCCAACCCAAAGCATTCCATGATTCCGTGTCCCAAGCCGCTGATTTGGTTCCTTTCCTCTTGGCTGAGTCTCCTCATGGAACGGTGGATGAGGAATTCATCCAAGGCCCCTCCCCAAGGTGCGCCCGGTGCTGTGGGACCTTTCCCACCCTTCTCCTTCCTGGAAATCCAACAGGAGATCCAAGAGGAAGTGAGATTGACACCTTTGTGGGATCAGCCTCACCTCCACTCCTGGAACTTCTCCCATCCCCTGAAGTTCCTTCCATCCCAACCTTCAGAGGTTCCTTCCAACCCAAACCATTCCATTACTCCACGGTTTCACCATCATTCCCAGCTCCAGATGTTCCTTCTCAAGTAGCTTTGGATCCAAAATCCCATGATTCCACGGTTTCCATCGTTCCCACCTCCAGATGTTCCTTCTCAAGTAGCTTTGGATCCAAAATCCCATGATTCCATGGTTTCCATCGTTCCCACCTCCAGATGTTCCTTCTCAAGTAGCTTTGGATCCAAAATCCCATGATTCCATGGTTTCCATCGTTCCCACCTCCAGATGTTTCTACTCAAGTAGCTTTGGATCCCCAAAAAACCCCAATGTTGGGATGGAACCCAGAAGATTCCCATCTCCCGAGGTTTTTGGTGGTGGCCGGAGAAGGAGACAGAAATTTGGGAATTTTAGGAGATCCTCTCCAGCCTTGGGATTGGTTGTCCCAAATCCTTCACCAGCTGGACGTCCCCATGAGTTGATGCCACCTCCCAGAGGGTCGTGGATGAGGTGGGATCGGGAATCCAGGAGGATTTGGGATTTTGGATCCCAGGGTTCCGAGGTGTCCTTCAACTCCTGGGGGACACCAGCAGGGACATCGAGGGGGGGGACACAAGGAGAGGATCCCACCCCAGGTGGCCACGGAAGTGGAGACGACCCCGCGCTCCAGAACGTTCCTGACGGGAATTCCTGGGAATGTTGGGATGGGTGGGGTTGGTCCCACCAAAGTCATTTCCCGCCAAATTCAGCGCCAAGGGAGAGGCTCCGCCCCCAACTCCTCCCCAGCCAATCAGAGCCCTTCCCTGGGAATTCCCGAATTCCGCCCTCGTTTTCAGTTCTCCGTGTTTTTTTTCCGGGAATTTCGTTGTCCTTGTGTTGATGGGTTTCGTTGTCGATGTTGATTCGTTTTAATTTGCATTTTCGATTCCATCTCATTTGGTTAAATTTGCATTTCCATTCTCGTTTTAATTGGGGTTTAATTCAGTTTTATTTTTATTTTATTTATTTTATTTTATTTTATTTTATTTTATTTTATTTATTTATTTTATTTTACTTTTTTTTCAGTTTCTTTTTTACTTATTAATTTTTCTGGTTTTAATTTATATTTGAATTCATAATTTATTTATTTTTATTTTAGTTCTCTTAATTTATTTTCCATTTTAGTAGATTCATATTTTATTTTTAATTTTATTTTCTCTTAATTATTAATTTTCATCTTCATTTGCTTTTCTTTCTTTAATTATTGCTGTAATACCTACTTTATTTTAATTTCATTTTTTATTTCCATTCAATTAGATTTTTAAAATTTTGGTTTTTTATCTTTTATTTAGTTTTATTTCTAATTATTTTATTTCTATTTCGATTTTATTTTGTTTTGGGATTTTTTAAGGGTTTTGCATTTTAATTTTGCATTTTTATTTCAAGTCTTTATTTTCGTTTCCATTTTCACTTCATTTCAATGTTTCATTCAATTCAATTTCATTTCAATGTTTTATTTTCATTTTTCATTTCCTTTCAATTTTTATTTCAATTTTTTCATTTTCCTTTCAATATTTCCCTTAATTTAATTTCAAATATTTATTTTCATTTAATTTAATTCAGTTTCATTTTCATTTTCTTTAAATTTGATTTCCATTTTAGTTTCAATTTTCCTTAAATTTTTTCCTTTAATTTCCATTTTTAATTTACATTTTAATTTCATTTCAATTATTAAATTTCAATTAAAACCCCAATCATTAATTTTAATTAATTTCAATTTTATTTCCATTTTTCTTTTCTTTTTCACCAGTTTTTTATTTGAATTTCGTTTTATTACAATTTTTATTTCAATTTGCATTTCAGTTTTTATTTTAATTTCATTTCAAATTACTTTTAAATTCCAATTGCATTACAATTTTTATTTTAATTTCATATCAATTCTAGTTTCGTTTCAATTTTTATTTGAGTTTCAAGATTAATTTCATTTTCAATTTTGAATTAATTCCAAATTTTCATTTCAACTTGAATTTAAAATTTTATTTTTTTATTAAAATTCCCATTTAATTCCAACCTTCCATTTCCATTTCAATTCCAATTCCCATGTTTTTTACATTTCAATTTTATTTTCAAATTTAATTTCTTTTTTCTGTTCTAATTTACACTAATTTCAATTTCAATTTTTTTCTATTTTAATTTAAACTGTAATGTCAATTTTAATTCCAATACTTATTTTTATTTCAATTTCAAAATTTCCATTCCAATTTCAAATTTAAATTTCAATTTTAATTTCTTTTTTCTATTCTAATTTAAACTGTAATGTCAATTTTAATTTCTTTTTCAATTTCAATTTTACCCTCATTTCAATTTCTTTTCAATCTTAATTTCAGTTTTAATTTCAATTTCTTTTCAATTTCCTTTTTCAATTTCACCTTAATTGCAATTTCGATCTCAATTTCGATTTCAATTTTAATTTCAATTTTAATTTCAATTTTAATTTCAATTTCACCTTAATTGCAATTCCGATCTCAATTTTAATTTTGATTTTAATTTCAATTTTAATTTCTTTTCAATTTCCTTTTTCAATTTCACCTTAATTGCAATTCGGATCTCAATTTTAATTTCGATTTCTTTTCAATTTCCTTTTTCAATTTCACCTTAATTGCAATTTCGATCTCAATTTCGATTTCAATTTTAATTTCAATTTTAATTTCTATTTCGATTTCAATTTTAATTTCAATTTTAATTTCGATTTTAATTTCAATTTCTTTTCAGTTTTCTTTTTCAATTCCACCTTAATTGCAATTATAATTTCAATTTTAATTTCAATTTCTTTTCAGTTTCCTTTTTCAATTCCACCTTAATTGCAATTCTGATCTCAATTCTAATTTCAATTTTAATTTCGATTTTAATTTCAATTTCTTTTCCATTTCCTTTTTCAGTTTCACCTTAATTTCAATTTTGATTTCAATTTCAATTTCAATTTTGATTTCAATTTCGATTTCAATTTTGATTTCAACTTCGATTTCAATTTTAATTTCAATTTCCTTTTTCAATTTCACCTTAATTGCAATTCCGATTTCAATTCCGATTTCAATTCCGATTTCAATTTTAATTTCAATTTTAATTTCAATTTTAATTTCTATTTTAATTTCTATTTTAATTTCTTTTTTTGTTTCCCCCCCATCCCACTCCATCCCGCCTCCATGCCCATGCCCGTTGTGTCCGTGTCCCGCGGGAATTCCCGGCGGCTCCTCCCCAGTCTCGCGGCACATCCGGCACCTCCTGGCCAGGACCAATCAGAAGAAACCCAAATTGCGAAAGAAACCCAAGCCCCAGAGCGAGGAGCTGCCGGGTAGGGAGCCCGGAATTCCCGGAATTCCCGGAATTCCCCCCAGGGGAAAGGGGGGAGTCGTTAATTAGTCGGGGTCATTAAGAGTTTGGGGTAATTGGGGTTGAAGGTGGGAAGATTAAAATGGAAATGTTCATCTGTAAATATTCGTATTGTCAATGGTCGTGTTGCAAATATTAATATTAGAAGGTTATTGTAATAATTAGGTAATTTATTATTCCAATACGTAGACATAATTATTATAAAGTCATTAATATTATATATATATTATATATAATAAATTAATTGTATTTATTATAATAAATTAATATAATTTATAACATATACTATAAAATACTATATATAATATTATATAATATAATATATTAATATATTAATATATTATATAATATAATATAATATGATATGATATGATATGATATGACATTATATATATTATATAATATATTATTACAATATAATACATTAATTATATTAATATGTAAATATTCATATTATCAATAGTCGTGTTGCAAATATTAATATTATAAGGTTATTATAAAAATTAATTAATTTAATATTCCAGTGCATAGATATTATTACTATAAAGTCATTAATATTATATTATTACAACATAATACATTCATTACATTAATATTATAAAATATAATTATGACATATTAATATATTAAAATATAATGTCTTAATATTATAATAATACATAATTATACATATTAATTATATTAATATTAAATATTAATATTAAATATATTAATACTATAATATATTAATACTCTAATATATTAATATTAGAGTATATTAAAAATGTATTGATATAATATTGTAATGCGTAATTAGCATTATGATAAACAGTATTAATATTAGTGTTAGTATTAATATTACTGATAGTATTGTATTAATAATAAATGGTAATGAATCATCATGTGGATGTTAGTATCAATGTTATCATTAATAATTACTAGTAATATTAATAAGTAGTAATGTAAGGAGTAAAAATAGTAAGAGTGATAATAATCAGAATAGTAATAAATACTATTAATAATATAAACATTAATGTTGTTAATATTAGAAACATTAATATTAATATTGATGTTAGTATTAATATTAATAATAAGAATATTAACGTTAATAATCACTATTAATAACAAGTAGTAATGCTAGGAGTAATAATTATAAGAGTGATAATAATCAGAATAGTAACAAATAATAATATTATTAACATTCATGTTATTAATATCACAAATATTAATATTAATAGTAACATTGATGTTAGTATTAATTTTAGTATTAGTATTATATTAATAATAACTCGTAATAAATAATAATATTGGTGTTAGTGTTAACATTAATAATTGGTATTAATATTGATAAGTAGTAATGTGAGGAGTAATAATAGTAAGAGCAACAATAAACATAATAGTCATTAATAATATTAATATTATGAACATAAATATTATTGATATTAGAAATATTATTATAGTTATTAATACCATAATGTATTATTGCTATAATACTGTAGTATATAAGTATTAATATTATAAATATTAATATTATGAAGTTATAATATAATAATATATTAATATAATATATATGTAAATATTCATATGATTGGTATTAGTGTTAATATTACTGATAGTTTTCTATTAATAATAAAATGCAATAATTCATAATAAGGATGGTAGTATTAATATTAATAATATGAATATTAACGTTAATAATTGCTAATAATAACAAGCAGTAATGGGAGGAGTAATAATAGTAAGAGTGATAATAATCAAAATAGTAATAAATAATATTAATGTTACAATGTTACAAATATTATTAATAATATTAATAATAATAATAATATTGACACTAGTATTAATATTAATATTAGATAGTAATCATAATATGGATTTTAGTATTAATATTAACATAATAGTTAATAATTAGTAGCAATGATAATTAGTTGTAATGCACAGTGTAATGATATTAGGACTGACAATAATCATAATAGTAATAAACACTACATAATAAATATTAATATTACTATTAATATTAATATTAATGTTAATATTAATGATAATATTAATATTAATACTAATATTAATATCAATATTATTAATATTATTCATATTATTCATATTATTATTAATATTAGCAGTAGTACTGTTGTTCATTTTAATGTTAATATTAGTATTACATTAATAATAACTCATAATAAATAGTAACATGGATGTTAGTGTCAATATTAACATTAGTAATTAGTAATAATACTATTATCATTATTACCATTGTTATCATTATTATCATTATATCATTATTAAATTATAATTTAGAAAACTAATTACTTGTAATTATAATGAAATTTTAATTTTATTTCTAAATCTATTTAGAAATATTTATTATATACATGAAGTTACAAAGCTAATTATAAATTATATACAGATATTGTTACTGTTATCTAATAATAATTATACATAATTAATAGGTATCATTTATCATTTCTTTACATAAAATTAAATTACTATCATTATGTTTATTTTCCTAATATTATTGCTATTATGATTTTATTATACTATATGATTTCATTATTAGTCATAGTAGGAATAATATTTTTTAATGTTATTATTTTTACTTAATATTAATTATAAAATTAATATAATAGATATTAATATAATAGAGAAAATTGTTAATTACAATAAATTAATATGACATTAACACTTCTAATATATAATTAATGCCTCAAATAAATATGATAACATATAATACAAATTTTAATATACATTTATAAACATGTTATATAATATATATTTATATATTAATGCTAATAATAGATACATAATTATAAATTATTTAATAGATGCAGCAATATATACAATATTATTATTATTCTTATATAGACTTACAGATTGTGAACATAACTATATACAATAAGATATCTAAATTACTGTCATTAATTATTAATATTATTTTTATTTTAAAGTCATATATTATTATTAAATATAATTTTAATGGTATTATTAAAAAATATTATTATTAACAAATATGCAATTACTACAATTCATATATTATTATTAAATATAATTTTAATGGTATTATTTAAAATTATTAATATTAGCAAATATGCAATTACTACAATTTTTGATTAATAATCTTATTATTATAATAAGTGAGCATTTATAGAGTTAATAATTAGGATGGTATTATTAGAAGTTATTAATAATTAGGAATATATCATATTATACAACTAAATTAATTTTTAACACAAATTACATTTTTACATTATTAATAATTAAATATTAAAAATAATTATTAATTATTTATTAATATGATTTTTCATTACTTCATAAATTTAATGGTAATAATGAAAGAAAAAAATCATTAATGTTATTAGTATATCTACTATTTCATCAATATAATAATATACTAATTAATTAAGGTCATCAATTTGCAAATTTAATTGTCATAATTTATTCAATGAATATAAATTTGAGAAAATCCTCTAAAACCAGTGATAACACATATTATTAATTATAATATTTACATTCGTGTTAATTGATAAAGTTATTAATAATGATGAATATGTGTTAGCTATACTTTAATCTTCGACCTGAAATTATTAATTATTAATATTATTAATATTATTAATATTATTAATATTATTAATATTATTAATATGTAATTAATAACCTATTAATACATACCATATTATTCATAAATATATCCATTTAATACTAATAATGAAGGAAAATAGATTTCATTAATTTTATTACTATATCCACTACTTAATATCATTAATATAATAATGTGAATAGCTTGATAAATATAATTAATATCTTCATTTAATTATTACTATTTATTTGCTCAATGTCATTAATTTAATTGAGGAAATCCCATCTCAATCCGCCTTTGGGTCTTCCTGCTCTACTAATTAATAGAATTAATAGAATTAACGGAATCAACAGAATTAACATAATAATATAAATAATTTAATTTTAAATAATTAATAGAATAATTTGCCATCATTTATTTCATTAATATAATGAACTTAATTGAGAAAATCCCCCAGAATCCAACTTCTGCTTTTCCTGGTTTACTAATTAATATAATTAATATAACAATAGAAATAATTTCATTTAAATAATTAAACCAATAATTTATTGTCATTTATTCCATTAACATAATTAACTTAATTGAGAAAATTCCCCTGGAATTGGGTTTTCCTGACCTACTAATTAATAGAATTAATAGAATTAATAATAGAATTAAAAGAATTAAGTAAATAATATAAATAATTTAATTTAAATAATAGAATAATTTGCTATCATTTATTCCATGAATATCACTAATTTAATTGAGAAAATCCCCCCGAATTGGGCTTTCCTCATCTATTAATTAATAGAATTAATAAATATCATTAATTATATTTATTTAATTTAAATAATTAAACAAATAATTTGTTCCAATTTATTCCATGAACATCAATAATTTGATTGAGAAAACCCCCTGGAATTGTGTTTTCCTGATCTGCTAATTAATAGAATTAATAGAATTAATAGAATTAATACAACAACATAAATAATTTAATTAATACAATAATTTGTTCTAATTTATTCCATTAATATAATTAACTTAATTGAGAAAATCCCTCAGAATTGGGGTTTCCCGATCTACTAATTAATAGAATTAATAGAATTAATATATCAATAGAAATAATTTAATTAATACAATAATTTGTTCTAATTTATTCCATGAACATCATTAATTTGATTGAGAAAATCCCCCGGAATTGGGGTTTCCTGATCTACTAATTAATATAATTAATATAATTAATATAATTGATATAATTATATTAATTAATATAACAATCTAAATAATTTAATTAATACAACAATTTGTTCTAATTTATTCCATGAACATCATTAACTTAATTAAGAAAATCCCCCGGAATTGTGTTTCCTGATCTACTAATTAATATAATTAATATAATTAATATAATTAATATAATTAATTATATTAATATAATTAATATATCAATATAAATAATTTAATTAACACAATAATTTGTTCTAATTTATTCCATGAAGATCATTAACTTAATTAAGAAGATCCCGATGCCGGGAGCGTTGGGGGCTGAGGGAACTTTGGGCTCCCTCAGGCTCAGGGTTCCCCGGATGGATCCACAGGAGGAACCTCCAGGGGCCACCAAGGAGGGGCTTGGGGAGCTCCAGGTGGGGCTGGTCCTTCAAAAATCGGGGTGGGATCCCATCAAACCCCATGAGATCCCATCAAACCCCATGAGATCCCACCAGACTTCATCAAACTCCATGAGATCCCACCAGACACCAGGACATCACATCAGGTCCCATCAAACCCCATGAGATCCCACCAGACCCCATCAAACTCCATGAGATCCCACCAGACCCCATGAGGTCCCATGAGATCTCATGAGGTCCCATCAAACCCCAAGAAATCCCATCAGACCCCATCAAACTCCATGAGATCCCATCAAACGCCATGACATCCCATCAGGTCCCATCAAACCCCATGAGATCCCATCAGGTCCCATCAAACCCCATGAGATCCCACCAGACACCATCAGGCCCCATGAGACCCCATGAGATCCCACCAAACCCCATGAGATCCCATCAGACCCCACCAGACCCCATGAGGTCCCATGAGATCCCATCAAACTCCATGAGATCCCACCAGATACCATGAGACCCCATGAGATCCCATCAAACCCCATGAGATCCCACCAGATACCATGAGACCCCATGAGATCCCATCAAACCCCATGAGATCCCATCAGACCCCACCAGACCCCATGAGGTCCCATCAAACTCCATGAGATCCCACCAGACCCCATCAAACCCCATGAGATCCCATCAGACCCCATCAAACTCCATGAGATCCCACCAGACCCCATGAGGTCCCATGAGATCTCATGAGGTCCCATCAAACCCCAAGAAATCCCATCAGACCCCATCAAACTCCATGAGATCCCATCAAACCCCATGAGATCCCATCAGGTCCCATCAAACCCCATGAGATCCCACCAGACACCATCAGGCCCCATGAGATCCCACCAAACACCATCAGGCCCCATGAGACCCCATGAGATCCCATCAGGCCCCATGAGACCCCATGAGATCCCATCAAACTCCATGAGATCCCACCAGATATCATGAGACCCCATGAGATCCCATCAAACCCCATCAAACCTCATGAGATCCCACCAGATACCATCAGACCCCATGAGATTCCATCAAACCCCATTAGATCCCATCAGACCCCACCAGACAGACCCCATGAGGTCCCATGAGATCCCATGAGGTCCCATCAAACCCCCTGAGATCACATCAGGTCCCATCAAACCCCATGAGACCCCCATCAAACCCCATCAGATCCCACCAGATCCACCCTGGGCACCTCCGGAGGTCGTTGTCCCGTCTTCTCCTGGGCTTCATCCCGAAATCCAGCCCGGTCTTCTGCAGGGCTTTGGCTGAGATGGTCCTCAGAGGTCCCTGCCCACCCCAAGCGTTCTGTCCTTCCATGAGCAGATTCCATGATTTGAGGCCACCTGGTGTTGGATGGTCCAGAAGGTCCCACCAGGTCCCCAGAGGTTCTTCTGGGATGGTCCAGAAGGTCCCACCAGGTCCCCAGGGCATCTTCTCAGATGGTCCAGAAGGTTCCACCAGGTTCCCAAGGCTCTGGGAGTGATCCAGAAGGTCCCACCAGGTCCCCAGGGCTTCCTTTGGGATGGTCCAGAAGGTCCCACCAGGACCCCAGGGCTTCCTTTGGGATGGTCCAGAAGGTCCCACCAGGTCCCCAAGAGGTTCTTCTGGGATGGTCCAGAAGGTCCCACCAGGTCCCCAGGGCATCTTCTCAGATGGTCCAGAAGGTCCCACCAGGTCCCCAAGGCTCTGGGAGTGATCCAGAAGGTCCCACCAGGTCCCCAGGGCTTCTTCTGAGATGGTCCCAAAGGTCCCATCAAGTCTCCAGGGTTGCTGGGACAGGCATCATCTCCTCACTGAAGGACATCAGGAGGAGGAGATGGGATGAAGATGGAAGTGGTGGGATCTGGAGAATATGGATGGGATGGGACAGGAGCGGTGGTCATGGCAGTGGTGGCCCCCAAAAGCCACCCAAGATGAGGCCACCACGAAGCTCCAGAGCTCTACATTTGGTGGTTCCTCCAAGGTTCTTGTGAGGTTCGAGGTGGACCTTGGACCTTCCCAGGGAAACCCCCTGGGAGCAGCGACGGGGATGGAGATGGAGCAGCACCACGGGGAGGGGACAGGGAAGGGACAGGACCTCCTCCAGGTCGTGGAGGTGACATCCCACCACTCAAGGTGTCTTCTCTTGCAGGGGTGGCCATCAGCACTTACGCCAAGTACTGCTACAACAAACTCCAGAAGGCGGCGCTGACCGGGGCCAAGAAGGTACCAGGGGTGGGCTTGGGAAGGGGTGGACAAGGAGGTCACCTCCCACCACAGGAGCTTCTGGGATTGGGGAAGGGGCTGGAGGAGGGAGGGAGGTGGAGCTGGGTGGTGAGGAGAACTTCTCGAGAACTCCTCGGGATCTTCTGGAGAGTATCTGGGGATCTTCTAAGGAGCTTCTGGAGAACTTCTGGGAAATTTCTGGAAAACTCAAAGGGATCTTCTGGGCACCTCCTAAAACCTGTCTGGAGATCTTCTGGAGAACTTCTGGAGAACTTCTGGGAACCTGCTGGAAATTCTCTGGAGAATTTCTGAGAACCTTGTGAAGACCTTTAGGGAGCTTCTGGAAGCTTTTTAAGGACTTTCTGAGGGCCTTCAGAAGACATTCCAGAGACCATCTGGAAACTTTCTGGAGACCTTCTGAAAACCTTGCAGGGAGGAGCTTCTGGGACCTCCTAAGGAACTTCTGGAGAACTTTTGGGAGTCTTCTGGGCTCCTTCTGAGGAATTTCTGGAAACCTTCTGGAGACCTTTTAAGGACCTTCTGTTGATCTTCTGAAGACATCCTGGAGACTGAGGATCTTGCGCAGATCTTCTGGGAACTCTCTGAAGATCTCATAGGGATCTTCATGGAACCTTTTAAGGATCTTCTGGAGAACTTCTGCACATCTTCTGGAGACCTTCTGGACACCTTTCAGGGATTTTCTGGGGACTTTCTGAAGACATTCCAGAGACCATCTGGTGATCTTCAGGAGACCTTCTGGAAACTCTCCAGGAGCTGTGGCTCCTCCTCCTCCTGACAAAATCCATCGGTGGAGATCCTCCAGTGTGGCCATGGTCCCACCAGGCTCCACAGGGTTGGATCCTGGTCCGAATCAAGATGATGGATGGATGGATGGGTGGGTGGATGATGGTGGATGGATGATGGATGGATGATGGATGAAGGGATGGATGTAAGGATCTTCTGGAGAACTTCTGTACATCTTCTGGAGACCTTCTGGAGACTTTCTGGACACCTTCTGGAGACCTTTCGGGGATTTTCTGGGGACTTTCTGAAGACATTCCAGAGGCCATCTGGTGATCTTCAGGAGACCTTCTGGAAACTCTCTGGAGACCTTCTGAAAACCTTCTGGGAACTTTCTAAGGACCTTCTGGAAGCCCAGTGCCGATGTTCAGGTTTCCAGAAGCTTCCCAGAGCTGTGGCTCCTCCTCCTCCTGGCAAAATCCATCGGTGGAGATCCTCCAGCGTGGCCATGGTCCCACCAAGCTCCACAGGGTTGGATCCACGTCCGAATCAAGATGATGGATGGATGGATGATGGATGGATGATGGATGAAGGGATGGATGTAAGGATCTTCTGGAGAACTGCACATCTTCTGGAGACCTTCTGAAGACCTTCTGGAGACCTTTCAGGGATTTTCTGGGGACTTTCTGAAGACATTCCAGAGACCATCTGGTGATCTTCAGGAGACCTTCTGGGAACTCTCTGGAGACCTTCTGGAAACTCTCTGGAGACCTTCTGAAAACCTTCTGGGAACTTTCTAAGGACCTTCTGGAAGCCCAGTGCCGATGTTCAGGTTTCCAGAAGCTTCCCAGAGCTGTGGCTCCTCCTCCTTCTGGCCAAATCCATTGGTGGAGATCCTCCAGTGTGGCCATGGTCCCACCAAGCTCCACAGGGTTGGATCCATGTCCGAATCAAGATGATGGATGGATGGATGGATGGGTGATGGTGGATGGATGATGGATGGATGGTGGATGGATGGATGTAAGGATCTTCTGGAGAACTGCACATCTTCTGGAGACCTTCTGGAGACCTTCTGGACACCTTCTAGAGACCTTTCAGGGATTTTCTGGGGACTTTCTGAAGACATTCCAGAGACCATCTGGTGATCTTCAGGTGACCTTCTGGAAACTCTCTGGAGACCTTCTGGGAACTTTCTAAGGACCTTCTGGAAGCTCAGTGCCGATGTTCAGGTTTCCAGAAGCTTCCCAGAGCTGTGGCTCCTCCTCCTCCTGGCAAAATCCATCGGTGGAGATCCTCCAGCGTGGCCATGGTCCCACCAAGCTCCACAGGGTTGGATCCACGTCCGAATCAAGATGATGGATGGATGGATGGATGGATGGATGATGGTGGATGGATGATGGATGGATGATGGATGAAGGGATGGATGTAAGGATCTTCTGGAGAACTTCTGCACATCTTCTGGAGACCTTCTGAAGACCTTCTGGACACCTTCTAGAGACCTTTCAGGGATTTTCTGGGGACTTTCTGAAGACATTCCAGAGACCATCTGGTGATCTTCAGGAGACCTTCTGGAAACTCTCTGGAGACCTTCTGGAAACTCTCTGGAGACCTTCTGAAAACCTTCTGGGACATTTCTAAGGACCTTCTGGAAGCTCAGTGCCGATGTTCAGGTTTCCAGAAGCTTCCCAGAGCTGTGGCTCCTCCTCCTCCTGACTAAATCCATCGGTGGAGATCCTCCAGCGTGGCCATGGTCCCACCAAGCTCCACAGGGTTGGATCCACGTCCGAATCAAGATGATGGATGGATGGATGGATGATGGATGGATGATGGATGGTGGATGGATGGATGGTGGAACCACCTTGACCAAGTTCCTCAGAATCCATCCACAGCTCCATCACCATCCCCATGAAGCTCAACCACAGGGTTGGTGGTGGTGGGATTTGAGTCGATCCCATCCCGGCCACCACGGAGGCCACCGGTGACCTCTGGTGTCTCCTGCAGGGCCTGAAGAAGCCGAACATCGAGGAGATCCGTCACGCCAAGAACGCCGTCTTCAACCCGTCCATGTTCGGCAGCTCCCTGCAGGACATCGTGGCCATGCAGAAGGAGCGGTACCCGGACCGGCAGCTGCCCTGGGTGCAGACCCGGCTCTCCGAGGAGGTCCTGGCGCTCAACGGGGACCAGACCGAGGGCATCTTCAGGTAAAAGCCACCCCATGGTCACGGGGACATCTCATGGTGGGCGGCAAGCTGGAGGTTCTTCTAAGGATTGTCTCAAAATGGGGGAAATTGGCGTTTCTGGGTGTTCTCCTCTGGTGGGTCCACCAAGGTTTCTTCATGGTGGCCACCACAGTCATGGTGGGGTCTTGGTGGCACCAAGATCCCAAAATGGCTCCAAGGCCATGGAGGTTTCTCCGTGGTGGTCACCAGTCACGGTGGGGTCTTCGTGGCACCATCCAAGTGGGTTCCTCCAACTTCTCCCTGCTCCATGAAGGTTTCTCCATGGTGGCCACCACAGTCATGGTGAGGTCTTGGGAGCATCATCCAGTAAGTTCCCTCAACCTCTCCTGGTTTCAAGGCCATGAAGGTTTCTCCATGGTGGCCACCACAGTCATGGCAGGGTCTTGGTGGCCACTGTCCACTGGGTTCCTCCAACTTCTCCCTGCTCCATGGAGGTTTCTTCATGATGGCCACCACAGTCATGGCAGGGTCTTGGTGGCCACCGTCCACTGGGTTCCTCCAACTTCTCCCTGCTCCATGGAGGTTTCTTCATGATGGCCACCACAGTCATGGCAGGGTCTTGGTGGCCACCGTCCACTGGGTTCCTTCAACTTCTTCTTGCTCCATGGGATTTTCTCCACAGTGGCCACCAGAGCCATGGTGGGGTCTTGGTGCCACCAGCCATAGTGGGTCCCTCCAGTTTCTCCTTGCTCCAAGGCCATGGAGGTTTCTCCATGGTGGTCACCAGTCATGGCAGGGTCTTGGTGGCACCATCCAGTGGGTCCCTCCAGCTTCTCCTTGCTCCAAGGCCATGATGGCCACCAGTTATGTCGGGATCTTGGTGGCACCAACAAGCTCCCAAGATAACTCCAAGGCCCACGGAGGTTTCTCCACGGTGTCCCTCAAGACGGGGTCTCGGTGGCACCAACTGATGTCCCCTCCTGGTTCTTCTGTTGACCTGGGAGGTCTCGGCCACCAACCCCTCTTCCCCCCCCACTCAGGGTCCCCGGTGACATCGACGAGGTCAACGCCCTCAAGCTGCAGGTGGACCAATGGAAGATCCCCACCGGCTTGGAGGACCCGCACGTTCCCGGTAGGACCTTGGGGGTGATTTTTTTTGTTTGGTGGGGTCAGAAGCTCCACCTGGAAGTTCTCCCATCTTCTCCTCTCTCGCCCGCGGCAGCGTCGCTGCTGAAGCTCTGGTACCGCGAGCTGGAGGAGCCGCTGATCCCCCACGAGTTCTACGAGCAGTGCATCTCCCACTACGAGAACCCCGAGGCCGCCATCGCCGTCGTCCACTCCCTGCCCAGGATCAACAAGATGGTGCTGTGCTACCTCATCCGCTTCCTCCAGGTAGGAAAGGTCTTCTGCTCTGGCTCACCAGAGCTCGGTTGGTGCTCCTGAGGTGGTTTTGGGTTCTCCAAGGTGGCGACGTGGATTGGGTGTTCTACCAACCCAAAAGCAGCTTCATGTCCCTTCTACCACCCCATGAGTTTGTGAAGCTCCTGGTTCCTTCTCCTGAGGTGGTTTGGGGTTCTCCATGTGATGGCCAAGAATCAGGAGTTCCACCAACCCCATCACCTCCATCTTCCTCCTCCCACCCCATGAGTTTGTGCCCCTGGTGACCCTCCTGGTTCCTTCTCCTGAGGTGGTTTTGGGTTCTCCAAGGTCATCATGTGGATCGGGTGTTCTACCAACCCAAAAGCACCTCCATGTCCCCTCTACCACCCCCTGAGTTTGTGCTTCTGGAGAAACTCCTGATTCCTTCTCTCAAGGTGGTTTTGGGTTCTCCAAGGTCACCACGTGGTGGCTGAGGATCAGGAGTTCTACCAACTTCATCACTTTCACCTCCCTCCCACCCCATGAGTTTGTGCCCCTGGTGACCCTCCTGGTTCCTTCTCCTGAGGTGGTTTTGGGTTCTCCAAGGTCACAACGTGGATCGGGTGTTCTACCAACCCAAAAGCAGCTTCATGTCCCTTCTACCACCCCATGAGTTTGTGCCCCTGGTGCCCTTCCTGGTTCCTTCTCCTGAGATGGTTTTGGGTTCTCCAAGGTCACCACGTGGTGGCCAAGGATCGGGAGTTCCACCAACTCCATCATCTTCATCTCCCTTCTACCACCCCATGAGTTTGTGCTTCTGGTGAAACTCCTGGTTCCTTCTCTTGAGGTGGTTTTGGGTTCTCCAAGGTCACAACGTGGATCGAGCGTTCTACCAACCCAAAAGCACCTTCATGTCCCTTCTATCATCCCTTGAGTTTGTGCTTCTGGTGAAGCTCCTGGTTCCTTCTCTCAAGGTGGTTTTGGGTTCTCCAAGGTCACTTTGTAGTGGTCAAGGATCGGGAGTTCCACCAACCCCATCCCTTCCATCTCCAAGGTCACAACATGGATCGGGTGTTCTACCAATCCAACAGCAGCTCCATGTCCTGTCTACCACCCCATGAGTTTGTGCCCCTGGTGAACCTCCTCTTTCCTTGTCCTGAGGTGGTTTTGGATTCTCCAAGGTCACCCCGTGGTGGCCAAGAACTGGGAGTTCCACCAACCCCATCCCTTCCATCTCGCTTCTACCAACCCATGAGTTTGTGCCCCTGGTGCCCTTCCTGGTTCCTTCTCTTGAGGTGGTTTTGGGTTCTCCAAGGTCACAACGTGGATCGGGTGTTCTACCAACCCAAAAGAACCTTCATGTCCTGTCTACCATCCCTGGAGTTTGTGCTTCTGGTGAACCTTCTGGTTCCTTCTCCTGAGGTGATTTTGGGTTCTCCATGTGGTGGCCAAGAACCAGGAGTTCCACTAACCCATCACTTCCATCTTGCTTCTACCACCCTCTGAGTTTGTGCTCCTGGCGACCTTCCTGGTTCCTTCTCCTGAGGTGGTCTTGGGTTCTCCAAGGTGGCAACGTGGATCGGGTGTTCTACCAACCCAAAAGCACCTTCATGTCCCTTCTACCACCCCATGAGTTTGTGAAGCTCCTGGTTCCTTCTCCTGAGGTGGTTTTGAGTTCTCCAAGGCCACCATGTGGTGATCAAGGATCAGGAGTTCCACCAGCACCATCATCTCCATCTCCCTTCTACCACCCCATGAGTTTGTCCTGCTGGTGAAGCTCCTGGTTCCTTCTCCTGAGGTCGTTTTGGGTTCTCCAAGGTCACCACATGATGGTCAAGAACCAGGAGTTCCACCCGTCACCTCCATCCTTCTCCTTTCACCCCAGATTTTTGTGTCCTCCTGTGTGACCTCCCGGCTTGGTTCCTTCTCTTGAGGTGGTTTTGGGTTCTCCAAGGTCGCAACGTGGATCGGGTGTTCTACCAACCCAAAAGCACCTTCATGTCCCTTCTACCATCCCTTGAGTTTGTGCTGCTGGTGAAGCTCCTGGTTCCTTCTCCTGAGGTGGTTTTGGATTCTCCAAGGTCACCCCGTGGTGGTCAAGGATCGGGAGTTCCACCAACCCCATCACCTCCATCTCCCTTCTACCACCCCATGAGTTTGTGCTTCTGGTGACCCTCCTGGTTCCTTCTCCTGAGGTGGGTTTGGGTTCTCCAAGGTCATCACGTGGATCGGGTGTTCTACCAACCCAAAAGCACCTTCATGTCCCTTCTATCATCCCTGGAGTTTGTGCCCCTGGTGCCCTTCCTGGTTCCTTCTCCTGAGGTGGTTTTGGGTTCTCCAAGGTAACAACATGGATCGGGTGTTCCACCAACCCAAAAGAACCTCCATGTCCTGTCTACCATCCCTGGAGTTTGTGCTTCTGGTGAAGCTCCTGGTTCCTTCTCTCAAGGTGGTTTTGGGTTCTCCAAGGTCACCACGTAGTGAGCTCCATCTCCCTGAAGAACCAGGAGTTCCGCCAACCCCATCACCTCCATGTTCCTCCTCCCACCCCATGAGTTTGTGCCCCTGGTGACCCTTCTGGTTCCTTCTCCTGAGGTGGTTTTGGGTTCTCCATGTGGTGGTCAAGAATCAGGAGTTCCACCAACCCCATCATCTTCATCTCCCTTCTACTACCCCATGAGTTTGTGCCCCTGATGACATTCCTGGTTCCTTCTCCTGAGGTGGTTTTGGGTTCTTCAAGGTCACAACATGGATCAGGTGTTCTACCAACCCAAAAGAACCTCCATGTCCTGTCTACCATCCCTGGAGTTTGTGCTTCTGGTGAAGCTCCTGGTTCCTTCTCCTGAGATGGTTTTGGGTTCTCCAAGGTCACCATGTGGTGGTCAAGGATCGGGAGTTCCATCAACACCATCATCTCCATCTCCCTTCTACCACCCCTTGAGTTTGTGCTTCTGGTGACCCTCCTGGTTCCTTCTCATGAGGTGGTTTGGGGTTCTCCATGTGATGGCCAAGAACCAGGAGTTCCACCAACCCCATCCCTTCCATTTCCCTTCTACCAACCCATGGGTTTGTGCCCCTGGTGCCCTTCCTGGTTCCTTCTCTTGAGGTGGTTTTGGGTTCTTCAAGGTCACAATGTGGATCAGGTGTTCTACCAACCCAAAAGAACCTCCATGTCCCTTCTACCACCCCATGAGTTTGTGAAGTTCCTGGTTCCTTCTCCTGAGGTGGTTTTGGGTTCTCCAAGGTCACCCCGTGGTGGTCAAGGATCGGGAGTTCCACCAACCCCATCATCTTCATCTCCCTTCTACCACTCCATGAGTTTGTGCTTCTGGTGACCCTCCTGGTTCCTTCTCATGAGGTGGTTTGGGGTTCTCCATGTGATGGCCAAGAACCAGGAGTTCCACCAACCCCATCACCTCCATGCTCCTCCTCCCACCCCATGAGTTTGTGCCCCTGGTGACCCTCCTGATTCCTTCTCCTGAGGTGGGTTTGGGTTCTCCAAGGTCGCGACGTGGATCGGGTGTTCTACCAACCCAAAAGCACCTTCATGTCCCTTCTATCATCCCTTGAGTTTGTGCTGCTGGTGAAGCTCCTGGTTCCTTCTCATGAGGTGGTTTTGGGTTCTCCAAGGTCACCACATGGTGGTCAAGGATCGGGAGTTCCACCAGCACCATCATCTCCATCTCCCTTCTACCATCCCTTGAGTTTGTGCTTCTGGTGACCCTCCTGGTTCCTTCTCCTGAGGTGGTTTTGAGTTCTCCAAGGTCACCACGTGGTGAGCTCCATCTCCCTCAAGAACCAGGAGTTCCACCGACCCCATCACCTCCATCTTCCTCCTCCCACCCCATGGGTTTGTGCCCCTGGTGACTCTCCTGGTTCCTTCTCCTGAGGTGGTTTTGGGTTCTCCAAGGTCATCATGTGGATCGGGTGTTCTACCAACCCAAAAGCACCTCCATGTCCCCTCTACCATCCCATGAGTTTGTGCTTCTGGTGAAGCTCCTGGTTCCTTCTCTCAAGGTGGTTTTGGGTTCTCCAAGGTCACCACATGCTGACCTCTATCTCCCTGAAGAACCAGGAGTTCCACCAAGCTCATCACCTCCATGTTGCTCCTCTCACCCCATGAGTTTGTGCCCCTGGTGAACCTCCTGATTCCTTCTCTTGAGGTGGTTTGGGGTTCTCCATGTGGTGGCCAAGAACCAGGAGTTCCACCAACACCATCGTCTCCATCTTCCTCCTCCCACCCCAAGTCCTGTGTGACCTCCTGGCTTGGTTCCTTCTCTTGAGGTGGTTTTGGATTCTCCAAGGTCACCCCGTGGTGGTCAATGATTGGGTGTTCCTCCAACCCCATCCCTTCCATCTCCTATCTACCACCCCATGAGTTTGTGCCCCTGGTGACCCTCCTGGTTCCTTCTCCTGAGGTGGTTTTGGGTTCTCCAAGGTCACCACGTGGTCACCAATCTCCTCCATCCAGGAGTTCCACGAGGTCCTTCCCCCCATCTCCCACCAACCCCATCACTTTCATTCACTCCAGATGTTCATGCTCCTGGTGACCCTCCCGGTTCCTTCTCCTGAGGTGGTTTTGGGTTCTTCAGCTTCACCACATGGTGACCCCCACCCCCGCCAAGAACCAGGAGGTCCATGTGGTCCTCCCACCCATCTCCAACCCCATCACCTCCACCCACCCCAGGCGTTTGTGACCTCCTGGATGACCCTTCTTGTTCTATCAAGGTGCTTTTGGCTTCTCCAAGGTCACCACGCGGTGAAGAACCAGGTCCTTCCACCCAATCTCCTCCCCAACCCCTTGACCTCCACCTTTCTCCTCCCACCGCCTGCAGGTCTTCGTGCAGCCGGCCAACGTGGCCGTCACCAAGATGGACGTCAACAACCTGGCCATGGTGATGGCCCCCAACTGCCTGCGCTGCCAGTCGGACGACCCGCGGATCATCTTCGAGAACACGCGCAAGGAGATGTCCTTCATCCGTGTCCTCATCCAGCACCTGGACACCAGCTTCATGGAGGGCGTCCTATAGCGGCCGCCACTGCCGCGCCGTCCCCACCCCGCCACCGGCCCCGTCCCGCCCAGAGGGTCAAAGTCCCCAGGTGGTGGCACCTATCTCCTCCACCAAGAGCCAGGAGGTCTCCGTGTGGTTCTCCGTCATGTGGTGAGTTCCATCTTCACCAAGAACCGGGAGGTCCGTGAGGTTCTCCACCACGTGGTGAGCTCCATCTTCACCAAGAACTGGGAGGTCCGTGAGGTTCTCCAACTTCACTGCGTGGTGAGATCCATCTTCACCAAGAACCGGGAGGTCCATGAGGTTCTCCACCACGTGGTGAGCTCCATCTTCACCAAGAACTGGGAGGTCCGTGAGGTTCTCCAACTTCACTGCGTGGTGAGATCCATCTTCACCAAGAACCGGGAGGTCCATGAGGTTTTCCACCACGTGGTGAGCTCCATCTTCACCAAGAACTGGGAGGTCTGTGAGGTTCTCCAACTTCACTGCGTGGTGAGATCCATCTTCACCAAGAACCAGGAGGTCCATGCAGTTTTTCACCACGTGGTGAGCTCCATGTCCACCAAGAACTGGGAGGTCCATGAGGTTCTCCAACTTCACCATGTGGTGAGTTCCATCTCCACCAAGAGCCAGGAGGTCCATGCAGTTCTTCATCATGTGGTGAGCTCCATCTCCACCAAGAACCAGGAGGTCCATGAGGTTCCCCACCACGTGGTGAACTCCATCTCCAGCCAGACCTCACGGACAGAGGGCATCCAGCGATTGTCTCCGTCCCTTCCTGCCCAGATGTGGAGACAAGGAGAAGTCCTTGAGGTCCATCCCGACCTTCTGACCGTGTCACTGCCTGGTTCTTCGCTGGGGTGTCACGAGGAACATCTCGGCTCTGTGGGGTCTCCATGGGGTTGGGAAGGTGGGAGAAGGTCACCAGGGGGACCAGAGTGACAATTGTCCCCCACAGGGAAGAGACCTGGGAGGTCCCCATGGGAGCAGTGGCCTGGGGTGGGGTCATGGTGGCTGATTGTCCATCCTGGAGGAGCTGGGTGGGCCAGATGTCCCCGTGTGTCACCGTGTCCGTCCTGTCCCACACGCTGGCACCACCAGGACCTGTCCCAGCATCCACTGGCTCTGCCCAGCCCTGTTGGACCTGTCCCAGGACCTCTCATCTGCTCCTGCATCTTCTGGGCCCTTCTTGGTGTCCATCATCTCCTTCTGGTCCTACAGGACCCATCTTGGGGTCCAACATCTCTTACTGGTCCTTCTGAACCCATCGTGGTGTCCATCATCAACTCCTGGAGCCATCTTGGGTTCCAACATCTCCTCCTGTCCTCCTGGAGCCATCCTGGGTCCATCATCTCCTCCTGGTCCTCCTGAACCCATCTTGGGGTTCCTCATCTCCTCCTGGTCCTCTTGGAGCCATCTTGGCTCTATCATCAACTCCTGGAGCCATCTTGGTGTCATCATCATCATCATCTCCTTCTGGTTCTATAGGACCTGTCTTGGGCTCCAACATGTCCTCCTTGTCCTTCTGAACCCATCTTGGAGTTCACCATCAATTCCTGGACTGATCTTGGGGTCCAGCATCTCCTCCTCATCCTCCTGAACCCATCTTGGGGTCCATCATCAACTCCTGGAGCCATCTTGGTATCCATCATCTCTTCCTGGTCCTTCTGGACCCATCTTGGGATTCCTCATCTCTTCCTGGTCCTCCTGGAGCCATCTTGGGTTCCATCATCTCCTCCTTGTCCTTCTGAACCCATCATGGTGTCCATCAACAACTCCTGGAGCCATCTTGGGTTCCATCATCTCCTCCTTGTCCTTCTGAACCCATCATGGTGTCCATCAACAACTCCTGGAGCCATCTTGGGTTCCAACATCTCCTCCTTGTCCTTCTGAACCCATCATGGTGTCCATCAACAACTCCTGGAGCCATCTTGGGTTCCATCATCTCCTCCTTGTCCTTCTGAACCCATCATGGTGTCCATCAACAACTCCTGGAGCCATCTTGGGTTCCAACATCTCCTCCTTGTCCTTCTGAACCCATCATGGTGTCCATCAACAACTCCTGGAGCCATCTTGGGTTCCATCATCTCTTCCTTGTCCTTCTGAACCTATCTTGGCCCTCATTATCTCCCCCAGCTTCTCCTGGACCTATTGTTGGTGCCCTTCTCCTCCTTCAGATCCTGCCCAACCCCTCCTAGTGGCCCCAGTCTCCTCCTGGACCCACCTTGGCACCCACCAGCTGCTCCTGGTCCTACAAAACCCACCCAGGACAGCTCTACTTGACCCTTCTGGACCCAGCTCGGTGTCCACCATCTTCTCCTACTTCTTCTGCACCCATCCTGGTGTCCATCATCTTCTCCAGGTTCTCCAGGTCTCACCTTGGTGTCCATCTCCTCCTGGACCCATCCTGGTGTCCATCATCGCCTCCAGAACTCACCTGGGCACACATCTCCACCTGGTCCTGCCCAGCCCACCTCGGTGTCCCCGGTGTCCTCCAGGACCCATCTCGGTGTTGCTGATCTTCTCCTGGACCCATCTTGGAGGCCCCCATCTCCTCCAGGTCCAACCTTGGTGACCCCACCTCTTCCAGATCCAACCTTGGTGCCCCCAAATCTCCTCCAGGTCCCACCTTGGTGCTCCTCAACCCCCTCCAGGACCCACCTGGGCACCGTCATCTGCTCCAGGTCCCACCTGAGCACCCCCAGCTTCCTCCAGGTCCTCCTGGTCCCCCCAGATCTCCACCAGGTCCCACCTTGGTGACCCCGACCAACCTTGGTGCCCCCACCACTTCCAGGACCCATCTTGGTGCCCCCCAATCTCCTCCTTGGTGCCCTCAATCTTCTTCAGGACCAACCCTGGTGGCCTCAGTTTTCTCCAGGACACCATCATCTGCTCCAGGTCCATCCTGAGCACCTCCCACCTTCCTCCAGGACCCACCTTGGTGTCCCCAAGTCTCCTGCAGCCCCCATCTCTTCCAGGTTTCACCTTGGTGACCCCAGATCTTCTCCAGGTCCAACCTTGGTGCCCCCACATCCTCCAGCAGGTCCCCCCTCGGTGTCCCAACCTCCTCCAGGTCCCACCCTGGTGACCCCAAATCTCCACCAGGTTCCACCTCGGTGCTCCCCAAGCTCCAGCAGGACGTCCTTGGTGGCCCCACCACTTCCAGGTCCCACCTTGGTGCCCCCAAATCTCCAGATCCTCCAGGTCACCGTCACCTGCTCCAGGTCCCACCTGAGCACCCCCCCGGTCTCCTCCAGGTCCCACCTTGGTGCTCCCCAAGCTCCTCCACCAGGTCCCACCTTGAGGGACCCCAATCTCAACCAAGTCCCACCTCGGTGGCCCCAAACCTCCACCAGGTTCCACCTTGGTGACCCCAAACCTCCTCCAGGTCCCACATTGGTGACCCCAAATCTCCACCAGGTCCCACCCTGGTGACCTCAAATGTCCATCAGGTTCCACCCTGGTGGTCCCAAACCTCCACCAGGTCTCACCTTGGTGACCCCAAATATCCATCACGTCCCACCTTGGTGACCCCGAATGTTCACCAGGTTCCACCTTGGTGACCCCAAATCTCCACCAGGTCCCACCTTGGTGACCCCGAATGTTCACCAGCTTCCACCTTGGTGACCCCAAATCTCCACCAGGTCCCACCCTGGTGACACCAAATCTCCTCCAGGTCCCCCAAAACAGAGGGGTTTCCAAGGCTGAGGTGGCTCCTCCCATGGGTGGGGGGTCCCCAAAATCCTGGGATGGTCCCCAAGGCAGGGAGGGGATCCCAATGGAGGAGGTCCCAAAAGTGGAGAGTCCCGAAAATGAGGTCCCATGGGTGGGGGGACCCCAAAATTGGGAGGTCCCCAAAATGGGGGTCCCCAGGGTGGAGATGGTCCCCAAAATGAGGGTCCCATGGGTGGGAGGTCCCCAAAGTTGGAGGGGGTCCCCAAAATTGGGGGATCTCAAGGGTGAGGTCCTCAAAATGGAGGTCCCCATGGATGGGGTCCTCAAAATGGGGGGGTCCCATGGAGGGGGTCCCATGGGTGGTAGGTCCCCAAAGTTGGGGGGGTCTCCAGGGTGAGGTCCTCAAAATGGAGGTCCCCAGGGTGGAGATGGTCCCCAAAATGGGGGTCCCATGGAGGGGGTCCCCAAAGTTGGAGAGGGTCCCATGGGTGGGAGGTCCCCAAAGTTGGGGAGGTCTCCAGGGTGAGGTTCTCAAAATGGAGGTCCCCATGGATGGGGTCCCCAAAATGGGGGGTCCCATGGAGGGGGTCCCCAAAATTGAGGGGTCCTCAAAGTAGGAGGGGGTCTCAAGGGTGAGGTCCTCAAAATGGAGGTCCCCGGGGTGGAGATGATCCCCAAAATGGGGGTCCCATGGAGGGGTCCCCAGGGAGGAGGTCCCCAAAGTTGGAGGTGTCTCACGGGTGAGGTCACCAAAATGGGAGGTCCCCAAAATTGGGGGGTCCTCAGAGTGGGAGGAGTCTCATGGGTGGGGTCCCCAAAATGGGGGTCCCATGGGTGGGGGGTCCCCAAAGTGGGAGGAGTCTCATGGGTGGGGTCCTCAAAATGGAGGTCCAATGGGTGCGAGGTCCCCAAAGTTGGGGGGTCTCCAGGGTGAGGTCCTCAAAATGGAGGTCCCCATAGATGGGGTCCCCAAAATGGGGGTCCCATGGGTGGGAGGTCCCCAAAGTTGGAGAGGGTCCCCAAAATTGGGGGGTCTCAAGGGTGAGATCCTCAAAATGGAGGTCCCCATGGATGGGGTCCCCAAAATGGGAGTCCCATGGGTGGGAGGTCCCATGGGTGGGAGGTCCCCAAAACTGGGGGGGTCTCCAGGGTGAGGTCCTCAAAATGGAGGTCCCCAGGGTGGAGATGGTCCCCAAAATGGGGGCTCCCATGGAGGGGGTCCCCAAAGTTGAAGAGGGTCCCATGGAGGGGGTCCCCAAAGTTGGGGGGTCCTCAAAGTGAGAGGGGGGTCTCAAGGGTGAGGTCCTCAAAATGGAGGTCCCCATGGATGGGGTCCCCAAAATGGGGGGGTCCCATGGAGGGGTCCCCAGGGAGGAGGTCCCCAAAATGGGATCCCATGGGTGGGAGGTCCCCAAAGTGGGTGGTCCCCCAAGTTGGACGGAGTCCCATGGAGGGGGTCCCCAAAATTGGGGTGTCCTCAAAGCTGGGGGAATCTCCAGGGCGAGGTTCTCAAAATGGAGGTCTCCAGGGTGGAGATGGTCCCCAAAATGGGGGCTCCCATGGAGGGGAGGTCCCCAAATGGAGGTCACCAGGGTAGAGGTGGTCCCCAAAATGGAGGGGTCCCGGGGAGGGGGTCCCCAAAGTTGGAGAGGGTCCCATGGGTGGGAGGTCCCCAAAGTTGGAGGGGGTCCCCAAAATGGGGAGGTCCCATGGGTGGGAGGTCCCCAAAATTCGGGGATCCTCAAAGTGCGGGGGGTCTCCAGGGTGAGGTTCTCAAAATGGAGGTCCCCATGGATGGGGTCCCCAAAATGGGGGTCCCATGGGTGGGAGGTCCCCAAAGTTAGGTGGGGGTCTCATGGGGGGGTTCCCCAAAGTTGAAGAGGGTCCCATGGGTGGGAGGTCCCCAAAGTTGGACAGAGTCCCATGGAGGGGGTCCCCAAAATTGGGGGATCCTCAAAGTGTGGGGGGTCTCAAGGGTGAGGTCCTCAAAATGGAGATCCCTGGGGTGGAGATGGTCCCCAAAATGGGGGTCCCATGGAGGGGAGGTCCCCAAATGGAGGTCACCAGGGTAGAGGTGGTCCCCAAAATGGAGGTCCCCATGGAGGGGGTCCCCAAAATTGGGGGGGGTCCTCAGAGTGGGAGGACTCTCATGGATGGGGTCCCCAAAATGGGGGTCCCATGGGTGGGGGGTCCCCAAAGTTGGAGGGGGTCTCCAAAATTGGGGGTCTCCAGGGTGAGGTCCTCAAAATGGAGGTCCCTGGGGTGGAGATGGTCCCCAAACTGGGGGTCCCATGGGTGGGGGTCCCCAAACTGGGGGTGGACCCAGCGCTACCTCCCAGCTCTGCTCACTGCCAGGGACCGCCCCCCCTCCCCCGCCTTTTCCTCCGCTTAATCAATCCTTAATTAATTAATCAATCAATCAATCAACCAATCAATCATTCATTTCCGGGAGCCGCTCGTTAATTTTCCAATTCTTTTTTTTTTTTCCGCCGTTTTTTTTTTTGTTTTTTTTTTTCTCTCTCTCGGTTTTAATTCCGTTTTCTTTGTAAACCTCGAGGTTTTTATTTATTATTATTATTATTATTATTAATTAATTATTAAAAAAAAAAAACGACTGGAAAAAAAAAAATAAAAATAAAAATCCGAATTCAAGGGACGGACCCGCCTCTCCCTCAGCGGGATTTTCCCAGGATTCCCCCCCAAATCCCGGGAATTCTCGCGGGAATTCCCTCGGGAATTTTCCTCCCTCACAGAGAGGGGGGTTGGGGTTGGATTTTGGGGTCCCCCCCTCAGGGGCCGCCGAATTCTGTATTTTTTGGGGGGGGGGGCGCTCCGGGCTCCTCCCCTCGCGTGTGAATAAAGCTCCGTATGGAAAAAGCGCTGCTCGTTCCTGGTTTTGGGAATTTGGGGGAATTTTTTGGGAATTTTTGGGGGAAATTTTGGGATTCTGGATGTCGCTGGGGCCGTGCTCCTCCTCTCCCTCCCGGCTGCCGCTTCCGCCCGGAGCCTTTTTAACGCCGCACCCTACCCAGGCGGTGCCGCCCGCATTCCGGTCCCCCAGGGCGCTACTTCCGGTGGCCGCTATCGCCGACAGGGGGGTGAGGCGGTCGCTGTCGCGACTCGGTTTTTATTACCGGGATCAGCAGGGGCAGTGCGGGGGGGGGGCTTATAGGAGAATTTAGAGGGGAAATCCCCCCCAGAACAGCTCCTCCCATCCCAGGGACACCCTAAAATCCCACAGGGAACCCCCAAAACCACCCCAGAGACCCCAAATCCACCCCAGAGACCCCAAATCCTCCCAGAGACCCCAAATCCACCCCAGAGACCCCCAAAACCATCCCAGAGCCCCTCAGAACCACCCCAGAGACCCCAAATCCACCCCAGAGCCCCCCAGAACCACCCCAGAACCCCCCAAATCATCCCAGAGCACCCAAAACCATCCCAGAGACCCCAAATTCATCCCGGAGACCCCAAATCCACCCCAGAGCCCCTCAAAACCATCCCCAAAACCCCAAAACCACCCCAGAGACCCCAAAACCCTCCCAGAGACCCTCAGAACCACCCAGAGACCCCCAAATCCACCCCAGAGACCCCAAAATCCACCCCAGAGACCCCAAAATCCACCCCAGAGCCCCCCAACCACCCGAGACCCCAAAATCCACCCCAGAGACCCCAAAACCACCCCAGAGCCCCCCAAATCATCCCAGAGACCCCAAATCCACCCCAGAGCCCCCCAAATCATCCCAGAGACCCCAAATCCACCCCAGAGCGCCCAAAACCATCCCAGAGACCCCAAAACCACCCCAGAGACCCCAAAACCACCCCAGAGACCCCAAATTCATCCCGGAGACCCCAAAACCACTCCAGAGACCCCAAAATCCTCCCAGAGACCCCAAAACCCTCCCAGAGACCCTCAGAACCACCCCAGAGACCCCAAATCCACCCCAGAGCCCCCCAAATCCACCCCAGAGCCCCCCAAATCCACCCCAAAAGAACCCAAAACCACCCCAGAGACCCCAAAACCACCCCAGAGCCCCTCAGAACCACCCCAGAGACCCCAAAATCCACCCCAGAGACCCCAAATCCACCCCAGAGCCCCTCAGAACCACCCCAGAGACCCCAAAACCATCCCAGAGCCCCCAAAATCCTCCCAGAGCCACCAAAAACCACCCCAAAGACCCACCCCAAACCCCATAAACCACCCCAAAACCACCCCAAAAACCCCAGGACCCCCCTAAAGCAACTCCCTCCGTTCCAGGACCACCCTGAACCACCCCAAGGACCCCCCAGCACCCCAAAATCACCTTAAAGACCCCATAAACCACCCCAAGAGCTCCAGGAGCCCCCTAAAAACCTCTTAAACCACCCCAAAGACCCATCCCAGACCCCATAAACCACCCCAAGGACACCCCAAAAGCTCCAGGACCACCCTAAACCGATCCCCCTCAATTCAGGGATCCCCCAAAATCAACCCAAAGATCCCAAAACCACCCCAAAAACAACCCAGGATGTCCCTAAACCAAACCCTTCACTTCAGGGCCCCCCTAAAGCACCCCAGGGACCCCCCCAGCACCCCAAAATCACCTCCAGGACCCCCTAAACCACCCTAAAAACCCCCTCAGCGCCCCCAAAGCCCCTCAGGGACCCCCAAACCAGCCCCTCCCCCCCCTGCATTCCAAGAATTCCCCCTCAGGGACTTCCCCTCCCCCTCAGGAATTCGGCGCCGCGGCCCCTCAGGAGCACCTGGCGGGGTTTCCGCCGCCGCTCCCGCAGGAATTCCGCTTCCCAGCGCTTCAGCAGCGTCCTCAGCTCCCGGTGCCGCTCCGGAGCCTCGGGATCGGGGATCGGGATCGGGATCAGGCACCGGGATCGGGATCAGGCACCGGGATCGGGATCAGGCACCGGGATCGGGAATCGAGGAAAGCTCTGAGGGAAGCCCGGGGCCGCCTCAGAGCGAACCTCCCGCCCGCGCGCTAGCCAATAGGAACGCAGCGATTAGTGATTGGCAACCAAATAAGCCAATGAGCACCCGAGTACCTCGAAGCGCCCGCCCGCACACCCTCAACCAATGAACAGCGATGGCGAGCATTGACGGACGGTTGTAGGAGCCAATTGAAATGCGAATACCCGCCCCTAGGGTGGATCGCGCTCTCTGATTGGCGGACGCAACGCATAAACCCGGAGGTGGAGCTTCCGTACGGGCAGGGGCGGGTGGGGGCTGCGGGCAGGCGGTGAGTGGGGGACGCCATGTTGGGGGGAGGGCGCCGGGGCCGGTTTGGGGGTTCGGGGGGTCCCTGGGTGGGGGTTCAGGAGATTGGGGGGCTCCTGTGGAGGTTTAGGGGGCCTGGGGGCGCCCTAGGCTGGGTTTAGGGGGTTTGGGGAGGGGTCTCGGCCTGGATCGCGAAGGATGGGAAGGACCCTGTGGGTGGGACGGGCTGGATTGGGGGTCCAGGGGGGTCCCTGAGGTGTTTTTGGGGGGCTGGGGGGTCCCCAGGGCGGGGTGAGGGGGCTGGGGGAGGGGAGGGGTTGCGTTTGGGGGGTCCTCGGTCTGGTTCCAGGGGGGTCCCTGGGCTGGGATTTTGGGGGAGCCGGGAGAGATCTCTGGGTTCGTTTAGGAGGATTTGGGGAGTCCCGGGGCAGGTTTGGGGGTCCCTCGGCTGATTTGGGGGGTTGGGGGTGCCTGGGTTGGGTTTGGGTGGTCCCGGGAGTGGTTTGGGGGTCTCTGGGCCGGTTTTAGGGTCCCCTGAGCTGGTTTTGGGATGTCTGTGGACTGGTTTGGGAATCCCTGGAGTGGTTTGGGGAGGTCCCGGGACTGGTTTGGGGGTCCCTGGACTGGTTTGAGGGGTCCCTGGACTGGTTTGTGGGGTCCCTGGACTGGTTTTGGGGTCCCTGGACTGGTTTGTGGGGTCCCTGGACTGGTTTGTGGGGTCTTTGGACTGTTTTTTGGGGTCCCTGGACTGTTTTTTGGGGTCCCTGAACTGGTTTGAGGGGTCCCTGGACTGGTTTTGGGATCCCTGGACTGGTTTTGGGGTCCCTGAACTGGTTTGAGGGGTCCCTGGACAGATTTTGGGGTCCCTGGACTGGTTTTGGGGTCCCTGAACTGGTTTGAGGGGTCCCTGGACTGGTTTGAGGGGTCCCTGGACTGGTTTGAGGGGTCTTTGGACTGGTTTGGGGTCCCTGGACTGGTTTGAGGGGTCTTTGAACTGGTTTGAGGGGTCTTTGGACTGGTTTTGGGGTCCCTGGACTGGTTTGTGGGGTCTTTGGACTGGTTTGGGGATCCCTGGACTGGTTTGAGGGGTCCCTGGACTGATTTTGGGGTCCCTGGACTGGTTTGTGGGGTCTTTGGACTGATTTTGGGGTCTCTGAACTGGTTTGTGGGGTCTTTGGACTGGTTTTGAGGGGTCCCTGGACTGCTTTGAGGGGTCCCTGGACTGGTTTTGGGGTCCCTGAACTGCTTTGAGGGGTCCCTGAACTGCTTTGAGGGGTCCCTGGACTGGTTTGTGGGGTCCCTGGACTGGTTTTGGGGTTCCTGGGCAGATTCTGGGGTCCCTGAACTGGTCTGAGGGGTCCCTGGACTGATTTTGGGGTCCCTGGACTGGTTTGAGGGGTCCCTGGACTGGTTTGTGGGGTCCCTGGACTGGTTTGTGGGGTCCCTGGACTGATTTTGGGGTCCCTGAACTGGTTTGTGGGGTCCCTGGACTGGTTTGTGGGGTCCCTGGACTGGTTTTGGGGTCCCTGGACTGGTTTTGGGGTTCCTGGACTGGTTTTGGGATCCCTGAACTGGTTTGTGGGGTCCCTGGATTGGTTTGTGGGGTCCCTGGATTGGTTTGTGGGGTCCCTGGATTGGTTTTGGGGTCCCTGGACTGGTTTTGGGGTCCCTGGACTGGTTTGAGGAGCCTCTGGACTGGTTTGAGGGGTCCCTGAACTGGTTTGGGGGGTCCCTGGACTGGTTTAAGGGGTCCCTGGACTGATTTTGGGGTCCCTGGACTGATTTTGGGGTCCCTGAACTGGTTTGAGGGGTCCCTGAACTGGTTTGGGGGGTCCCTGGACTGGTTTAAGGGGTCCCTGGACTGATTTTGGGGTCTCTGGACTGATTTTGGGGTCTTTGGACTGGTTTGTGGGGTCTTTGGACTGGTTTGAGGGGTCCCTGGACTGGTTTGAGGGGTCCCTGGACTGGTTTGAGGGGTCCCTGGACTGGTTTTGGGGTCCCTGGACTGGTTTGGGGTCCCTGAACTGGTTTGAGGGGTCTTTGGACTGGTTTGAGGGGTCCCTGGACTGATTTTGGGGTCCCTGGACCGGTTTGAGGGGTCTCTGGACTGATTTTGGGGTTCCTGGGTATGGTTTGTGGGGTCCCTGAACTGGTTTGTGGGGTCCCTGAACTGGTTTGTGGGGTGCCTGAACTGGTTTAAGGGGTCCCTGGACTGATTTTGGGGTCCCTGGACTGGTTTGTGGGGTCTTTGGACTGGTTTAAGGGGTCCCTGGACTGATTTTGGGGTCCCTGAACTGGTTTGAGGGGTCTTTGGACTGATTTTGGGGTTCCTGGGTATGGTTTGTGGGGTCCCTGAACTGGTTTGTGGGGTCCCTGAACTGGTTTGGGGTCCCTGAACTGGTTTAAGGGCTCCCTGGGCAGATTTTGGGGTCCCTGAACTGGTTTTGGGCTCCCTGGGCAGATTCTGGGGTCCCTGAACTGCTTTTGGGGTTCCTGGGTATGGTTTTTTTCGGGATGCTCCATGACTCCCCATTTTTCAGGAATCTCCACTCCGGCTTCCCCCCCGAACGCCTCCACTTTTCCCTTCCCCACCCCACCCCCCCAAACCCCCATTTTTTTTTTTCTCCCGCAGGTTCCCTTTTTTTTTTTTTTTTTTTTTTTTTTTTTTTTCCGGAAGCTTCCCGGCAATTTCCGCCATGGCTCCCTCGCGCAGCCGCTCCTCCACCCAAATCCCGCCGTGCATCCCCAAGCGCCAACTCCCGCCGGGATATTCCGATTCCCTCCTCTTCCTCTGCGCCCGCCGCATCGTCGCCCACCACCCCCTGCCCATCCTGCCCGCCCTGCCCGCCCACCTCTATCCCATCCTTTTCCAAGCGGCTTTCCTGGACGGGAGGCCCCTGGTGCTGCGGGATTTGGTGACCGCTTGGCCTTTCCCGGTGCTCAACTTCCAACGGTTGGTGGGACGCCGGGAGCTGCTCCGGGATCATCCCTGCAAGCTCTGCGTCCAGGCCGTCATCCTGGCCGTGGTGGCGCAGCTCCGGCGGGAGCTGGAAGAGCCCGGCCGTGATTCCAGGTGGGATTTTGGGGAATTTTGGGGGTTCCTTCAGTTTCTCCGCCTGTTCTGATGTTTTCTCCCCATTTTTTTTTTTGGAGGAATTCTGGGGGTGACCACAACCTTCGTTCCTTCAGTTTCTCAGCCTGTTCTGATGTTTTCTCCCCATTTTTTTTGGGGGGGAATTCTGGGGGTGACCACAACCTTCATTCCTTCAGTTTCTCCACCTGTTCTGATGTTTTCTCCCCTTTTTTTTTTGGGGAATTTTGGGGGTGACCACCACCCTTCGTTCCTTCGGTTTCTCCGCCTGTTCTGATGTTTTCTCCCCATTTTTTTTGGGGGGGAATTCTGGGGGTGACCACAACCTTCATTCCTTCGGTTTCTCCGCCTGTTCTGATGTTTTCTCCCCATTTTTTTTTTTTGGGGAATTCTGGGGGTGACCACAACTTTAATTCCTTCAGATTCTCCGCCTGTTCTGATGTTTTCTCCCCATTTTTTTTGGGGGGGAATTCTGGGGGTGACCACAACCTTCGTTCCTTTGGTTTCTCAGCCTGTTCTGATGTTTTCTCCCCATTTTTTTTTTTTTGGGTATTCTGGGGGTGACCACAACCTTCGTTCCTTCGGTTTCTCAGCCTGTTCTGATGTTTTCTCCCCATTTTTTTTGGGGGGAATTCTGGGGGTGACCACAACCTTCATTCCTTCAGTTTTTCCGCCTGTTCTGATGTTTTCTCCCCTTTTTTTTTTTGGGGAATTCTGGGGGTGACCACAACCTTCGTTCCTTCGGTTTCTCCGCCTGTTCTGATGGTTTCTCCTCATTTTTTTTTTTTGGGAATTCTGGGGGTGACCACAACCTTCATTCCTTCAGTTTCTCCGCCTGTTCTGATGTTTTCTCCCCATTTTTTTGGGGAGGAATTCTGGGGGTGACCACAACCTTTGTTCCTTCGGTTTTTCCGCCTGTTCTGATGTTTTCTCCCCATTTTTTTTTTTTTTGGGAATTCTGGGGGTGACCACAACCTTCATTCCTTCGGTTTCTCAGCCTCTTCTGATGTTTTCTCCCCATTTATTTTTTTTGGGAATTTTGGGGGTGACCACAACCTTCGTTCCTTCGGTTTCTCAGCCTGTTCTGATGGTTTCTCCCCATTTTTTTGGGGGGAATTCTGGGGGTGACCACAACCTTCGTTCCTTCGGTTTCTCCGCCTGTTCTGATGTTTTCTCCCCATTTTTTTTTTTGGGGAATTTTGGGGGTGACCACAACTTTAATTCCTTCAGTTTCTCCGCCTGTTCTGATGGTTTCTCCCCGTTTTGTTTTTTGGGGAATTCTGGGGGTGACCACAACCTTCATTCCTTCGGTTTCTCCACCTGTTCTGATGTTTTCTCCCCATTTTTTTTGGGGGGAATTCTGGGGGTGACCACAACCTTCGTTCCTTCGGTTTCTCCGCCTGTTCTGATGTTTTCTCCCCATTTTTTTTGGGGGGAATTCTGGGGGTGACCACAACCTTCGTTCCTTCGGTTTCTCCGCCTGTTCTGATGTTTTCTCCCCATTTTTTTTGGGGGGAATTCTGGGGGTGACCACAACCTTCGTTCCTTCAGTTTCTCAGCCTGTTCTGATGTTTTCTCCCCATTTTTTTTTTGGGGAATTCTGGGGGTGACCACAACCTTCATTCCTTCGGTTTTTCCGCCTGTTCTGATGTTTTCTCCCCATTTTTTTTTGGGGAATTCTGGGGGTGACCACAACCTTCGTTCCTTCGGTTTCTCTGCCTGTTCTGATGTTTTCTCCCCATTTATTTTTTTTGGGAATTTTGGGGGTGACCACAACCTTCGTTCCTTCAGTTTCTCAGCCTGTTCTGATGGTTTCTCCCCATTTTTTTGGGGGGAATTCTGGGGGTGACCACAACCTTCGTTCCTTCGGTTTCTCCGCCTGTTCTGATGTTTTCTCCCCATTTTTTTTTTTGGGGAATTTTGGGGGTGACCACAACTTTAATTCCTTCAGTTTCTCCGCCTGTTCTGATGGTTTCTCCCCGTTTTGTTTTTTGGGGAATTCTGGGGGTGACCACAACCTTCATTCCTTCGGTTTCTCCACCTGTTCTGATGTTTTCTCCCCATTTTTTTTGGGGGGAATTCTGGGGGTGACCACAACCTTCGTTCCTTCGGTTTCTCCGCCTGTTCTGATGTTTTCTCCCCATTTTTTTTGGGGGGAATTCTGGGGGTGACCACAACCTTCGTTCCTTCGGTTTCTCCGCCTGTTCTGATGTTTTCTCCCCATTTTTTTTGGGGGGAATTCTGGGGGCGACCACAACCTTCGTTCCTTCAGTTTCTCCGCCTGTTCTGATGTTTTCTCCCCATTTTTTTTTTGGGAATTCTGGGGGTGACCACAACCTTCATTCCTTCGGTTTCTCCGCCTGTTCTGATGTTTTCTCCCCATTTTTTTTTTTGAGGGAATTCTGGGGGTGACCACAACCTTCGTTCCTTCGGTTTCTCCGCCTGTTCTGATGTTTTCTCCCCATTTTTTTTTTTGGGGAATTCTGGGGGTGACCACAACCTTCATTCCTTCAGTTTCTCAGCCTCTTCTGATGTTTTCTCCCCATTTTTTTTTGGGGAATTTTGGGGGTGACCACAACCTTCATTCCTTCGGTTCCTCCGCCTGTTCTGATGGTTTCTCCCCATTTTTTTGGGGGGGGAATTCTGGGGGTGACCACAACCTTCGTTCCTTCGGTTTCTCCGCCTGTTCTGATGTTTTCTCCCCATTTTTTTTTTTGGGAATTCTGGGGGTGACCACAACCTTCATTCCTTCGGTTTCTCCGCCTGTTCTGATGTTTTCTCCCCATTTTTTTTTTAAGGGAATTCTGGGGGTGACCACAACCTTCATTCCTTCGGTTTCTCCGCCTGTTCTGATGTTTTCTCCCCATTTTTTTTTTGGGGAATTCTGGGGGTGACCACAACCTTCGTTCCTTCGGTTTCTCCGCCTGTTCTGATGTTTTCTCCCCATTTTTTTGGGGGGGAGTTCTGGGGGTGACCACAACCTTCATTCCTTCAGTTTCTCCTCCTGTTCTGATGTTTTCTCCCCATTTTTTTTTTTGGGGGAATTCTGGGGGTGACCACAACCTTCATTCCTTCGGTTTCTCCGCCTGTTCTGATGGTTTCTCCCCATTTTTTTTTTTGGGGAATTCTGGGGGTGACCACAACCTTCATTCCTTCGGTTTCTCCGCCTGTTCTGATGGTTTCTCCCCGTTTTTTGGTTTTTTTTTATTTCCCTGCAGTTGCCGCCTGCGCGTGCTGGACGTGACGGGAGTTCCGGACGATCCGGCCGGCCGCGCTCCGGACGGGATGAGCGTCTGGTCGGGCACCGTGGCTTTGGCCAAAGCTTGCGTGGAGGTGTCCAAGCACCAGCGGGAATTCCAGAGGCGCGGATCCAAACGGCACAAAGGCCGCTCCGGAGCCGCCACGGCCGCGGCCGCCCCGCAGCCGCCGGGAGTGGACGTCCACGCCGACCTCTTCGTCAACGGGACGTCCTACGGGATCCTGCGCGACGCGCTCCAGACGGCGGCCGCCGGCCCGCTGCGCCTCAAGTGCCGCGAGTTCCAGGCGGAGAAGCTCTCGCTGGCCGGGATCGTCAGCCTGCTGGAATCCATGGATCCCTCCTGCGTCCGGAGGGTGGATCTGCGCTTCCGGAATTTGGGCTTGACCGGGCTCTCGGTGATCCTGCCGCACCTCTCGCGCTTCCCGGAGCTGCGCAGCCTCAAGCTGCAGTACAGCAACGTGGACGTGCGGCGCCCGACGCCGGAATCGGCCATCGGGATCCGCTGCCTGGCCGGGCAGCTGGGAATGCTGCCCAGCCTCCGGGAGCTCAACCTGGGATCCTCCCGGCTCTCCGGGAATCTGCGCCAGATCCTCTGGTGAGTTCCCGGCGGAGCGGCGGCGGTGGGGGGGGGCCTGGCCGGGCCCTTCCGGCGCTCCCGGAGGGATTCCCGGCGGTTGGGGATGGGGATCTTGGGGGTCTTTTCCAGCCGGAGCGATCCCGATGTTCCCGTGATTCCGTTATCCCGATAGTCCCTGACTCGATGGTTTCATTTTCCCGTCGTTCCATGATCCCGTAATCCTGTGATTCCAGGATTCTCAAAGGCTGAACTTGATGATCTTGGAGGTCTTCTCCAACCTCAGTGATCCCATGAATCCAGGATTTCATTATCCCAATATTCCCAGGTTCCCATGATCCCGTTATTCCAATATCTTATGACTCAACAATTCCATGATCCCATAATTCCGTGACCACAAAGTTCCTTGGTTCCAGGAATCTCAAAGGCTGAACTTGATGATCTTGGAGATCTTCTCCAACCTCAGTGATCCCACGATTCCAGGATTTCATTATCTCCATGATCCCATGATTCCGTTATCCCAGCAGTTTATGACTCAATGATTCCATTATCCCATTAACTCGTGATCCTGTAATTCCTTAATTCCAAGAATCCCAAAGGTTGGGCTCGATGGTCTTGAGGGTCTTTTCCAGCCTGAACGTTCCATTGATTCCATGATTTCATTGTCCCAATATTCCCATGATTCCATTATCTCAATCCCCGATTCCAGAATTCCCAAAGTTTGGGCGCAACGTTCTTTGGAGATCTTTTCAACCCATGATTCCAGCATTTCATGATCTCCATGATCCCACAATTCCGTTATCCCAGCAGCTTATGATTCAATGATTCCATTATCCTAAAAATTAATGATCCCATAATCCCTTCATTCCAAGATTCCCAAAGGTTGGGCTCGATGGTCTTGAGGGTCTTTTCCAGCCTGAACGTTCCATTGCTTCCCTGATTTCATTGTCCCAACATTCCCATGATCCCAATATTTTACGACTCAATGGTTCAGTCATCCCATAATTCCACGATCCCATAATTCCTTGATTCCGGGATTCCCAAAGGCCGAATTTGACAATCTTGGAGATCTTCTCCAACCTTCATGACCCCAGGGTCCCATGATCCCGTTATCCCACAATTCTACGATTTCATGACTCCACGATCCCATAATTCCTCGACTCCACAATTCCCAAAGGTTGGACTCGATGATCTCAAAGCCTTTTCCAACTTCAGTGGCTCCATCACCCCGTAACTCCATGATCCCAGAATTCCATGACTCTGCTCCCAGAATCCCAATATCCCGTGACTCCATCATTCCGTAACTCTGGGATCCCAAGGCTCTGTAACTGCACAATTCCCTGGCTCCGTGATCCCATCATTCCGTGATCCTCAAAGGTAAAACCTGATGGGTTTGGGAGACCTTTCCCAACCTGAGTCATTCCGTGATTCCATCACCCCATCATTCCAAAATCCCCGGATTTTCCGAGGTCCAGCTTGATGGTCGTGGAGATCTTTCCCAACTTCAGCCATTCCATAGCTCCATGATTTGATTCCACAATTCCATGATTTCTTGATCCCGTAATTCGACAATTCTCAAACCTCAAACTCTGTGTTCTCAGAGACCTTTCCCAACCTTAATCATTCCATAACTCCATGAACCCATCACGCCAAATTTCCCGGATTTTCAAGGGTCAGACTTGATGTTCTTCAAGACCTTTCCTAATTTCAGCCACTCCACAATTCCATGACTCCTTCATCCCATAATTCCGCGATTCTCAAACCTCAAACTCGATGTTCTCGGAGACCTTTCCCAACCTCAGCGATTCCAGAACTCCATGACCCCATGATCTCATGGATCTGTCATTCCATAACTCTGTGCTCCAACGACCCTCAAATGGCAAACCTGATGGTCTTGGAGACCTTTCCCAACCTCAGCCATTCCAGAACTCCATGACCCCATCATTCCAAAATCCCCAGATTTTCAGCGATCAAACTTGTTCTTGGAGACCTTTCCCAACCTGAGTCATTCCATGATTCCATCACCCCACAATTCCAAAATCCCTGGATTTTTAGGGATTCAGCTTGGTGGTCTTGGAGATCTTTCCCAACTTCAACCACTCCATGATTTGATTCCACAACTCCATGATACCTTGATCCTGTAATTCCACGATTCTCAAACCTCGAACTCTGTGTTCTCAGAGACCTTTGCCAACCTCAGCCATTCCAGAACTCCTTGACCCCATGATCTCATGGATCTGTCATTCCATAACTCTGTGCTCCAATGATCCTCAAATGGCAAACCTGATGTTCTCGGAGACCTTTCCCAACCTGAGACATTCCTGAACTCCATGACTCCATCATTCCAAAATCCCCAGATTTTCAGGGGTCACACCTGATGTCCTTGGAGATCTTTCCCAACCTCAGCCATTCCAGAACTCCATGACCCCATCATTCCAAAATCCCTGGATTTTCAGCATTCAAACTCGATGTTCTTGGAGACCTTTCCCAACCTGAGTCATTCCATGATTCCATCACTCCATAATTCCAAAATCCCAGGATTTCCAGGGGTCAAACCTGATGTTCTTGGAGACCTTTCCCAGCCTCAGCCATTCCAGAACTCCATGACCTCATCATTCCAAAATCCCCAGATTGTCAGGAATCCATCTCGATGTTCTTGGAGACCTTTCCCAACCTCCTCCATCCCACCATTCCCCCATTCCCTGGCTGCAATCCCGGCTCTCATTCCCCGCCTTCCCCCCCGTGAATCCCAACGCCCCCAGCTCCTCCCTGGGGCCTCACCTCTCCCTTTTCCCTCCCTCCAGCGACCTCCAGGCTCCCTTGGAAAGCCTGGAATTGGCCTTCTGCTCCCTGGTCCCCGCCGACCTCGCCTTCCTCTCCCAAAGCTTCCACGCTCCCGCCCTCAAGAGGTTGGACCTGAGCGGCCACGACTTCTCCCAAGGCCTCCTGGAGCCTCTCCGGCTGCTCCTGGAGGAGACCTCGGCCTCGCTGCTGCACCTGGATCTGATGGAATGCCGCATGGCCGACTCCCACCTGGACGCGCTGCTGCCCACGCTGCGGCGCTGCTCCCGCCTGCGCTTCCTGGGACTCTACGGCAATTCCCTGTCCACGGCCGCGCTCAAGGATCTGCTCCAGAAAACCTTGGAGCTGCCCGACCTGCACCTGGTGGTTTATCCCTTCCCCGTCGATTGCTACAAGCCGGAGCCTCCGCGCCGAGTCCCGGGATCGCGGCGGATTTACGAGGATCCCATGGACGGGCACCTGCTGGCGGCGGCCACGGCGGAGATTTCCCAGCTGCTGAAGAATTCCGGGAGGACCGACCTCGTCTGGACTTACAACCCCTACGGCCACGGAGCCCTGGACTACTTCTCCTTGTGACTCGGGAACGGCTCCGGAGCCTCCGGCGCCGGGAAAAGCGCCGCCTCCTCTTCCCCGAAATCCTTTTTTCGCCTCATTCCCGGCGTTTTTCCGCCTCATTCCGGTGGTTTTTTTTCCGGTGGTTTTTTTTTTTTCCCTTTCTTTCGGTGCTTTTCTTGCCTGGTTCCAGTATTTTTCCAGCTCCTCCCACTTTTTCTGCCCCCCCTTTTCTGAGAGTTTTTTGGCCTTGATTTTATAGTTCCCTGCCACGTTTTGAATTTTTTCCTCCCCTCGTCCCGATAGTTTTTTTCCTCCTCGTCCCGATAGTTTTTTTTCCTCCTCATCCCGATATTTTCTCCCCTCATCCCGGCGTTGTTTCTGCCTCACCCCGGTATTCTTCCACCTCATTCCGTTATTTTTTCCATCCCATCCCCGTGTTTTTTCCATGAGGATTGGCTTTGCGCGGCCATTTTTCCGGGAGGCTCCAGGGCTGGATTCCATGGGAAGGTTCTGGAAGCTTCTCCTGGCGTCCGGCCGATCCCGTGGGGAATAAGAATTAAATCGGAAAGAAGCCAATCGTGGCACAGACGGAATTCCGGAGCGGGAATTTTGGAAAGGAACCGGCTCCGGAGGTGATTCCAAAGTGCTGGCAATGGAAATTCCCCAAAATTCCGCGGTGCATCCAACAGGAAGCTCATCCTGGAGCCGGATCTTAGCAGGGACCTGCGGATCCATGGAAAAAAAAAAAAAAGGAGCAGATTCCTGGGAGGAATCCCACGGAGAAAAAAACAAAAAACAAAAACCCAAACCTTTGGAGCAGGATCTTCCCGAAGCGTTGACTCCTTGGAAAAGTCCGCGAGGAATCGCCTTCCGTTGGGACGGAGAAATCCGCGGAAAAACTCCGGCCGCGCGACGGATTCCGGTCGGAAAAAATCCGAGAAAACTTCCCTTGGGGCGGATTCACGGAGCCGTCCACGGAAAACTCGCGGCGGGACGCGTTCGCCTCGCTGAAATTCCGTGGAAAACTCTCGCCCGTGGCGGAGAAATTTTGCCGCGGGATGGATTCGCGTTGGAAAAAAAAAAATCCATGGAAAACTCGCCTGGCTTCCAGAGGGACTTGAGGGGAAGAGGGAACTGGGGGAGGGCAAAGTTGGATTTGGGGGATCCTGTTAACCCTGTTCTGATTCCGTTGGAAATAAACTCGTCGCATCCCAGATCCTGAGTCTGTCGTGCCCGGGGACGGAATTTCCTGAGGGATCTCTCCCGCTTCTCGTCCCCGTCCATGAATCCTCCAGGAGATTTCCTTCATTTCCACCTCCTTTCGGTGTTTTTCCACCTCATCCTGGTGTTTTTCCACCTTTTCCCTCATCCCGGCGGTTTTCAACCTCATTTTTGTATTTTCCCCCTCATCCTGGTTGTTTTCCACCTCATTTTGAAGGTTTTTTTGCTTCATTCTCCCTCATGCTGGTGTTTTTTCCACCTCATTTTGGTATTTTGGCCTTTATCCCATCAAATTCCTACATAATTTTGGTGCTTTCCCCCTTATCCCGGTGTTTTCCCACCTCATTTTCTTTTTTTTTTGCCTCATCCCAGTGTTTTTCCACCACGTCTTATTTCTTTTCCGCCTTATTTTGGTGCTTTCCCACCTCATTTTGGTGCTTTCCCGCCTCATTTTGGTGCTTTTCCACCTCATTTTGGTGGGGTTTTACCTCATTTTGGTGCTTTTCCACCTCATTTTGGTGGTTTTCCCCTCATCCTGGCCGTTTTCCACCTAATTAGGAGGTGTTGGGCCTTATTCATTTGGGATTTTGCCTCATTTCAGTGTTTTCCCCACCTCATTTCCTCCTCATTTCAAGTATTTTCCAGCTCCCTTTGATATTTTTCTCCTCATTTCGATGTTTTCCCCCCTCATATCGCTGTTTTCCCACCTCATTTTGGTGTTTTTCCCGCTCATCCCGTTATTTCCCCGCCTCATTTTGGGGTTTTTCTCGTTTATTTATCATTTTCCCCCCCTCATCCCTGTGGGTTTTCCCTCATCCCGCTCTTTTTCCACCCCATCCCGGCTGTTTTTCTACCTCATCCCGCTGGCTTTTCCCTCATCCCGATCTTTTTCCGCCTCATTTTCCAACTTTTCCCCTCAGCCCCGGTGCCTGTGGGGCCCTGAGGGCCCCTGAGGGAAAATGGCGGGAAGCGGGCGAGGGGGGGCGCATCTATAGGGGCTCTTATGAGGGCAGGAGGGATCCGGGGGGGGGTTTATGGGGTCGCTGAGGTTTTATAGGGCTCCGAGACCCTATAGAGAAGGTCTGGAGGGGTCCATAGATGAGTCTGGGGGATTCTATAGGGTCTGGAGATCTATAGGAGCCCCTATAGCGGCGGGAACACCTTCGGCCCTTCTCCTTCCACCTCCGCTTCCCCCCCGGAACCTTTTCACCGCCGCACCACCCGAGGTGCTCACGCATTCCGGTCCCCCAGGAGGCCACTTCCGGGTGGCGCCGGTCGCGCGGCTGTCGCTGTCGCCTGTCGCGACAGGGAGGCGGCCCGGCCGTGTCGGGGGTCGTCAATCGCTGTCACGATGAGGGCTGGGGCGGTGCTCCGGCTCTGTGCTCGCCCGGGGCTTCAGTACCGGCAGGGGCAGCAGCCGGGGCCTGGAACCCGCGAGTATTTTTATTACGTAGATCACCACGGGCAGGTGAGGGGGGATCCAGAGGGGATCCAGGGGGGATCCAAAGGGGATCTATGGGGGTTGGGGGGTCTGGAGGGTCCTGGGGAACGGATCCCGGGGAGATCCCGCCTGGATCCCGGCCAGATCCCAGAGAGATCCCAAAATAATCACAGGGAGGATCAATCCAGGATGGATCCGAGACAGATCCTGGGTGGATCCCGGCCAGATCCCAGATTAAACCCAGACTAATCCCAGCCAGATCCCAGGTTTAATCCCAGATTTAATCCCAGATTAATCCCAGACAGATAAATCCCAGCCAGATCCCAGATTTATCCCCATTTTAATCCTAGGTTAAATCCCAGACAGATGCCAGGTGGATCCTGGCCAGATCCCAAATTTAATCCCGGATTAATCCCAGACAGATCCTGGTAAAATCCCAGGCAGATCCCAGATTTAATCCGATTTAACCCCAGATTTAATCCCAGATTAATCCCAGATGGGTCCTGGGCAGATCCCAGACTTGATTCCAGATTTAATCCCAGAATAATCCTGGGTAGATCCCAACCAGATCCCAGATTTAATTCCAGATTAACCCCAGATGGATCTCATCCAAATCCCAGATTAATCCCAGACAAATCCCAGATGCATCCTGTCCAGAACCCAGACTTAATCCCAGATTAATCCCAGATTAATCCTAGACAGATCCTGGATGGATCTTGGGCTGATCCCAGATTTAATCACAGATTAATCTTGAGTGGATCCCAGCCAGATCCCAGATTTAGTCCCAGATTTAATTCCAGATTAATCCCAGATGGATCCCAGGCAGATCCCAGATTTAATCCCAGATTAACCCCAGACAGATCCCAGATGGATCTTGGCCAGATCTCAGATTTAAACCCAGATTAATCCCAGACAGATCCCAGATTTAATACCAAACAAATCCCAGATGGATCCCGGCTGGGTCCCAGATTTAATCCCAGATTTAATCCCAGATTAATCCTAGACAGATCCTGGATGGATCCTTGCAAGATCCCAGATTTAATCCCAGATTTAATCCCAGACAGATCCCAGATGGATAGATTTAATCCCATCTTAATCCCATTTTAATCCCAGACAGATTCCAGATTTAATCCCAGATTAATCCCAGATAAACCCCAGATGGATCCCGGCCAGATCCCAGATAAATCCCAGACAGATTCTGGATGGATCCTGGCAAGATCCGAGATTTAATTCCAGGATTAATTCCAGAATAATCCCAGATGGAGCCGGGCCAGATCCCAGATTTAATCCCAAATTTAATCCCAGATTAAAACCCAGATTAATCCCAGACAGATCCAAGATTTAATCCCGAACAAATCCCAGATGGATCCCGGCTGGGTCCCAGATTTAATCCCAGATGGATCCTGGCCAGATCCCAGATTTAATCCCAGATTTAATCCCAGATGGATCCTGGCCAGATCCCAGATTTAATCCCAGATTTAATCCCAGATAAATTCCATTTAATCCCAGATAAATCCCAGATTTAATCCCAGATGGATCATGGCCAGATCTCAGATTTAATCCCAGATTAATTCCATTTAATCCCAGATTTAATCTCAGATTTAATCCCAGATTTAATCCCAGATGGATCCTGGCCAGATCCCGGATTTAATCCCAGATTTAATCCCAGATTAAAACCCAGATTAATCCCAGACAGATCCCAGATTTAATCCCAGACAGATCCCAGATGGATGCCAGCTGGGTCCCAGATTTAATCCCAGATTTAATCCCCGATGGATCCTGGCCAGATCCCAGATTTAATCCCAGATTAATTCCATTTAATCCCAGATTAATCCCAGATTAATCCCAGACAGATCCCAGATTTAATCCCAAATTTAATCCCAGATTTAATCCCAGATTAATCCCAGATTTAATCCCAGATTAATCCCAGATTTAATCCCAGATTAATCCCAGATTTAATCCCCAATGGATCCTGGCCAGATCTCAGATTTAATCCCTGATTATTTCCATTTAATCCCAGATTAATCCCAGATTTAATCCCAGATAAATTCCATTTAATCCCAGATTTAATCCCTGATTAATTCCATTTAATCCCATATTTAATCCCAGATTTACTCCCTGATTAATTCCATTTAATCCCATATTAATCCCAGATTTAATCCCAGGTTTAATCCCAGTCAGATCCCAACCCCCTTTCCCTGGGCTCCGAGCAGATCCCACAAAGATCCCCCGAAGCCGCCGGATCCCACCCAACCCCACAGGGATCCCGAGCGGATCCCAACCCCGGGATCCCGGAGAAGAAAATCCCGGAATTTCTGGGGGGAAATCGGAGCCTTTGAGGTTTTTTCCCGTTTTTTTCCCGTTTTTTTCCCGTTTTTTTCTCCCCCCGCAGCTTTTCCTGGACGACACCAAAGTCAAGAACTTCGTCACCTGCTTCAAAGGTACCGCCCTAATTAGGGCTTAATTGGGATCTGGTTATTAATTAGGGCTTGTTAATTGGGATCTGATGATTAATTAGGGTTGGGTTGCGAGTTGGGATTTGTTCGTTTTGTTAAATTGACGGTTTTGTTAACGCTCTGTTCAGTTTGTTAATTTGATTATTAATTGGGGTTTGAGCCTTAATTAGGATTTAATCCTTAATTGGGGAGGGGGTTGAGCCTTGGGAAGGGGCGGGAAAGGTGGGACCTCCCCCTAATTTGCATATTAATTCCTCTTTAATTAATTGTTCCTTGATTAATGAATGAGTCATTAATTTATTAAATTCTGGATTTGATAGTGGTCCATATATTTAAATTAGATTATTAATTAATCTCATTTAAATGGGATTAATTATTAATTTCCTTAATGGTTAAATTCCTTGATTACTCAGTTGCCAAATTTAAATATTGCCTATTAATCCCTCGTTAATTAATCGTTCCCTGCTTAATGAATTAGTTAAATTCTGGAATTGATAATAGTCCATGAATTTAAATTAGATTATTAATTAATCTAATTTAAATGAGATTAATTCATTTGATAAATTAGAATAATTTGTTAAATTATTAAATTAAAGTAAATTAATCTAATTTAATAAATTGGATTGATTAATTATTAATTTCCTTCATTATTAAATTCCTTAATTCCTAAATGGCCAAATTTAAAAGTTGCTTAACAAATTAAAATATTCCCTAATTAATTAATTTTAAAAATCCATTTTTAATTTAAAAAAAATTCATTTTAGGAAGCATGTCCCCTTCTCAAATCCCTGAAATTCCCACCCAAATTAAAAACTTGCTTAAGAAATTAAAATATTCTCTAATTAATAATTAAACAAATATATTTATTTTAAAAAATAAATTTAGGTTATTACTTAATCTAATTTAAATTAGATTATTAATTTCCTTAATTATTAAATTTCTTAACTACTCAATTGCCAAATTTAAAAATTTCTCAGCAAATTGAAATGTTCCCTAATTAATTAATTTTTTAAAAAGGTATTAATTTAAAAGAAATTAATTTTAGGAAGCATTTCCCCTTCTCAAATCCCTGAAATTCCCACCCAAATTAAAAACTTGCTTAAGAAATTAAAATATTCCCTAATTAATTAATTAAAAAATCAATTTTTAATTAAAAAATAAATTTAAGTTATCAATTTCCTTAATTATTAAATTCCTTAACTACTCAATTGGCAAATTTAAAAATTGCTTAACAAATTAAAACATCCCGTAATTAATTAATTAAAAATCCGTTTTTAGTTGGAAAGAAAATTAATTTTAAGAATCATTTCCCCTTTTTCCAAATCCCTCAAATTTCCACCCCAATTAAAAAAATTGCTCAAGAAATTAAAATATTCCCTAATTAATAATAAATAAATAAATAAATAAATAATCCTTTTTTAATTAAAAGAAAAATAATTTTAGGAAGCATTTCCCTTTCCAAATTCCCTCAAATTCCCACCCAAATGAAAAAATGGTCTAAGAAATTAAAATATACCCTAATTACTTAATTAAAAATCGGTTTTTAATTTGAAAGAAAATTAATTTTAAGAATCTTTTCCCCTTCCCCAATCCCTCAAAAATCCCATAAAAATAATAAAAAAAAACAAACCAAAAAAAACACAAAAAACCTGGAAAAACCCCCAAAAACAGCAACAAAAAAACCCTGAAACTCCCCCCCAAAAAAACCTGAAAAAAAAAACCAAACCCACCAAAAATCCTAAAAAATCCCCCAAAAATCTGAAAAAAATCCCCAAAACCCAAAAAACCCTGAAAAAAACACCCCAAAACAACCAAAAAATTTGAAAAAAACCCCAAAAAATCTGTTAAAAAAAAAACCAAAAAAATCTGTTAAAAAACCACCAAAAAATCTGTAAAAAAACCCCCAGAAATCTGTAAAAAACACCCCAAAAATCTGTAAAAAAAAACCCTAAAAAATCTGTAAAAAACCCCCAAAAATCTGTGTAAAAAACCAAAAAAAATCTGTAAAAAAACCCCCAAAAATCTGGAAAAAACCCACTAAAACTCTGTTAAAAAACCCCAAAAAATCTGTAAAAAAACTCCCTAAAAATCTGTAAAAAAACCCCCAAAAAATCTGTAAAAAAAACCCAAAAAATCTGTAAAAAAACCCCAAAAATCTGTAAAAACCCACCAAAAATCTGTAAAAGAACCCAAAAAAATCTGTAAAAAAAAAACCCCAAAAATCTGGAAAAAAAACCCCAAAAAATTTGGGGGGGAAAAAAATCTGTAAAGAAAACCCCAAAAATCTGTAAAAAAACCCCAGAAAATCTGTAAAAAAACCCCAAAAAAATCTGTGAAAAAACCCCCAAAAAATCTGGGAAAAACCCCCCAAAAAATCTGGAAAAAAAAAAAAATCGGTAAAAAAAAACCCCCAAAAATCTGGAAAAAAAAACCCCAAAAAATCTGTAATTAAAAACCGCCCTAAAATCTGTAAAAAACCTCAAAAAATCTGGAAAAAAAACCCCAAAAAAATCTGGAAAAAACCCCAAAAAATCTGTAAAAAAAACCCCCCAAAATCTTTAAAAAAACCCCAAAAATCTGTTAAAAAACCCCAAAAAATCTGTAAAAAAACTCCCCAAAAATCTGTAAAAAACCCCCCAAAAAATCTGTAAAAAAAACCCCAAAAATCTGTAAAAAACCCCAAAAATCTGTAAAAACCCACCAAAAATCTGTAAAAGAACCCAAAAAATCTGTAAAAAAAAACCTTCAAAAAATCTGTTAAAAACCCACCAAAAATCTGTAAAAAAATCCCAAAAAAATCTGGGAAAAAAATCCCAAAAAATCTGAAAAAAAACCCCAAAAATCTGGAAAGAAAACCCAAAAAATCTGTAAAAAAGCCCCCCAAAAATCTTTAAAAAAAACCCCAAAAATCTGTAAAAATCCCCCCAAAAATCTGTAAAAAAACCCCAAAAATCTGTAAAAAAACCCCAAAAAATCTGGAAAGAAACCCCAAAAATCTGTAAAAACCCCCCAAAAATCTGTAAAAAACCCCAAAAAATCTGGGGGAAAAAAAAAAAACCAAAAAACAAAAAATCTGTAAAAAAACCCCAAAAATCTGAAAAAAACCCCCAAAAATCTGTAAAAAAACCCCAAAAAATCTGTAAAAAAACCCAAAAAATCCTCAAAAAATCCCAATAAATCCAAAAAAAACCCCAAAAAACCAAAACAAAATCCCAACAACCCTTTAATCGCCCATCCCATAATTTTTTCCATCTCCTGACCCCCGAATTTCTTCCTCCATCCCTTTCCCCACCCACGCAGACGTCGCCTTCCTCTCCTTCTTCTTCTCCCGCCTGGAGCGCAACAGCTCCGGGCGCTACCAGGGGCAATTCCCTTTCCTCTCCCGCTGCGGCCGCGAGCGGAATTTCCTGCGCTGCGCCGACCGGCCCGTGGTTTTCACCCAACTCCTGCCCGGCCCCGACGGCCAAGCCCTGCTCTCCTACTGCGGGGGAGGCTCCAAGCTGACGGTGCCGTTCCAACCGGGAATGCTGACGGTGCTGCCGGAGAACGGGCGGCTCTACCACCCGGCGCCGGAGAGAGCCGGAGGGGTGGGCTTGGTGCGTTCGGCCTTGGCGGCCGAGTGGAGCTCGGCGTTCCGCTTCGGCCGAGGGCCCCGGGAGCCGCCGACGGATTTCCTCTGGGAAGGCAGGAGCCACCGGCTGAGCGGGGAGTTGGTGGGGATCCTGCGGGCGGAGAAGCGCGGGGACCAGGGGGAGGCGCTGGCGGAATGAGCGGGGATCATGGGAGATTCCGGAAGGTTCTCGTTGTCTGAGTAATCGGGAAAATTCCCCAAAAAATTCCCCAAAAATTCCCCAAATAAATCGGTGAAATTCCCAAAGAAAAAAGAAGAGTGGAAGTGGCTCCCAAAGATTCTCATTGTCCCCTGAGGAATTGGGAAAATTCCCAAAAAATTCCCAAAAATTCCAAAAAAATCTGTGAAATTCCCCCCCAAAAAAAGAAGAGTGGAAGTGGCTCTGTGGATTCCTCTATGCGAGAGAATTCCCGCTGTTTTCCCGTGAAATTCCCCAAAAAAAAGAAGAGTGGAAGTGGCTCCCAAAGATTCTCATCGTCCCCTGAGGAATTGGGAGAATTCCCAAAAAATTCCCAAAATTTCCCAAAAAATTCCCAAAAAATCCGTGAAATTCCCCCCAAAAAAAGAAGAGCGGAAGTGGCTCCCAAAGGTTCTCATCGTCCTTCGAGGAATCGGGAAAATTCCCAAAAAATTCCCAAAAATTCCCCAAAAAATCCGTGAAATTCCCAAAAAAAACCAGAGTGGAAGTGGCTCCCAAAGGTTCTCATCGTCTCCTGACGAAATTGGGAAAATCCCCAAAAAATTCCCAAAAATTCCCAAAATTTCCCAAAAAATTCCCCAAAAAATCAGTGAAATTTCCCCCCCAAAAAAAAGAAGAGTGGAAGTGGCTCCCAAAGATTCACACCATCCCCTCGAGGAATCGGGAAAATTCCCAAAAAATTCCCAAAAAATTCCCAAAAAATTCCCCAAAAAATCCGAGAAATTCCCAAAAAAAACCCCAAAGGAGCGGAAGTGGCTCCGTGGATTCCTCTTTGCTGGGTCGGGATTTGGGAATTTGGGAGGGATTGGGGTGGAATTTGGGCGGTGGCGGCTCAGGAATCCGTAATTCATTAACGATTAACGATTAATGACTATCCCGTGGGAATGAAGGACATTCCCGGCGCCGGAGAGAGCCGGAGGGGTGGGCTTGGTGCGTTCGGCCTTGGCGGCCGAGTGGAGCTCGGCGTTCCGCTTCGGCCGAGGGCCCCGGGAGCCGCCGACGGATTTCCTCTGGGAAGGCAGGAGCCACCGGCTGAGCGGGGAGTTGGTGGGGATCCTGCGGGCGGAGAAGCGCGGGGACCAGGGGGAGGCGCTGGGATCCCGGCCGGAGTGAGCTGGGATTGCCCCAGGAATGGGAGATTCCAGAAGGTTCTCGGCGTCTGAGTAATCGGGAAAATTCCCCAAAAATTCCCCAAAAATTCCCAAATAAATCGGTGAAATTCCCAAAGAAAAAAGAAGAGTGGAAGTGGCTCCCAAAGGTTCTCACCGTCCCCTTGAGGAATTGGGAAAATTCCCAAAAAATTCCCCAAAAAATCCGTGAAATTCCCCCCAAAAAAGAAGAGTGGAAGTGGCTCCCAAAGATTCTCATCGTCCCCCGAGGAATCAGGAAAATTCCCAAAAAATTCCCCAAAAAAATCCAAAAAATCTCTGAAATTCCCAAAAAAAAAGATGAGAGTGGAAGTGGCTCCCAAAGTTTCTCACCATCCCCTCGAGGAATCAGGAAAATTCCCAAAAAATTCCCAAAAATTCCCTAAAAAATCCGTGAAATTCCCTCCAAAAATGAAGAGTAGAAGTGGCTCCCAAAGGTTCTCACCGTCCCCCGAGGAAATTGGGAAAATTCCCAAAAAATTCCCAAAATTTCCTAAAAAATTCCCAAAAAATCTGAGAAATTCCCCCCAAAAAAAGAAGAGTGGAAGTGGCTCCCAAAGGTTCTCATCGTCCCCTCGAGGAATTGGGAAAATTCCCAAAAAATTCCCAAAATTTCCAAAAAAATTCCCAAAAATTCCCAAAAACTCCATGAAATTCCCCCCTAAAAAAGAGTGGAAGTGGCTGCCAAAGATTTTCATCATCCCCCCGAGGAATCGGGAAAATTCCCAAAAAATTCCCCAAAAATTCCCCAAAAAATCCATGAAATTCCCAAAAAAAATAAGAAGAGTGGAAGTGGCTCCCAAAGATTTTCACCATCCCCTCGAGGAATCGGGAAAATTCCCAAAAAATTCCCCAAAATTCCCCAAATTTCCAAAAAAATTCCCCCCAAAATTCCCAAAAAATCCCTGAAATTCCCAACGAAAAAAGAAGAACGGAAGCTGCTCTGTGGATTCCTCCTTGCGGGGTCGGGATTTGGGAATTCGGGCAGGATTCGGATGGGATTTGGGCGGTGGCGGTTTATGAATCTGTAATTAATTAATGACGAATTAATAATTAACTATTCATTGCTAAATAACTCTTTATTAAAATCCCCATAGGATACAAATTCATTCAGGAAATTCCCGGCGTTTTTTCCACTCCGGATGCGGCAACGAAAATTCCGGGGGGAAAAAAAAACGGGATGAGGGGAGGAAAAAAAAACCATCGGGATGGAGGTGGGAAAACCCCAAAATATTGGGAAAAAAACACCGGGAACGGGGGGGAGGAAAAATCCTGAAATAAACCAGGATAAAAAAAATAAATGAAATAAAAAAAAATAAATGAAATAAAAAAAAAAATAAATGAAATAAACCAGGAAACGTCGGGATGAGGCGGAAAAAACATCCAAACCGGGCCGGAAAAGCACCGAAAGAAAGGGAAAAAATAACCAAAAAAACACCGGGATGAGGCGGAAAAACGCCGGGAATGAGGCGGGAAAAGGATTTTGGGGAAGAGGAGGCGGCGCTTTCCCGGCATTCCCGAGTCACAAGGAGAAATAGTCCAGGGCTCCGTGGCCGTAGGGGTTGCAAGTCCAGACCAGGTCGGTTTTTCCGGAATTCTCCAAAATCCGGGAAAACTCCGCGGCGGCCGCCGCCAGCAGCTCCTGATCCGCCGGTTCCTCCCCGTCCCAGGCCGGATCCGAGGGCGGCTCCGGCTTGTAGCAATCGACGGGGAAGGGATAAACCACCAGGTGCAGGTCGGGCAGCTCCAAGGTTTTCCGGAGCAGATCCTTGAGCGCGGCCGTGGACAGGGAATTGCCGTAGAGTCCCAGGAAGCGCAGGCGGGAGCAGCGCCGCAGCGTGGGCAGCAGCGCGTCCAGGTGGGAGTCGGCCATGCGGCATTCCATCAGATCCAGGTGCAGCAGCGAGGCCGAGGTCTCCTCCAGGAGCAGCCGGAGAGGCTCCAGGAGGCCTCGGGAGAAGTCGTGGCCGCTCAGGTCCAACCTCTTGAGGGCGGGAGCGTGGAAGCTTTGGGAGAGGAAGGCGAGGTCGGCGGGGACCAGGGAGCAGAAGGCCAGTTCCAGGCTTTCCAAGGGAGCCTGGAGGTCGCTGGAGGGAGGGAAAAGGGAGAGGTGAGGCCCGAGGGAGGAGCTGGGGGCGTTGGGATTCACGGGGGGGAACGGCGGGAAATGAGAGCCGGGATTGCAGCCAGGGAATGGGGGAATGGTGGGATGGAGGAGGTTGGGAAAGGTCTCCAAGAACATCGAGATGGATTCCTGACAATCTGGGGATTTTGGAATGGTGGGGTCGTGGAGTTCTGGAATGGCTGAGGTTGGGGAAGGTCTCCAAGAAGATCAGGTGCGACCACTGAAAATCTTGAGATTTTGGAATGATGGGGTGGTGGAATTAAGGAATGTCTCAGGTTGGGAAAGGTCTCCAAGAACATCAAGTTTGCCATTTGAGGATCGTTGGAGCACAGAGTTATGGAATGGCAGATCCATGAGATCATGGGGTCATGGAGTTCTGGAATGGCTGAGGTTGGGAAAGGTCTCTGAGAACATCGAGTTTGAGGTTTGAGAATCGTGGAATTATGGGATGAAGGAATCATGGAATTGTGGAATGGCTGATGTTGGGAAAGGTCTTGAAGAACATCAAGTTTGACCCTTGAAAATCCGGGGAATTTGGAGTGATGAGTTCATGGAGTTATGGAATGATTAAGGTTGGGAAAGGTCTCCAAGAACATCGAGATGGATTCCTGACAATCTGGGGATTTTGGAATGGTGGGATCGTGGAGTTCTGGAATGGCTGAGGTTGGGAAAGGTCTCCAAGAACATCAGGTGTGAGCCCTGGAAAGCCTGGGATTTTGGAATGACGGGGTGATGGAACAATCATGGAATGACTCAGGTTGGGAAAGGTCTCCAAGAACATCGAGTTTGAACCCTGAAAATCCGGGGATTTTGGAATAATGGGGTCATGGAGTTATGGAATGGCTGAGGCTGGGAAAGGTCTCCGAGAACATCAGGTTTGCCATTTGAGGATCATTGGAGCACAGAGTTATGGAATGACAGATCCATGAGATCATGGGGTCATGGAGCTATGGAATGGCTGAGGTTGGGAAAGGTCTCCGAGAACATCGAGTTTGATCCCTGAAAATCCAGGGGTTTTGGAATGATGGAGTCATGGAATTATTGAATGGCTCTGGTTGGGAAAGGTCTGCAAGAACATCAGGTTTGACCAATGAAAATCTTGGGATTTTGGAATGATGGGGTGATGGAATCATGGGATGACTCAGGTTGGGAAAGATCTCCAAGAACATCAAGTTTGACGTTTGAGGATCATTGGAGCACAGAGTCATGGAATGGTAGATCCATGAGAACATGGGGTCATGGAGCTATGGAATGGCTGACTTTGGGAAAGGTCTCCAAAGATATCAAGGTGGATTCCTGAAAATCTGGAGGTTTAGGAATGATGGAGTCATGGAGTTATTGAATGACTCTGGTTGGGAAAGGTCTCCAAGAACATCAAGTTTGATCCCTGAAAATCCAAGGGTTTTGGAATTATGGAATCATGGAATTACGGAATGACTCTGGTTGGGAAAGGTCTCCAAGAACATCAGGTTTGCCATTTGAGGATCATTGGAGCACAAAGTTATGGAATGGTAGATTCATGAGATCATGGGGTCATGGAGCTATGGAATGGCTGAGGTTGGGAAAGGTCTCCGAGAACATCGAGTTTGAGGTTTGAGAATCGTGGAATTATGGGATGAAGGAGTCATGGAATTGTGGAATGGCTGATGTTGGAAATGGTCTTGAAGAACATCAAGTTTGACCCCTGAAAATCCGGGGAATTTGGAATGATGAGATCATGGAGTTATTGAATGACTCTGGTTGGGAAAGGTCTCCAAGAACATCAGGTTTGACCAATGAAAATCCAGGGATTTTGGAATGATGGGGTCATGGAGTTCTGGAATGGCTGAAGTTGGGAAAGGTCTCCGAGAACATCGAGTTCGAGGTTTGAGAATCGTGGAATTACAGGATCAAGGAATCATGGAGTTGTGGAATCAAATCATGGAGTGGTTGAAGTTGGGAAAGATCTCCAAGACCACCAAGCTGGACCCCTAAAAATCCAGGGATTTTGGAATTGTGGGGTGATGGAATCATGGAATGACTCAGGTTGGGAAAGGTCTCCAAGAACAAGTTTGATCCCTGAAAATCTGGGGATTTTGGAATGATGGGGTCATGGAGTTCTGGAATGGCTGAGGTTGGGAAAGATCTCCAAGGACATCAGGTGTGACCAATGAAAATCCAGGGATTTTGGAATGATGAGATCATGGAGTTCTGGAATGGCTGAGGTTGGGAAAGATCTCCACGACCATCAAGTTGGACCCCTCAAAATCCAGGGATTTTGTAATTGTGGGGTGATGGAATCATGGAATGACTCAGGTTGGGAAAGGTCTCCCAGACCCATCAGGTTTTACCTTTGAGGATCACGGAATGATGGGATCACGGAGCCAGGGAATTGTGCAGTTACAGACCCTTGGGATCCCGGAGTTACGGAATGATGGAATCACAGGATGTTGGGATTCTGGGAGCAGGGAGTCACGGAATTCTGGGATCATGGAGTTACGGGGTGATGGAGCCACTGAAGTTGGAAAAGGCTTTGAGATCATCGAGTCCAACCTTTGGGAATCGTGGAATTGAGGAATTATGGGATCGTGGAGTCATGAAATCGTAGAATTGTGGGATAACGGGATCATGGGAACCTGGGGTCACGAAGGTTGGAGAAGATCTCCAAGATTGTCAAATTCAGCCTTTGGGAATCCCGGAATCAAGGAATTATGGGATTGTGGAATTATGGGATGACTGAACCATTGAGTCGTAAAATATTGGGATCATGGGAATATTGAGACAATGAAATCAGGGAACCAATGGAACGTTCAGGCTGGAAAAGACCCTCAAGACCATCGAGCCCAACCTTTGGGAATCTTGGAATTAAGGGATTATGGGATCATGAATTTTTGGGATAATGAAACCATTGAGTCATAAACTGCTGAGATAACAGAATTGTGGGATCACGGAGATCAGGAAATCCTGGAATCGTGGAATCACTGAGGTTGGAAAAGATTGTGAAGTTCAGCCTCCATAGGAATATTGGGATAACGAAACGCTGGAATCACGAGGTCACTAAGATTGGAAGAAATCTCCAAAGACCATAAAGCCCAAACTTTGGGAATTCTGGTATCAAGGAATTACGGGATAACGGAATGGTGGGAATATTGGGATAATGAAATCCTGGAACCATGGTGTCACTAGGGTTGGAAAAGACCTCCGAGATTGTACAGTTCAGCCTTTGAGAATCCTGGAATCACAGAATGTTGGGATGGTGGAATTATGGGATGACAGAATCACTGAGTCGCAAACCATTGGGATAACGGAATCCTGGGAATATTGGGACAATGAAATCAGGGAACCAATGGAACGTTCAGGCTGGAAAAGACCCTCAAGACCATCGAGCCCAACCTTCGGGATTCTTGGAATTAAGGAATTATGGGATCACGAGTTAATGGGATAATGAAATCATGGGATCATGGAGATCAGGAAATCCTGGAATCGTGGGATCACTGAGGTTGGAGAAGATCGTGAAGTTCAGCCTTTGAGAATCCTGGAATGAAGGAATTGTGGGAAAACGGAATTGTTAGGAGTTATTGGGATAACAGGATCATGGGAATATAAGAATATTGGGATAATAAAGCCTTGGAATCGTGAGCTCACTGAGGTTGGAGAAGACCTCCAAGATCATCAAGTTCAGCCTTTGAGGTTCCTGGAACCAAGGAACTTTGTGGTTACGGAATTAAGGGATCATAGAATTGTTAAGTCATAAGCTATTGGAATAACGGGATCATGGAACCTGGGCATATTGGGATGATGAAATCCTGGATTCATGGGATCACTGAGGTTGGAGAAGATCTCCAAGATGATCAAGTTCAGCCCTTGAGAATCCTGGAATCACAGGATTACGGGATCACGGAACGACGGGAAAATGGAACCATCGAGTCAGGGACTATCGGGATAACGGAATCACGGGAACATCGGGATCGCTCCGGCTGGAAAAGACCCCCAAGATCCCCATCCCCAACCGCCGGGAATCCCGCCGGGAGCGCGGGAAGGGCCCGGCCAGGCTCCCCCCGCCGGGAACTCACCAGAGGATCTGGCGCAGATTCCCGGAGAGCCGGGAGGATCCCAGGTTGAGCTCCCGGAGGCTGGGCAGCATTCCCAGCTGCCCGGCCAGGCAGCGGATCCCGACGGCCGATTCCGGCGTCGGGCGCCGCACGTCCACGTTGCTGTACTGCAGCTTGAGGCTGCGCAGCTCCGGGAAGCGCGAGAGGTGCGGCAGGATCACCGAGAGCCCGGCCAAGCCCAAATTGTTGAATCTCAGATCCACCCTCCGCAGTCGGGACGGATCCACGGATCCCAACAGAGTCACGATTCCGGCGGCCGAGAGTTCCTCCGCCTGGAACTCGCGGCACTTGAGGCGCAGCGGGCCGGCGGCCGCCGTCCGGAGCGCGTCGCGCAGGATCCCGTAGGACGTCCCGTTGACGAAGAGGTCGGCGTGGACGTCCACTCCCGGCGGCTGCGGGGCGGCCGCGGCCGTGGCGGCTCCGGAGCGGCCTTTGTGCCGTTTGGATCGGCGCCTCTGGAATTCCCGCTGGTGCTTGGAGACCTCCACGCAAGCTTTGGCCAAAGCCACGGTGCCCGACCAGACGCTCATCCCGTCCGGAGCGCGGCCGGACGCCGAATCCGGGAGTCCCGTCATGTCCAAGACGCGTAGCCTGGAAAAATGGGAATGATCCATCAACAAACCAGCTGTGGTTGGAGGAATGGGAGAAACGAAGGGTGTGGTCACCCCCCCAAAAAAAATGGGGAGAAAACATCAGAACAGGCGGAGAAACCGTGAATCCGAAAATCCGTGAAATTCCCAAAAAAAAAGAAGAGTGGAAGTGGCTCCCAAAGATTCTCACCGTCCCCTCGAGGAATTGGGAACATTCCCAAAAAATTCCCCAAAAAAATCTGTGAAATTCCCCAAAAAAAAGAAGAGTGGAAGTGGCTCTGTGGATTCCTCCTTGCGAGAAAATTCCAGCTGTTTTCCCGTGAAATTCCCAAGAAAAATAAGAAGAGTGGAAGTGGCTCCCAAAGATTCTCATCGTCCCCTGACGAAATTGGGAAAATTCCAAAAAAATTGCCAAAAATTCCCAAAATTTCCCAAAAATTCCCAAAAATTCTCAAAAAATACCCCAAACTTCCCAAAAAAAAAAAAAAGAAGAGTGGAAATGGCTCCCAAAGATTCTCATCGTCCCCCGAGGAATTGGGAGAATTCCCAAAAAATTCCCCAAAAATTCCCCAAAAAATCCATGAAAATCCCAAAAAAAAACCCCAAAAGAGTGGAAGTGGCTCTGTGGATTCCTCTTTGCCGGGTCGGGATTTGGGAATTTGGGAGGGATTGGGGTGGAATTTGGGCGGTGGCAGCTTAGGAATCCGTAATTAATTAACGAGTAACGATTAATGACTATCCCGTGGGAATGAAGGACATTCCCGGCGCCGGAGAGAGCCGGAGGGGTGGGCTTGGTGCGTTCGGCCTTGGCGGCCGAGTGGAGCTCGGCGTTCCGCTTGGGCCGAGGGCCCCGGGAGCCGCCGACGGATTTCCTCTGGGAAGGCAGGAGCCACCGGCTGAGCGGGGAGTTGGTGGGGATCCTGCGGGCGGAGAAGCGCGGGGACCAGGGGGAGGCGCTGGCGGAATGAGCGGGGATCATGGGAGATTCCGGAAGGTTCTCGTCGTCTGAGTAATCGGGAAAATTCCCCAAAAATTCCCCAAAAATTCCCAAATAAATCGGTGAAATTCCCAAAGAAAAGAGTGGAAGTGGCTGCCAAAGATTCCCATCATCCTCTTGAGGAATCGAGAAAATTCCCAAAAAATTCCCCAAATTTCCCAAAATTTCCCAAAAGATTCCCAAAAAAAATTCCCAAAAAAATCAGTGAAATTCTCAAATAAAAAAGAGTGGAAGTGGCTCTGTGGATTCCTCCTTGCGAGAAAATTCCCGCTGTATTCCCGTGAAATTCCCAAAAAAAAAGAGAAGAGTGGAAGTGGCTCCCAAAGATTCTCATCGTCCCCCAAGGAATCAGGAAAATTCCCAAAAAATTCCTCAAAAAAATCCCCAAAAAATCTGTGAAATTCCCAAAGAAAAGAAGAGCGGAAGTGGCTCTGTGGATTCCTCTTTGCCGGGTCGGGATTTGGGAATTTGGGAGGGATTGGGGTGGAATTTGGGCGGTGGCAACTTAGGAATCCGTAATTAATTAACGATTAACGATTAATGACTATCCCGTGGGAATGAAGGACATTCCCGGCGCCGGAGAGAGCCGGAGGGGTGGGCTTGGTGCGTTCGGCCTTGGCGGCCGAGTGGAGCTCGGCGTTCCGCTTCGGCCGAGGGCCCCGGGAGCCGCCGACGGATTTCCTCTGGGAAGGCAGGAGCCACCGGCTGAGCGGGGAGTTGGTGGGGATCCTGCGGGCGGAGAAGCGCGGGGAGGCGCTGGGATCCCGGCCGGAGTGAGGTGGGATAATGGGAGATTCCCGAAGGTTCTCATTGTCTGAGTAATCGGGAAAATTCCCAAATAAATCGGTGAAATTCCCAAAAAAAAAAGAAGAGTGGAAGTGGCTCCAAAAGGTTCTCATCGTCCCCCAGGAATCAGGAAAATTCCCAGAAAATTCCCAAAAATTCCCCAAAAAATTCTCAAAAATTCCCCCCAAAAAAAGAAGAGCAGAAGTGGCTCCCAAAGATTCTCATTGTCCCCCAGGAATAGGGAAAATTCCCAGAAAATTCCAAAAAAATTCCCAAAAAATCCGAGAAATTCCCCCCAAAAAAAGAAGAGTGGAAGTGGCTCCCAAAGATTCTCATCGTCCCCTGACGAAATTGGGAAAATTCCCAAAAAATTCCCAAAAATTCCCCCAAAAATTCTCCAAAATTCCCAAAAAATCCGAGAAATTCCCCCCCAAAAAAGAAGAGTGGAAGTGGCTCCCAAAGAATCTCACCATCCCCTGAGGAATCGGGAAAATTCCCAAAAAACTCCCAAAAAATTCCCAAAATTTCCCAAAAATTCCCAAAAATTTCAAAAAAATTCCCAAAAACTCCATGAAATCCCCCCCCAAAAAAAGACTGGAAGTGGCTCCCAAAGATTCTCACCATCCCCTGAGGAATCGGGAAAATTCCCGCCGTTTTCCCATGAAATTCCCAAAAAACAGAAGAGTGGAAATGGCTCTGTGGATTCCTCCTTGCCGGGTCGGGATTTGGGAATTTGGGCGGGATTGGGGTGGAATTTGGGCGGTGGCGGTTTATGAATCCGTAATTCATTAACGATTAACGATTAATGACTATCCCGTGGGAATGAAGGACATTCCCGGCGCCGGAGAGAGCCGGAGGGGTGGGCTTGGTGCGCTGGGCCTTGGCGGCCGAGTGGAGCTCGGCGTTCCGCTTCGGCCGAGGGCCCCGGGAGCCGCCGACGGATTTCCTCTGGGAAGGCAGGAGCCACCGGCTGAGCGGGGAGTTGGTGGGGATCCTGCGGGCGGAGAAGCGCGGGGACCAGGGGGAGGCGCTGGGATCCCGGCCGGAGTGAGCTGGGATTGCCCCAGGAATGGGAGATTCCCGAAGGTTCTCGTCGTCCTTCGAGGAATCGGGAAAATTCCCCAAAAATTCCCAAATAAATCGGTGAAATTCCCAAAGAAAAGAGTGGAAGTGGCTGCCAAAGATTCTCACCGTGCCCTTGAGGAATTGGGAGACTTCCCAGAAAATTCCCCAAAATTCCCAAGATTTCCCAAAAAATTCCCCAAAAAATTCCCAAATAAATTGGTGAAATTCCCAAAGAAAAAAGAAGAGCAGAAGTGGCTCTGTGGTGTGGGAAAATTCAGGCCATTATCCCGTAAAATTCCCAAAAAAAAAAAAGAAGAGTGGAAGTGGCTCCCAAAGATTCTCATCATCCCTTTGAGGAATTTGGAATATTCCAAAAAAATTCCCAAAATTTCCCAAAATTTCCAAAAAAATTCCAAAAAAATCTGAGAAATTCCCAAAAAAAAAAGAAGAGCGGAAGTGGCTCCCAAAGATTTTCACCGTCCCCCAAGGAATCGGAGAAACTCCCAAAAAATTCCCCAAAAATATCTGTGAAATCTCCAAAAAAAAAAGAAGAGTGGAAGTGGCTCCCAAAGATTCTCATCATCCCCCGAGGAATCGGGAAAATTCCCAGAAAATTCCCCAAAAATTCCCCCAAAAATCCATGAAATTCCCAAAAAAAAACCCCAGAAGAATGGAAGTGGCTCTGTTGACTCCTCCTTGCCGGGTCGGGATTTGGGAATTTGGGAGGGATTGGGGTGGAATTTGGGCGGTGGCGGTTCAGGAATCCGTAATTCATTAACGATTAACGATTAACGACTATCCCGTGGGAATGAAGGACATTCCCGGCGCCGGAGAGAGCCGGAGGGGTGGGCTTGGTGCGTTCGGCCTTGGCGGCCGAGTGGAGCTCGGCGTTCCGCTTCGGCCGAGGGCCCCGGGAGCCGCCGACGGATTTCCTCTGGGAAGGCAGGAGCCACCGGCTGAGCGGGGAGTTGGTGGGGATCCTGCGGGCGGAGAAGCGCGGGGACCAGGGGGAGGCGCTGGCGGAATGAGCGGGGATCATGGGAGATTCCGGAAGGTTCTCGTCGTCTGAGTAATCCCCAAAAATTCCCAAATAAATCGGTGAAATTCCCAAAGAAAAAAGAAGAGTGGAAGTGGCTCCCAAAGGTTCTCACCATCCCCCAAGGAATCAGGAAAATTCCCAAAAATTCCCCAAAAATTTCTCAAAAATTCCCCCCAAAAAAAGAAAAGCAGAAGTGGCTCCCAAAGATTCTCATTGCCCCCCAGGAATAGGGAAAATTCCCAGAAAATTCCCAAAAAATTCCCAAAAAATCCGAGAAATTCCCCCCAAAAAAAGAAGAGTGGAAGTGACTCCAAAAGGTTTTCATCGTCCCCCAAGGAATCGGGAAAATTCCCAAAAAATTCCCAAAAATTCCCCAAAAAATCCGTGAAATTCCCAAAAAAAAAACCCCAAAAGAGTGGAAGTGGCTCTGTGGATTCCTCTTTGCCGGGTCGGGATTTGGGAATTTGGGAGGGATTGGGATGGAATTTGGGTGGTGGCGGCTTAGGAATCCGTAATTCATTAACGATTAACGATTAACGAATATCCCGTGGGAATGAAGGACATTCCCGGCGCCGGAGAGAGCCGGAGGGGTGGGCTTGGTGCGTTCGGCCTTGGCGGCCGAGTGGAGCTCGGCGTTCCGCTTCGGCCGAGGGCCCCGGGAGCCGCCGACGGATTTCCTCTGGGAAGGCAGGAGCCACCGGCTGAGCGGGGAGTTGGTGGGGATCCTGCGGGCGGAGAAGCGCGGGGACCAGGGGGAGGCGCTGGGATCCCGGCCGGAGTGAGGTGGGATTGGCCCAGGAATGGGAGATTCCCGAAGGTTCTCGTCGTCCTTCGAGGAATCGGGAAAATTCCCCAAAAATTCCCAAAAAATTCCCCAAAAATTCCCCAAATAAATCGGTGAAATTCCCAAAGAAAAAAGTGGAAGTGGCTCCCAAAGATTCTCATCGTCCCCTTGAGGAATTGGGAGAATTCCCAGAAAATTCCCCAAAAATTCCCAAAATTTCCCAAAAAATTCCCCAAAAATTCCCCAAAAAATCAGTGAAGTTCTCAAATAAAAAAGAGTGGAAGTGGCTCCCAAAGATTCTCATCGTCCCCTCGAGGAATCGGGAAAATTCCCTAAAAATTCCCAAAAATTCCCAAAATTTCCCAAAAAATTCCCAAAAAATCTGTGAAATTTCCCAAAAAAAGAAGAGCGGAAGTGGCTCCCAAAGATTCTCACCATCCCCCAAGGAATCGAGAAAATTCCTAAAAAATTCCCAAAAATTCCCAAAATTTCCCAAAAAATCCCCCAAAAAGTCTGTGAAATTCCCCCCCAAAAAAAGAAGAGTGGAAGTGGCTCCCAAAGATTCTCACCGTCCCCTTGAGGAATTGGGAGAATTCCCAGAAAATTCCCAAAAATTCCCCAAAAAATCCATGAAATTCCCCCCCAAAAAAAGAAAAGCGGAAATGGCTCCCAAAGATTCTTGCCATCCCCTAAAGAATCAGGAAAATTCCCAAAAAATTCCCAAAAATTCCCAAAATTTCCCAAAAAATTCCCAAAAACTCCATGAAATTCCCCCCTAAAAAAGAGTGGAAGTGGCTCCCAAAGATTCTCACCATCCCCTGAGGAATTGGGAAAATTCCCAAAAAATTCCCAAAAATTCCCCAAAAAATCCGAGAAAATCCCAAAAAAACCCCCAAAACAGTGGAAGTGGCTCTGTGGATTCCTCCTTGCAGGGTCAGGATTTGGGAATTTGGGAGGGATTGGGGTGGAATTTCGGCGTTGGCAACTTAGGAATCCGTAATTCATTAACGATTAACGATTAACAAATATCCCGTGGGAATGAAGGACATTCCCGGCGCCGGAGAGAGCCGGAGGGGTGGGCTTGGTGCGTTCGGCCTTGGCGGCCGAGTGGAGCTCGGCGTTCCGCTTCGGCCGAGGGCCCCGGGAGCCGCCGACGGATTTCCTCTGGGAAGGCAGGAGCCACCGGCTGAGCGGGGAGTTGGTGGGGATCCTGCGGGCGGAGAAGCGCGGGGACCAGGGGGAGGCGCTGGCGGAATGAGCGGGGATCATGGGAGATTCCGGAAGGTTCTCATTGTCTGAGGAATCGGGAAAATTCCCCAAAAATTCCCCAATAATTCCCAAATAAATCGGTGAAATTCCCAAAGAAAAAAGAAGAGTGGAAGTGGCTCCCAAAGATTCTCATTGTCCCCTGAGGAATTGGGAAAATTCCCAAAAATTCCCAAAAAATTCCAAAAATACCCAAAAAATTCCGAGAAATTCCCAAAAAAAAAAGAAGAGTGGAAGTGGCTCCCAAAGATTCTCACCATCCCCTCAAGGAATCGGGAAAATTCCCAAAAATTTCCAAAATTTCCCAAAATTTCTCAAAAAATTCCCAAAAAAACCCAGTGAAATTCCCCCCCCAAAAAAAGAGTGGAAGTGGCTCCCAAAGATTCTCACCGTCCCCTGACGAAATTGGGAAAATTCCAAAAAAATTCCCAAAAAATTTCCCAAAAAACCCCATGAAATTCCCAAAAACAACCAGAGTAGAAGTAGCTCCCGAAGATTCTCATCGTCCCCTGAGGAAATTCGGAAAATTCCAAAAAAATTCCCAAAATTTCCCAAAAAATTCACAAAAAATCTGAGAAATTCCCAAAAACAACCAGAGTGGATGTGGCTCCCAAAGATTCTCATCGTCCCCCAGGGGACCAGGAAAATTCCCCAAAAATTCCCCAAAAATTCCCCAAAAAATCCGTGAAATTCCCAAAAAAAAAACCCCAGAAGAGCGGAAGTGGCTCTGTTGACTCCTCTTTGCCGGGTTGAGATTTGGGAATTTGGGAGGGATCGGGGTGGAATTTGGGTGGTGGCGGTTCAGGAATCCGTAATTCATTAACGATTAACGATTAACGACTATCCCGTGGGAATGAAGGACATTCCCGGCGCCGGAGAGAGCCGGAGGGGTGGGCTTGGTGCGTTCGGCCTTGGCGGCCGAGTGGAGCTCGGCGTTCCGCTTCGGCCGAGGGCCCCGGGAGCCGCCGACGGATTTCCTCTGGGAAGGCAGGAGCCACCGGCTGAGCGGGGAGTTGGTGGGGATCCTGCGGGCGGAGAAGCGCGGGGACCAGGGGGAGGCGCTGGCGGAATGAGCGGGGATCATGGGAGATTCCGGAAGGTTCTCGTCGTCTGAGTAATCGGGAAAATTCCCAAAAAATTCCCCAAAAATTCCCAAATAAATCGGTGAAATTCCCAAAGAAAAAAGTGGAAGTGGCTGCCAAAGATTCTCACTGTCCCCTTGAGGAAATTGGGAAAATTCCAAAAAAATTCCCCAAAATTCCCAAAAAAATCTGTGAAGTTCCCCCCAAAAAAAGAAGAGCAGAAGTGGCTCCCAAAGATTCTCATCGTCCCCTGAGGAATCGAGAAATTCCCAAAAAATTCCCCAAAAAATCCGTGAAATTCCCAAAAAAAAAAAGAAGAGTGGAAGTAGCTCCCGAAGATTTTCATCATCCCCCAGGGGATCAGGAGAATTCCCAAAAAATTCCCCAAATTTCCAAAAAAATTCCCAAAAATTCCCCCAAAAATCCATGAAATCCCCCCCCAAAAAAGAAGAGTGGAAGTGGATCTGTGGATTCCTCCTTGCGGGGTCGGGATTTGGGAATTTGGGAGGGATTGGGGTGGAATATGGGCTGTGGCGACTTAGGAATCCGTAATTAATTAATAATTAACTAACAATTAGTATCCCGTGGGAAATGGGGGGCAGAGGTTGAGGTGGTTGAATCCCGCGTGGAATGAGTTGGGATTTCCCAGAGATTTTACCCGGGAAATGGGAGATTCCCAAAGGTTCTCATCATCCCCCGAGGAATCGGGAAAATTCTAAAAAAATTCCCAAAAATTCCCCAAATTTCCCAAAAAATTCCCAAAAATTCCCAAAAACTCCATGAAATTCCCCCCCCAAAAAAAGAGTGGAAGTGACTCCCAAAGTTAGTTTCTCATCATCCCCTCGAGGAATTGGGAATATTCCCAGAAAATTCCCAAAAATTCCCAAAAAAATCCGAGAAATTCCCAAAAAAAAAGAAGAGTGGAAGAGGCTCCCAAAGATTCTCATTATCCCCTGACGAAATTGGGAAAATTCCCAAAAAATTCCCAAAAATTCCCAAAATTTCCCAAAAAATTCCCCAAAAATCCGAGAAATTCCCCCCAAAAAAGAAGAGTGGAAGTGGCTCCCAAAGATTCTCACCAACCCCTCAAGGAATCGGGAAAATTTCAAAAAAATTCCCAAAAATTCCCCAAATTTCCCAAAAAATTCCCAAAAATTCCCCCAAAAATCCATTATATCCCCCCCAAAAAAAGAAGAGTGGAAGCCGCTCTGTGGATTCCTCCTTGCGGGGTCGGGATTTGGGAATTTGGGCGGGATTGGGGTGGAATTTGGGCAGTGGCAGTTTATGAGTCTGTAATTAATTAATGATGAATTAATAATTAACTCTTCATTGATAAATAACTCTTTATTGATATCCCCATAGGATACAAATTCATTAAGGAAATTCCCGGCGTTTTTTCCACTCCGGATGCGGCAACGAAAATTCCGGGGGGAAAAAAACGGGATGAGGGGAGGAAAAAAAACCATCGGGATTGAGGTGGGAAAACACCAAAATATTGGGAAAAAAAACACCGGGAACGGGGGGGAGGAAAAATCCTGAAATAAACCAGGATAAAAAAAATAAATGAAATAAAAAAAAATAAATGAAATAAAAAAAAATAAATGAAATAAAAAAAATAAATGAAATAAAAAAAATAAATGAAATAAAAAAAAATAAATGAAATAAAAAAAATAAATGAAATAAAAAAAAATAAATGAAATAAAAAAAAATAAATGAAATAAACCAGGAAACGTCGGGATGAGGCGGAAAAATATCCAAACCGGGCCGGAAAAGCACCGAAAAAAAGGGAAAAAATAACCAAAAAAACACCGGAATGAGGCGGAAAAACGCCGGGAATGAGGTGGGAAAAGGATTTTGGGGAAGAGGAGGCGGCGTTTTCCCGGCATTCCCGAGTCACAAGGAGAAATAGTCCAGGGCTCCGTGGCCGTAGGGGTTGCAAGTCCAGACCAGGTCGGTTTTTCCGGAATTCTCCAAAATCCGGGAAAACTCCGCGGCGGCCGCCGCCAGCAGCTCCGGATCCGCCGGTTCCTCCCCATCCCATGCCGGATCCGAGGGCGGCTCCGGCTTGTAACAATCGACGGGGAAGGGATAAACCACCAGGTGCAGGTCGGGCAGCTCCAAGGTTTTCTGGAGCAGATCCTTGAGCGCGGCCGTGGACAGGGAATTGCCGTAGAGTCCCAGGAAGCGCAGGCGGGAGCAGCGCCGCAGCGTGGGCAGCAGCGCGTCCAGGTGGGAGTCGGCCATGCGGCATTCCATCAGATCCAGGTGCAGCAGCGAGGCCGAGGTCTCCTCCAGGAGCAGCCGGAGAGGCTCCAGGAGGCCTCGGGAGAAGTCGTGGCCGCTCAGGTCCAACCTCTTGAGGGCGGGAGCGTGGAAGCTTTGGGAGAGGAAGGCGAGGTCGGCGGGGACCAGGGAGCAGAAGGCCAATTCCAGGCTTTCCAAGGGAGCCTGGAGGTCGCTGGAGGGAGGGAAAAGGGAGAGGTGAGGCCCCAGGGAGGAGCTGGGGGCGTTGGGATTCACGGGGGGGAAGGGCGGGGAATGAGAGCCGGGATTGCAGCCAGGGAATGGGGGAATTGTGGGATGGAGGAGGTTGGGAAAGGTCTCCAAGAACATCGAGATGGATTCCTGACAATCTGGGGAGTTTGGGATGGTGGGGTCGTGGAGTTCTGGAATGTCTCAGGTTGGGAAAGGTCTCCAAGACAATCAAGTTTGAGGTTTGAGAATCGTGGAATTGTGGGATGAAGGAATCATGGAATTGTGGAATGGCTGATGTTGGGAAAGGTCTTGAAGAACATCAAGTTTGACCAATGAAAATCCGGGGATTTTGGAATGATGAGGTCATGGAGTTCTGGAATGGCTCAGGTTGGGAAAGGTCTCCCAGACCATCAAGTTTGCCATTTGAGGATCATTGGAGCACAGAGTTATGGAATGACAGATCCATGAGATCATGGGGTCATGGAGCTATGGAATGGCTGAGGTTGGGAAAGGTCTCCGAGAACACAGAGTTCGAGGTTTGAGAATCGTGGAATTATGGGATGAAGTAATCATGGAATTGTGGAACAGCAGATGTTGGAAATGGTCTTGAAGAACATCAAGTTTGACCCTTGAAAATCCGGGGATTTTGGAGTGATGGGTTCATGGAGTTATGGAATGATTAAGGTTGGGAAAGGTCTCCAAGAACATCGAGATGGATTCCTGACAATCTGGGGATTTTGGAATGGTGGGGTCATGGAGTTCTGGAATGGCTGAGGTTGGGAAAGGTCTCTGAGAACATCGAGTTTGAGGTTTGAAAATTGTTGAATTACGGGATCAAGGAATCATGGAGTTGTGGAATCAAATCATGGAGCTATGGAATGGCTGAGGTTGGGAAAGATCTCCAAGACCACCAAGCTGGACCCCTAAAAATCCTGGGATTTTGGAATTGTGGGGTGGTGGAATCATGGAATGACTCAGGTTGGGAAAGGTCTCCAAGAACATCAGGTTTGATGTTTGAGGATCATTGGAGCACAGAGTTATGGAATGGTAGATCCATGAGAACATGGGTCAAGGAGTTATGGAATGGCTGACTTTGGGAAAGGTCTCCAAAGATATCAAGGTGGATTCCTGAAAATCTGGGGATTTTGGAACGATGGAGGTTGGGAAAGGTCTCCGAGAACATCGAGTTGGAATCGTGGAATTACAGGATCAAGGAACCATGGAGCTGTGGAATCAAATCGTGGAGTGGCTGAAGTTGGGAAAGATCTCCACAACCATCAAGCTGGATCCCTAAAAATCCGGGGATTTTGGAATTGTGGGGTGATGGAACCATGGAATGACTCAGGTTGGGAAAGGTCTCCAAGAACATCGAGTTTGAACCCTGAAAATCCGGGGATTTTGGAATTGTGGGGTGGTGGAATCATGGAGTTCTGGAATGGCTGAGGTTGGGAAAGGTCTCCGAGAACATCGAGTTTGATCCCTGAAAATCCAAGGGTTTTGGAATGATGGAATCATGGAATTATTGAATGGCTCTGGTTGAGAAAGGTCTCCAAGAACATCAGGTTTGACGTTTGAGGATCATTGGAGCACAGAGTTATGGAATGACAGATCCATGAGATCATGGGGTCATGGAGTCATGGAATGGCTGAGGTAGGGAAAGGTCTCCGAGAACATCGAGTTTGAGGTTTGAGAATCGTGGAATTACAGGATCAAGGAACCATGGAGTTGTGGAATCAAATCGTGGAGTGGTTGAAGTTGGGAAAGATCTCCAAGACCACCAAGCTGAACCCCTAAAAATCCAGGGATTTTGGAAGTGTGGGGTGATGGAATCATGGAATGACTCAGGTTGGGAAAGGTCTCCAACAACATCGAGTTTGAACCCTGACAATCTGGGGATTTTGGAATGATGGGTTCATGGAGTTCTGGAATGGCTGAGGTTGGGAAAGGTCTCCGAGACCATCGAGTTTGAGGTTTGAGAATCGTGGAATCATGGGATCGAGGAATCATGGAATTGTGGAATCAAATCATGGAGTTCTGGAATGGCTGAAGTTGGGAAAGATCTCCACAACCATCAAGCTGGACCTCTGAAAATCCAGAGATTTTGGAATTGTGGGGTGATGGAATCATGGAATGACTCAGGTTGGGAAAGGTCTCCAAGAACAAGTTTGATCCCTGAAAATCTGGGGATTTTGGAATGATGGGGTCATGGAGTTCTGGAATGGCTGAGGTTGGGAAAGGTCTCCAAGATCATCAAGTTTGAGGTTTGAAAATCGTGGAATTATGGGATGAAGGAGTCATGGAATTGTGGAATGGCTGATGTTGGGAAAGGTCTTGAAGAACATCAAGTTTGACCAATGAAAATCCGGGGATTTTGGAATGATGAGGTCATGGAGTTCTGGAATGGCTGAGGTTGGGAAAGATCTCCAAGGACATCAGCTGTGACCCCTGAAAATCCTGGGATTTTGGAATTACGGAATGACTCTGGTTGGGAAAGGTCTCCAAGAACATCAGGTTTGACCAATGAAAATCCAGGGATTTTGGAATGATGAGATCATGGAGTTCTGGAGTGGCTGAGGTTGGGAAAGGTCTCCGAGACCATCGAGTTTGAGGTTTGAGAATCGTGGAATTACAGGATCAAGGAATCATGGAGTTGTGGAATCAAATCATGGAATGGCTGAAGTTGGGAAAGATCTCCAAGACCACCAAGCTGGACCCCTGAAAATCCAGGGATTTTGGAATTGTGGGGTGATGGAATCATGGAATGACTCAGGTTGGGAAAGGTCTCCAAGAACAAGTTTGATCCCTGAAAATCTGGGGATTTTGGAATGATGGGGTCATGGAGTTCTGGAATGGCTGAGGTTGGGAAAGGTCTCCGAGAACATCAAGTTTGCCATTTGAGGATCATTGGAGCACAGAGTTATGGAATGACAGATCCATGAGATCATGGGGTCATGGAGTTCTGGAATGGCTGAGGTTGGGAAAGATCTCCAAGGTCATCGTGTTTGATCCCTGAAAATCCAAGGGTTTTGAAATGATGGAGTCATGGAATTATTGAATGGCTCTGGTTGGGAAAGGTCTCCAAGAACATCAGGTTTGACCAATGAAAATCTTGGGATTTTGGAATGATGGGGTGATGGAGTTCTGGAATGTCTCAGGTTGAGAAAGGTCTCCAAGAACATCGAGTTTGAGGTTTGAGAATCGTGGAGTTATGAGATCAAGGAACCATGGAATTGTGGAATCAAATCATGGAGCTATGGAATGGCTGAAGTTGGGAAAGATCTCCACGACCATCAAGTTTGACCCCTGAAAATCCGGGGATTTTGGAATGATGGGGTGATGGAATCATGGAATGACTCAGGTTGGGAAAGGTCTCCCAAACCCATCAGGTTTTACCTTTGAGGATCACGGAATGATGGGATCACGGAGCCAGGGAATTGTGCAGTTACGGAATGATGGAATCATGGGATATTGGGATTCTGGGAGCAGGGAGTCATGGAATTCTGGGATCATGGAGTTACGGGGTGATGGAACCACTGAAGTTGGAAAAGGCTTTGAGATCATCGAGTCCAACCTTTGGGAATCGTGGAATTGAGGAATTATGGGATGGTGGAGTCATGAAATCGTAGAATTGTGGGATAACGGAATCATGGGAACCTGGGGTCATGAAGGTTGGAGAAGATCTCCAAGATTGTCAAATTCAGCCTTTGGGAATCCCGGAATCAAGGAATTATGGGATGGTGGAATTATGGGATGACTGAAACATTGAGTCGTAAAATATTGGGATCATGGGAATATTGGGACAATGAAATCAGGGAACCAATGGAACGTTCAGGCTGGAAAAGACCCTCAAGACCATCGAGTCCAACCTTTGGGAATCTTGGAATGAAGGGATTATGGGATCACGAGTTAATGGGATAATGGAATCATTGAGTCATAAACTGCTGGGATAACGGAATTGTGGGATCATGGAGATCATGAAATCCTGGAATTGTGGGATCACTGAGGTTGGAGAAGATCTCCAAGATCATCAAGTTCAGCCTTTGAGGTTCCTGGAACCAAGGAATTTTGGGGTCGCGGAATGATGGGATCATGGAATTGTTGAGTCATAAACTATTGGAATGATGGAATCATGGGAACCTGGGAACATTGGGATAATGAAGTCTTGGAGTCATGGGATCACTGAGGTTGGAGATCTCCAAGATCATCAAGTTCAGCCTTTGAGAATCCTGGAATCACAGAATTTTGGGACCGTGGAATTATGGGATGATGGAATCACTGAGTCCCAAACTATTGGGAGAATGGAATCACAGGATCATAAATCTTGGAATCAATGGAACGTTCAGGCTGGAAAAGACCCTCAAGACCATCGAGCCCAATCTTTGGGAATCTTGGAATTAAGGGATTATGGGATCATGAATTTCTGGGATAATGGAATCGTTGAGCCATAAGCTGCTGGGATAATGGAATCGTGGGATCATGGAGATCATGAAATCCTGGAATCGTGGGGTCACTGAGGTTGGAGAAGATCTCCAAGATCATCAAGTTCAGCCTTTGAGAATCCTGGAATCACAGAATTTTGGGACCGTGGAATTATGGGATGATGGAATCACTGAGTCCCAAACTATTGGGAGAATGGAATCACAGGATCATAAATCTTGGAATCAATGGAACGTTCAGGCTGGAAAAGACCCTCAAGACCATCGAGCCCAACCTTTGGGATTCTTGGAATTAAGGGATTACTGGATCATGAATTTTTGGGATAATGGAATCGTTGAGCCATAAGCTGCTCGGATAATGGAATCATGGGATCATGGAGATCATGAAATCCTGGAATCGTGGAGTCACTGAGGTTGGAGAAGATCGTGAAGTTCAGCCTTTGAGAATCCTGGAATGAAGGAATTATGGGAAAACGAAATCGCTGAGTTATAAACTATTGGAATAACAGGATCATGGGAATATCAGAGTATTGGGATAATAAAGCCTTGGAGTCATGGGCTCACTGAGGTTGGAGAAGATCTCCAAGATCATCAAGTTCAGCCTTTGAGGTTCCTGGAACCAAGGAATTTTGGGGTCACGGAATTATGGGATCATGGAATTGTTGAGTCGTAAGATATTGGAATGATGGAATCATGGGAACCTGGGAACATTGGGATAACGAAATCCTGGATTCATGGTGTCCTGGTTTAGGGCAAAATTGAGATGGAACCTCCGAAGGGGTTCCTCCGAAGAGCAAGCCCAAACGGCCCCTCCCCCCAGCCGGTCCAGGAAAAGAACTTCCTTAGAGAAAAGTGGAAAAAACTATTTATTTAACAAACAAAATGACCACAAATGCAAAGAATTAATAATATGAAACAATAAAACCTCTGGCCGCTCTGCAGAGAGATGGCAAACAGAGACAGTCCTTGCCGTGGGTGTAGCTCAGCTCCCTCAGTCTCTCACCAGCTCCACTCCCTCCGCAGGGCCAGGCCCGGCAGGCCGCAGGTGCCAGCCCTCGCTGCTCCTCTGGGTTTGTCGGTCCAGAGTAGATTTAAACAGTCCCAAGAAAAAAAGGAAGAGAAAAAAACAAGGTCCAGGAAGTCTTCTCTGCCCTAGCTAGCTAAACTAACTAAAAGCACAGGAGATCTCTGTCCCACCGCTGTCCGTGCCTCAGAACGAACGCCGGAGAGAGAGAGACGTGGGGGAGTCAGGCCGTTTCTCCAAACAAACTGCGCGCTGCTGCTTTCTCCCCCTTCGCTCCCAGAACAAGTTTTAAAGGTACAGAACTGAATATACAGCACAAACAGAGCAGACGATTGGGGATACGAGCAGCAAAAGTCACCCTACCACATTCCACCCCTTATCCCCATATCGTCAACTTACTACCAAAACTAAAATTCTAACTCTACACACACATACATTATACATATATATATATATACAGCTATATACAGAAAATGGTAGTAGCATCCAGACTGTGAGTAAATGATATTTACTCACAGTCTTCACCCAACAATCAGATCTCCCTGAGGTACACATCGTGTTGTTCCATCTTTCTGCATTATCCACCATGTGCAACCTGGTCCCTGAGCAAAAACAATCCCACGAATAGGTTTGTCTGTATTTGAGGCAGATTTAATCCAAACTGTCTTCCCTAACAAACCTCTCACATGTACCACTGGGACTTTATCTCCGTCTACTGTAGATAGGAGCTCAGACTGGGCTGGGCCTGCTCTGTTGGTGGAACCTCGGGTGTTAACTAACCAGGTGGCCTTTGCTAAGTGTTGCTCCCAATTTTTGAAAGATCCTCCACCTAATGCCTTCAAGGTGGTTTTTAACAGTCCATTGCACCTCTCCACTTTGCCTGCAGCTGGTGCATGGTAGGGGATATGGTACACCCACTCAATGCCATGTTCCCTAGCCCAGGTGTTGATAAGGCTATTCTTGAAATGAGTCCCATTGTCTGACTCAATCCTCTCAGGGGTACCATGCCTCCAAAGAACTTGCTTTTCTAGGCCCAGGATGGTGTTCCGGGCAGTGGCATGAGGCACAGGGTAGGTCTCCAGCCACCCAGTGGTGGCTTCCACCATGGTCAGCACGTAGCGCTTACCTTGGCGGGTTTGGGGCAGAGTGATGTAATCAATCTGCCAGGCCTCCCCATACTTATACTTGGACCACCGTCCACCGTACCAGAGGGGCTTCACCCGCTTGGCCTGCTTGATGGCAGCACACGTCTCACAGTCGTGGATAACTTGGGAAATACTGTCCATGGTTAGATCCACCCCTCGGTCCCGTGCCCACTTATAAGTGGCATCTCTGCCCTGATGACCTGAAGCATCATGGGCCCACCGAGCCAGGAACAACTCTCCCTTATGTTGCCAATCTAAGTCTATCTTTGATACTTCTATTTTTGCAGCCTGATCTACCTGCTCATTGTTTCGGTGTTCCTCCTTAGCCCGACTCTTGGGAACATGGGCGTCTACATGACGAACTTTTACAGGCAGTTTCTCCATTCTGGTGGCAATGTCTTTCCACTCATCAGCAGCCCAGATTGGTTTTCCCCTACGTTGCCAGTTGGCTTTTTTCCACCTTTCCAGCCAGCCCCACAGAGCATTGGCTACCATCCACGAATCAGTGTAGAGGTAGACCTTTGGCCACTTCTCTTTTTCAGCAATGTCCAGGGCCAATTGAACAGCTTTGAGTTCAGCAAGCTGGCTTGACCCACCTTCTCCTTCAGTGGCTTGTGCAACTTGTCTTGTGGGGCTCCATACTGCTGCTTTCCACTTTCGTTTCATCCCTACGATGCGACAGGAACCGTCAGTGAAAAGAGCGTAGCGTGTTTCTTCTGCTGGCAGTTGGTTGTATGGTGGAGCTTCTTCAGCCCGGGTTACTTGCTCCTGTTCCTCTTCATCAATGAGACTAAAGTGTTCACCTTCAGGCCAGTTTGTAATTATTTCCAAAATCCCAGGACGATTCAGTTTTCCAATACGGGCGCGCTGTGTGATAAGAGCAATCCACTTACTCCATGTGGCATTGGTCGCGTGGTGGATAGCGGGAACCTCTGCTTTGAACATCCACCCCAGCACCGGTAGTCGGGGTGCCAAGAAGAGTTGTGCTTCAGTGCCTATTACCTCTGAGGCAGCCTGAATTCCTTCATAGGCTGCTAAAATTTCCTTTTCTGTTGGAGTGTAGTTGGCTTCCGCCCCTCGGTAGCTTCGACTCCAGAATCCCAATGGTCGGCCACGCGTCTCACCAGGCATCTTCTGCCAAAGGCTCCAGGACAGACCATGGCTCCCGGCTGCAGAGTAAAGCACATTCTTCACATCTGGTTCTGTCCTAACTGGGCCAAGGGCTACTGCATGAGCGATCTCCTGCTTGATCTGGGCAAAGGCGTGTTGCTGTTCTGGGCCCCAGTGGAAATTGTTCTTCTTACGAGTAACCAGGTAGAGAGGGCTCACAATCTGGCTATACTCAGGGATGTGCATCCTCCAAAAGCCTATGGCGCCTAGGAAAGCTTGTGTTTCCTTCTTGTTGGTCGGTGGAGACATTGCTGTGATCTTGTTAATGACATCGGTGGGAATCTGGCGCCGCCCATCTTCCCACTTTATTCCCAAGAACTGGATCTCTCGAGCAGGTCCCTTAACTTTGCTCTTCTTGATAGCAAAACCAGCTTTCAGGAGAATCTGGATGATCTTCTCTCCTTTCTCAAACACTTCAGCTGCAGTGTTTCCCCACACAATGATGTCATCAATGTACTGCAGATGTTCTGGAGCCTCACCCTTTTCTAATGCAGTCTGAATGAGTCCATGGCAGATGGTAGGGCTGTGCTTCCACCCCTGGGGCAGTCGGTTCCAGGTGTACTGCACTCCCCTCCATGTGAAGGCAAACTGAGGCCTGCATTCTGCAGCCAGAGGGATGGAGAAAAACGCATTGGCAATGTCAATAGTGGCGTACCACCTCGCTGCCTTGGACTCCAGCTCATACTGGAGTTCCAGCATGTCCGGTACGGCAGCGCTCAGCGGCGGAGTCACTTCATTCAATGCACGATAGTCCACAGTCAATCTCCAATCTCCATCAGACTTGCGCACAGGCCAAATGGGGCTATTAAAGGGTGAGTGGGTTTTGCTGACCACCCCTTGGCTCTCCAGCTCACGGATCATCTTGTGGATGGGAATCACAGCATCTCGAGTGGTTCTGTACTGTCGGCGATGCACCGTCGAAGTGGCAATTGGCACTCGTTGCTCTTCCCCCTTCAGGAGTCCTACTGCAGATGGGTTCTCTGATAGCCCAGGCAAAGTGTTCAACTGCTTAACACCTTCTGTCTCTACAGCCGCTATCCCAAAGGCCCACCTGAGTCCCTTTGGGTCTTTGAAATACCCATTTCGGAGGAAGTCTATGCCCAAAATGCATGGGGCCTCTGGGCCTGTCACAATAGGGTGTTTCTTCCACTCGTTTCTAGTCAGGCTCACATCGGCTTCCACCAAAGTAAAATCCTGTGATCCCCCTGTCACACCAGCAATAGAAACAGATTCTTCCCCCACATGTCTTGATGGGATTATTGTGCACTGCGCACCAGTGTCAACCAAGGCCTTATATTCTTGTGGTTCAGATGTGCCAGGCCAACGAATCCACACAGTCCAAAAAACACGGTTTTCCCTAGCCTCTACCTGGCTAGAGGCAGGGCCCCTCTAAGCCTGGTTATCCGTCTTTCCCTGGGAAACTGGAGCTACTTCCCTCTTGGTGGAACTACCTCTCGGGGTCTTGCCTTCCAACAATTCACGCAGCCGTTGTGCCAAATCGTCAGTAGATTTTCCATCCCATTTCCTCATGTCTTCCCCAGAATCACGCAGAAAGGACCACAGCTTAGTTCGTGGGATACTGCTTTTTTCCCTATCTGGAGAACGTCTGCGCTTGGTACCAGAACCTCTGACCTGTACTGCAGAGGTTTGGAGAATGTCCTCTCTGAGTTGTTTGTGGTTCTCCTCTATCTTATCTTCTAATGTCTGTATACGCGTTTCTAGAGCTGCAATTCTGGCATGTGTCGGGCCATGCACAGCATCTGCATATGCTCGGAGCTTCTTCGCCATATCCCTCACGGTCTCCCTCGTGTCATCTCGCTTCATTATTGCTAAAGCAGATGAGTATTCTTGTGGCCCAAGTCGTACAAGTTTTCGCCACATCACGGGTGTGCATGGTACCAGGTCTGGGTTCCTAGTGTTTAGGTCATCTGAGAAGATAATCTCTGCCACTGCCATTTCTCGTAAGCGTTGAATCCCTTGTTCTATGGTCTTCCACTGGGTTTGCTGCATATAGAGATCGTCTGCACACAGATATCTTTGTTCCACACTTCCCAGGACCCGTTCCCAGAGACTGCGTGGATTAGCCTCTCTCATCATTCCTTGGTCAATAACTGGATCTTGTGACAGGGATCCCAGATGCCTTGCTTCGGTGCCGTCCAGAATTGTAGCCTCACCTGCAGCATCCCAAAGACGGACTAACCAACTGATTATAGATTCATCAGGTCGTCGAGTGTAATCCTTTCTTAGGCCCCGAAGGTCCTTCAGGGAAAAGGACTCAATAGTAGCTTCCGGTCTTCTGCCAGTTGGTTGGGCTTGTGATCTTCTGCCGGTTGGTTGGGTTTCCGATTTTACGTCAGTCTGTTCCGTTTCTGATTGTGTATCAGTTGGTTCAGCATCTGATTGGGTGTCAGTCGGTTGGGTGTTGGGAGGCACTGAGGGTCCTTCACCTGGATCATCAACCACTGGTCGATCAGTTTTGTGTGTGCGCTTCTTTGCTGGGGCGACTGCCAGTGTCTTAGGTTCACTTTCTGGTTTAGCTGCTGTCTGAGTAGCTACAGTATTGGCTGCAGCCCGAGGGACTGGGGTAGCTGCTGATTTATCTCCCTGCACCCCTGCCTCTATCTGCTGCCCTACAGTATCTAGCAGTGTACGATAAGCATATGCCAGGGCCCAGCTTATCGCAATGAGCCTTTTCTCTTTAGAATTATCATGGCAGTTCTCCTCCAGATATTTCCCCACTTCGTCTGGGTTCTGAATTTGTTCATGTGAAAATTCCCAAGCTGGGGGATCAGAAAATTCCTTTAAGGTTTGGCCCATTCTCTCCCATTTTCCACACCATTCAGGATTTTTCACACCTGGGTCTACCTTTAGGTCAGCAGTCTCATCAGCCCCTCTGGAGAACTCAGACCTCATTCTAGACAAGCTGTAGAACATATAGAGGAAGCCTACTAGATTAAATACCAGAAAGGTGGTTTCTTTAGTAGTCAGGGGACTTTGAACCTTCTCTAAAAGTGATGTAACTGGTTCAAAAGAGAAGGAACAAAGAAATGACTGAAAAGCTTCATCCCCTCTAACAAACTGAGTGCAATTATTAATAAATTCCCAAAACATGCTACCGGAACTAGGATGCAGGGTAGGACGAAGAAGCCATAAACCAAACATACCAGGCACAAACTCCAGTACCTGTATAAGCTTCCTATAAATCATGATTGCTAAACCGAGGACAATAGCAACCCTAACTCGTGCACCTCTAGTGTAAAAGCTACGTGTTAGAGACAACATTGGAGCTATTGCTGAATACGAAAACAAACCTAGGGACCAGAGAGGTATTAAAATCTCAAAAAAGCCTAGGGAACAAAAACACAGAAAGGACTCCATCCCAAGAGACATTAGGAATTCAATGAGCAACATATCTACTCAATACTCTATCCCCACACAAAGTAAAATCAAAAAAGCAGTCAATGCAAGTTTTTTCCACTCTCTCTCGCCCCACGTTGGGCGCCAAATAAATATATGTCCTGGTTTAGGGCAAAATTGAGATGGAACCTCCGAAGGGGTTCCTCCGAAGAGCAAGCCCAAACGGCCCCTCCCCCCAGCCGGTCCAGGAAAAGAACTTCCTTAGAGAAAAGTGGAAAAAACTATTTATTTAACAAACAAAATGACCACAAATGCAAAGAATTAATAATATGAAACAATAAAACCTCTGGCCGCTCTGCAGAGAGATGGCAAACAGAGACAGTCCTTGCCGTGGGTGTAGCTCAGCTCCCTCAGTCTCTCACCAGCTCCACTCCCTCCGCAGGGCCAGGCCCGGCAGGCCGCAGGTGCCAGCCCTCGCTGCTCCTCTGGGTTTGTCGGTCCAGAGTAGATTTAAACAGTCCCAAGAAAAAAAGGAAGAGAAAAAAACAAGGTCCAGGAAGTCTTCTCTGCCCTAGCTAGCTAAACTAACTAAAAGCACAGGAGATCTCTGTCCCACCGCTGTCCGTGCCTCAGAACGAACGCCGGAGAGAGAGAGACGTGGGGGAGTCAGGCCGTTTCTCCAAACAAACTGCGCGCTGCTGCTTTCTCCCCCTTCGCTCCCAGAACAAGTTTTAAAGGTACAGAACTGAATATACAGCACAAACAGAGCAGACGATTGGGGATACGAGCAGCAAAAGTCACCCTACCACACATGGGATCTCCCAAGGTTGGAGAAGACCTCCAAGATCATCAAGTTCAGCCTTTGAGAATCCTGGAATCACAGAATTACGGGATCACGGAACGATGGGAAAATGGAACCATCGAGTCAGGGACTATCGGGATAACGGAATCACGGGAACATCGGGATCGCTCCGGCTGGAAAAGACCCCCAAGATCCCCATCCCCAACCGCCGGGAATCCCGCCGGGAGTGCGGGAAGGGCCCGGCCAGGCTCCCCCGCCGGGAACTCACCAGAGGATCTGGCGCAGATTCCCGGAGAGCCGGGAGGATCCCAGGTTGAGCTCCCGGAGGCTGGGCAACATTCCCAGCTGCCCGGCCAGGCAGCGGATCCCGACGGCCGATTCCGGCGTCGGGCGCCGCACGTCCACGTTGCTGTACTGCAGCTTGAGGCTGCGCAGCTCCGGGAAGCGCGAGAGGTGCGGCAGGATCGCCGAGAGCCCGGTCAAGCCCAAGTTGTTGAATCTCAGATCCACCCTCCTCAGTCGGGACGGATCCACGGATCCCAACAGAGTCACGATTCCGGCGGCCGAGAGTTCCTCCGCCTGGAACTCGCGGCACTTGAGGCGCAGCGGGCCGGCGGCCGCCGTCCGGAGCGCGTCGCGCAGGATCCCGTAGGACGTCCCGTTGACGAAGAGGTCGGCGTGGACGTCCACTCCCGGCGGCTGCGGGGCGGCCGCGGCCGTGGCGGCTCCGGAGCGGCCTTTGTGCCGTTTGGATCGGCGCCTCTGGAATTCCCGCTGGTGCTTGGACACCTCCACGCAAGCTTTGGCCAAAGCCACGGTGCCCGACCAGACGCTCATCCCGTCCGGAGCGCGGCCGGACGCCGAATCCGGGAGTCCTGTCATGTCCAGCACGCGTAGCCTGGAAAAAAACGGGAATGAGCCATCAACAAACCATCCTGTGGTTGGAGGAATGGGAGAAACAAAGGGTGTGGTCACCCCCAAAATTCCCCCCCAAAAAAATGGGGAGAAAACATCAGAACAGGCTGAGAAACCGGAGGAATGAAGGTTGTGGTCACCCCCAAAATTCCCCAAAAAAAAAAATGGGGAGAAAACATCAGAACAGGCTGAGAAACCGAAGGAACGAAGGTTGTGGTCACCCCCAGAATTCCCCAAAAAAAAAATGGGGAGAAAACAGAACAGGCTGAGAAACCAAAGGAACGAAGGTTGTGGTCACCCCCAGAATTCCCCAAAAAAAAAAATGGGGAGAAAACAGAACAGGCGGAGAAACCGAAGGAACGAAGGTTGTGGTCACCCCCAAAATTCCCCAAAAAAAAAAATGGGGAGAAAACCTCAGAACAGGCTGAGAAACCGAAGGAACCAAGGGTTGTGGTCACCCCCAAAATTCCCCCCAAAAAAATGGGGAGAAAACATCAGAACAGGCGGAGAAACCGAAGGAACGAAGGTTGTGGTCACCCCCAAAATTCCCCCCCCCAAAAAAATGGGGAGAAAACATCAGAACAGGCGGAGAAACCGAAGGAACGAAGGTTGTGGCCACCCCCAGAATTCCCAAAAGAAAAAAACGGGGAGAAAACATCAGAACAGGCGGAGAAACCGAAGGAATGAAGGTTGTGGTCACCCCCAAAATTCCCCAAAAAAAAAAATGGGGAGAAACCATCAGAACAGGTGGAGAAACTGAAGGAACCCCCAAAATTCCCCAAAATCCCACCTGGAATCGCGGCCGGGCTCTTCCAGCTCCCGCCGGAGCTGCGCCACCACGGCCAGGATGACGGCCTGGACGCAGAGCTTGCAGGGATGATCCCGGAGCAGCTCCCGGCGTCCCACCAACCGTTGGAAGTTGAGCACCGGGAAAGGCCAAGCGGTCACCAAATCCCGCAGCACCAGGGGCCTCCCGTCCAGGAAAGCCGCTTGGAAAAGGATGGGATAGAGATCGGCGGGAAGGGCGGGAAGGGGACGATGGGCGACGATGCGGCGGGCGCAGAGGAAAAGGAGGGAATCCATGGATTCTCTGGGTGAGGGGCTGTGAGAATTTGGTGGAATTTGGGGGAACCAAGGGAGGATTCCTGGGAAACCTCCAATTCAAGGATCTTCCTGGGAAAAGGACGTGTTGTTGAGGGTACCCCCAAAAAAGGGGTCCTGGAGTACCCTCACCCCACCCAGGGACACCTCAAGATCCCCCAAATTCCTCCCGAGGATCTTGGAATTCCCACAGGGATCCCCGAATAATTCCCCTCAGGGATCCCCAAAATTGTCCTCGCCGCCTCCCCTCCTCAACATGGCGCCCCCCACTGACCGTCCGCCCGTACCTCCCGCTCGCCCCCCAGCCCGTACGGAAGTTCCCACTTCCGTGTCTGCGCGTTGCGGAAACCAATCAGCGAGCGAGACCCACCCTGGCGGCCGATTTCTTTATTTTAATTGGCTCGTTCTGCTCCCCGTCATTGTTTTAGCTGATTTTCATTGGCCTAAGAGCGAGGTGGGCGGACGCTTTTAATCTCGCTTTCTAAATGGCTTATTTAGCTGTCAATCACCAGCATACGCCTTCCCATTGGCTGGCGCTTGGCGGGAGAGGGAAGTTTGCTCTGAGGCGGCTCCGCGGCCGATCCTCCCTCGATCCCCGATCCCGATCCCGATCCCCGATCCCGATCCCCGTCCCCTATCCCGATCCCCGATCCCGCGGCCATGGAGCGGCAGCAGGAGCTGAAGCTGCTGCTGAAGCGCTGGGAAGCGGAATTCCTGCGGGAGCGGCGGCGGAAACCCCGCCAGGTGCTCCTGAGGGGCCGCGGCGCCGAATTCCTGAGGGGGGGGGGGGGGGGGGGGAAGTCCCTGAGGGGAATTCTTGGAATGCAGGGGGGGGAGGGGCTGGTTTGGGGGTCCCTGAGGGGCTTTGGGGGCGCTGAGGGGTTTTTAGGGTGGTTTAGGGGGTCCTGGAGGTGATTTTGGGGTGCTGGAGGGGGTTTGGGGTGGTTTTTGGGGTCCTTGGGGTGGTTTCTGGGGTCCAGGGGGGTCTTTGGGGTGGGTTTTGGGGTCCTTGGGGTGATTTTGGGGTGCTGGGGGGTCTTTGGGGTGGTTTAGGGAGGTCCTGGAATGGGGGGAGTTGATTTCAGGGGGATTTATGGGGTTTTTGGGGTGGTTTTTGAGTTTTTTGGGGTGCTGGGGGTGTCCTTGGGGTGGTTTATGGGATGTTTGAGGTGATTTTGGGGTGCTGGGGTGTCCTTGGGGTGGTTTTTGGGATCTTTGGGGTGATTTTGGGGTCCAGGGGGGTCTTTGGGGTGGTTTAGGGTGGTCCTGGAATGGGGGGAGTTGCTTTAGGGGGGATTTATGGGGGTTTTGGGGTGGTTTTGGGATCTTTGGGGTGGTTTATGGGGTCTGAGAGAATCCTTGGGGTGGTTTGGGGGGGATCCCTGAATTGAGGGGGATTGGTTTAGGGGGTTCTTGGGGGTTTTTTTTGGGGTGGTTTTTGGGGTCCTTGAGGTGATTTTGGGGTGCTGGGGGGTCTTTAGGGTGGATTAGGGGGTCCTGGAATGATGAGAGTTGTGTTAGGGGGGATTTATGGGGTTTTTGGGGTGGTTTTGGGATCTTTGGGGTGGTTTTGGGGGATCCCTGAATTGAGGGGGATCGGTTTAGGGTGGTCCTGGGGTTTTTGGGGTGTCCTTGGGGTGATTTATGGGGTCTTTGAGGTATTTTGGGGGTCCTGGGTGGTTTAATGGGTCTTTAGGGTGGTCCTGGAATGGGAGAAGTTGCTTTAGGGGCGATTTATGGGGTTTTTGGGGTGTCCTTGGGGTGGTTTTTGGGGTCTTTAGGGTGGTCCTGGAACGGGGAGGGGGTTTAGGGGGGTCCTGGGTTTTTTGGGGTGTCCTTGGGATGGTTTTTGGGGTCCTTGGGGTGGTTTAGGGAGGTCCTGGAATGATGGGAGTTGGGTTAGGGGGGATTTATGGGGTTTTTGGGGTGTCCTTGGGGTGGTTTATGGGGTCCTTGAGGTGATTTCGGGGTGCTGGGGAGTCTTTGGGGTGGTTTAGGGTGGTCCTGGAATGGGGGGAGTTGCTTTAGGGGGGATTTATGGGGTTTTTGGGGTGGTTTTTGAGTTTTTTGGGGTGCTGGGGGTGTCCTTGGGGTGGTTTTTGGGATCTTTGGGGTGATTTTTGGGGTCCAGGGGGGTCCTTGGGGTGGATTAGGGGCGTCCTGGAATGGGGGAAGTTGCTTTAGGGGGGATTTGTGGGTTTTTTGGGGTGGTTTTTGAGTTTTTTGGGGTGCTGGGGGTGTCTCTGGGGTCATTTTTGGGGTTCTTGGGGTGGTTTTTGGGGTCTGGGTGGATTTTTGGGGTGGTTTAGGGTGGTCCTGGAATGATGGGAGGTGCTTTATGGGGGATTTATGGGGTTTTTGGGGTGGTTTTTGAGGTGATTTTGGGGTTTTTGGGGTGTCCTTGTGGTGGATTATGGGGTCTTTAGGGGGGTCCTGGAATGGGGGGATTTTATTTCAGGGGGGATTTATGGGGTTTTTGGGGTGATTTTGGGATCTTTGGGGTGGTTTTTGGGGGGATCCCTGAATTGAGGGGGATTGGTTTAAGGTGGTCCTGGGGTTTTTGGGGTGTCCTTGGGGTGGTTTTTGGGGTCTTTGGGGTGGGTTTTGGGGCCCTTGAGGTGATTTTGGGGTCCAGGGGGGTCTTTGAGATGGTTTAGGGTGGTCCTGGAATGAGGGGAGTTGCTTTAGGGGGATTTATGGGGTTTTTGGGGTGTCCTTGGGGTGGTTTTTGGGGTCTTTAGGGTGGTCCTGGAACAGGGAGGGGGTTTAGGGGGGTCCTGGGTTTTTTGGGGTGTCATTGGGATGGTTTTTGGGGTCCTTGGAGTGGTTTAGGGAGGTCCTGGGATGATGAGAGTTGGGTTAGGGGGGATTTATGGCGTTTTTGGGGTGTCCTTGGGGTGATTTTGTGATCTTTGGGGTGGTTTGGGGGGACCCCTGAATTGAGGGGGATTGCTTTAGGGGGGTCCTGGAGTTTTTAGGGTGTCCTTGGGGTGGTTTATGGGGTCCTTGAGGTGATTTGGGGGTCTTTGGGGTGGTTTAGGGAGGTCCTGGAATGGGGGGAGTTGCTTTAGGGGGATTTATGGGGTTTTTGGGGTGTCCTTGGGGTGGTTTATGGGGTCTTTAGGGGGGTCCTGGAACGGGGAGGGGGTTTAGGGGGGTCCTGGGTTTTTTGGGGTGTTCTTGGGATGGTTTTTGGGATCCTTGGGGTGGTTTAGGGGGGTCCTGGAACGATGGGAGTTGCTTTAGGGGGGATTTATGGGGTTTTTGGGGTGGTTTTGGGATCTTTGGGGTGGTTTTTGGGGGGGATCCCTGAATTGAGGGGGATCGGTTTAGGGGGCTCCTGGGGTTTTTGGGGTGTCCTTGGGGTGGTTTATGGGGACCTTGGGGTGGGTTTTGGGGTCCTTGGGGTGATTTTGGGGTGCTGGGGGGTCTTTGGGGTGGATTAGGGGGGTCCTGGAACGATGGGAGCTGGGTTAGGGGGGATTTATGGGGTTTTTGGGGTGTCCTTGGCGTGGTTTTTGGGGTCCTTGGGGTGATTTTGGGGTGCTGGGGGGTCCTTGGGGTGGTTTAGGGGGGGTCCTGGAACGGGGAAGTTGCTTTAGGGGGGATTTATGGGGTTTTTGGGGTGGTTTTGGGATCTTTGGGGTGGTTTGGGGGGATCCCTGAATTGAGGGGGATGGGTTTAGGGTGGTCCTGGGGTTTTTGGGGTGTCCTTGGGATGGTTTATGGGGACCTTGGGGTGGGTTTTGGGTCCTTGGGGTGATTTTGGGGTCCAGGGGGGTCTTTGAGATGGTTTAGGGTGGTCCTGGAACGGGGGGAGTTGCTTTAGGGGGGATTTATGGCGTTTTTGGGGTGGTTTTTGAGGTTTTTGGGCTGCTGGGGGTGTCCTTGGGGTGGTTTTTGGGGTCTGGGTGGGTCTTTGGGGTGGTTTAGGGGGGATTTATGGGGTTTTTGGGGGTGGTTTTGGGGGGAATCCCTGAATTGAGGGGGATCGGTTTAGAGAGCTCCTGGGGTTTTTGGGGTGTCCTTGGGGTGGTTTATGGGATGTTTGAGGTGATTTTGGGGTCCAGGGGGGTCTTTGAGATGGTTTAGGGGGGTCCTGGATTGGGGGGAGTTGGTTTAGGGGGGATTTATGGGGTTTTTGGGGTGTCCTTGGGGTGGTTTATGGGGTCTTTAGGGGGGTCCTGGAACGGGGAGGGGGTTTAGGGGGGTCCTGGGTTTTTTGGGGTGTTCTTGGGATGGTTTTTGGGGTCCTTGGGGTGGTTTTGGGGGGTCCTGGAAAGGGGGGAGTTCCTTTAGGGGGGATTTATGGGGTTTTTGGGGTGGTTTTGGGATCTTTGGGGTGGTTTTTGGGGGAATCCCTGAATTGAGGGGATTTGGTTTAGGGGGGTCCCTGGGGTTTTTTTTTGGGGTGGTTTTTGGGGTCCTTGAGGTGATTTTGGGGTCCAGGGGGGTCTTTGAGATGGTTTAGGGGGTCCTGGAATGAGGGGAGTTTGTTTAAGGGGGATTTATGGGGTTTTTGGGGTGTCCTTGGGGTGGTTTTTGGGGTCCTGGAGGTGATTTTGGGGTCCAGGGGGGGTCCTTGGGGTGGTTTAGGGGGTCCTGGAATGAGGGGAGTTGCTTTAGGGGGGATTTATGGGGTTTTTGGGGTGGTTTTTGAGGTTTTTGGGATGCTGGCGGTGTCCTTGGGGTGATTTATGGGGTCTTTGAGGTGATTTGGGGGTCTTTGGGGTGGTTTAAGGGGTCTTTAGGGTGGTCCTGGAATGGGAGGAGTTGCTTTAGGGGGGATTTATGGGGTTTTTGGGGTGATTTTGGGATCTTTGGGGTGTTTTTTTTGGGGGATCCCTGAATTGAGGGGGATCGGTTTAGGGTGGTCCTGGGGTTTCTGGGGTGTCCTTGGGGTGGTTTTTGGGGTCCTTGGGGTGGTTTCTGGGGTCCAGGGGGGTCTTTGGGGTGGATTAGGGGGCTCCAGGAATGATGGGAGTTGCTTTAGGGGGGATTTATGGGGTTTTTGGGGTGGTTTTGGGTTGGTTTTGGGATCTTTGGGGTGGTTTTGGGGGATCCCTGAATTGAGGGGGATTGGTTTAGGGAGGTTCCTGGGTTTTTTTTGGGGTGGTTTTTGGGGTCCTTGAGGTGATTTTGGGGTCCAGGGGGGTCTTTAGGGTGGTTTAGGGGGCTCCTGGAATGATGGGAGCTGGGTTAGGGGGGATTTATGGGGTTTTTGGGGTGGTTTTGGGATCTTTGGGGTGGTTTAGGGGGGGATCCCTGAATTGAGGGGATTTGGTTTAGGGGGGTCCCTGAGGGGTTTTTTTGGGGGTGGTTTTTGGGGTCCTCGAGGTGATTTTGGGGTGCTGGGGGTGGTTTAGCAAAGAAAAACCCCTAAATCCCCCCCTACCCCAAAAAAAACCCCTAAACCCCCCAAAAAACCCCAAACCCCCAAAAACCCCAAACCCTTTCCTTTGGGAAAATCCCAAATTTTCCCTCCCAGGCCGACATCGAGGAGGCTCCAGAGGAAACCCGCAGTGAGTTTGGGGGATTTTTGGGGGGGATTTGGGGGATTTTTGGGATTCCTGAGCTCAAAACATCTGATTCTCCCCCAAAATTCCCAATTTTTTCCTAAAATTCCCAATTTTCCCCTAAAATTCCCTATTTTCCCCTAAAACTTCCAATTTTTTTCGTAAAAATTTCCAATTTTTTCCCTAAAAATCCCAAACGTTTCCTAAAGTTTCTCTTTTTTCCTAAAAATCCGAAATTTTTCCTAAAAAAATCCCAATTTTTTTCCCTAAAAAATCCCAAATTTTCTCCTAAAATTGCTCATTTTTCCAAAAAAATTCCCAAATTTTCTAAAGATCCTAAATTTTTCCCCTAAAAATCCCCAATTTTTTTCCTAAGAATTCCAATTTTTTCCCCTAAAAGTTCCCATTTTTTTTCCTAAAATTCCCAATTTTCCCCGGAAATTCCCAATTTTCTCCTAAAAATCCCCATTGTTTTCCTAAAAATTCATAAATTTCTCCTAAAAAGCCTCATTTTTTTCCTGAAATTTCCCTTTTTTCCCTAAAATTCCCAATTTTTTCCCCCCAAATCCCAACTTTTTCCTATAATTTCCCTTTTCCCTAAAAATCCCCAATTTTTCCCTAAAATTCCCAAATTTTTCCTAAAAATCACCAAATTTTCCTCTAAAAAATTCCCAATTTTTCCTAAGAATCCCTGAATTTTCCTAAAAATCCCAATTTTTGCCTAAAACCCCCAAAACTTTTCCTAAAAATTCCCTTTTTTCCCTAAAAATCCCCAAATTTTCCCCTAAAAAAATCCCAAACTTTTGGTAAAAAATCCCAGTTTTTTCCTAAAAGACCTCAAATTTCCCCAAAATTTCCCCAAAATTCCCTTTTTTCCCTTAAAAATCCCAAAAATTCCCCAAAGTTTCCCTTTTTTCCTAAAAATCTGAAATTTTTCCTAAAAAAATCCCAATTTTTTCCCCTAAAAATCCCAATTTTTCTCCTAAAGTTTCTCATTTTTCCAAAAAAATTCCCAATTTTTTCCTAAAGATGCCCAATTTTTTCCCCTAAAAATCCCCAAATTTTTTCCCAAGAATTCCCATTTTTTCTCCTACAAATTCTCAATTTTTTCCCTAAAATTCCTTTTCCTAAAAACCCCCAATTTTTTTCCTAAAAAACCCCAATTTTTTTCCCAAAATCTCCCTCTTTTCTAAAACTTCCCAATTCTTCCCAAAACAATTCCCAAATTTTCCTTAAAAATCCCAAATTTTCTCCTAAATTTTCTTTTTCCTTAAAACTTCCAATTCTTCCAAAAAAATCCCGATTTTTTTTTTAAATCCCACTTTTATCCTTAAAATTTCCTAAATTTTTCCAAAAAAAAAATCCCATTTTTTTCCTAAAATTTCCTTTTTCCCTAAAAAAATCCCAATTTTTCCCTAAAAATCCCAATTTTTTTCCTAAAAAACCCCAAATTTCCCCTAAAAATTCCCAATTTTTTTCCCAAAAACCCCCAAACTTTTCCTAAAATTTCCCCTTTTCCCCTAAAAAAATCCCCAATTTTTTCCCCTAAAATTTCCCTTTTTTCCCTAAAAATCCCAAAATTTTCCTAAAAATCACCAAATTTTCCCCTAAAAATCCCAAATTTTTCCCCTAAAAAAACCCCGAGTTTCCCCCCCAAAAAAAGCCCAATTTTTCCCCTAAAAACCCCAAAATTTTCCCCAAAATTTCCCAAACTTTTTCCTGAAAATCTCAAATTTATCTTAAAAATTCCTTTTTTTTCCTAAAAATTCCCAGATTTTCCCCAAAAAGTCCCAATTTGTCCCCTAAAAAACCCCAAACTTTTCCTAAAATTCCAAAATTTTCCCCAAAATCCCCAATTTTTTCCTGGAAATTCCTTTTTTTTCTACAAAATCCCATTTTTTGGTAAAAAATCCCTGAATTTTCCTAAAAATTCCCAATTTTTTTCCTAAAAAACTCCAAATTTTCCCCAAATTTTGCTTTTTTCCTAAATTCCCAATTTTCCCTCTAAAAATCCCAAATTTTCCCCTAAAAACCCCCACATTTCCCCCAAAATTCCCCTTTTGCCCCTAAAAAAAATCCCAAATTTGCCCTAAAAATCCCAAATTTTTCCCCAAAAAATCCCAAATTTTCCCCAAATTTAGCTTTTTTCCCTGAAATTTCCCTTTTCCCATAAAAAAATCCCAAATTTTCCTTAAAAACCTGAATTTTTTCGTAAAAAACCCCCGAATCCTTGTCCTAAAAATCCCAAATTTTTGGTAAAAAATCCCAATTTACTCCTAAAAATTCCCAATTTTTCCCTAAAACTCCCAAACTTTTCCCTAAAATTTCCTTTTTCTGTAAAAATCCCAAAATTTTCCTAAAAATCACCAAATTTTCCCCTAAAAATCCCATTTTTTTCCCTAAAAAGTCCCAATTTTTTCCTAAAATTTCCTTTTTTACCCTAAAAAAAATTCCCATTTTTTCCCGTAAAAATCCAAAATTTTCAGTAAAAATTCCCAAGTTTTCCCTAAAAATCCCAAATTTTCCCCTAAAATTTCCCTTCCCCCCCAAAAAAAATCCCAATTTTTTTCCTAAACCCAAATTTTTGGTAAAAAAAATCCCAATTTTTTCCTAAAAACCCCCAGATTTCCCCTAAAAATTTCCAATTTTTCCCCAAAAATCCCAATTTTTTCCCCTGAAATGTCCCTTTTTTCCTAAAAAGTCCCATTTTTTCCCAAAATTCCCCAAATCATCCTAAAACCCCCAGTTCTTTCTCAAAAACTCCATTATTTAAAAAAAATCCCAATTTTTTGTAGAAAATCTCCAATTTTTCCCTTAAATTTCCTTTTTTCCCTGAAAATCCCCAATTTTTTCTTAAAATTTCTCTTTTCCCTGTAAAAATTCCCAGATTTTTCCTAAAAAAATCCCAAAAATTTCCCCAAATTTTGCTTTTTTCCTAAAATTTCCCTTTTCTCCTAAAAATCCCAAGTTTTTTCTTAAAAATCCCAAATTTTTCTTAAAAAATGGCAGTTTTTTTCTAAAAGTCCTCAAATTTCCCCGAAAATCCCAAAATTTTCCCCAAAATTTCCTTTTTTCCCTAAAACCCCCAAAATTTTCCTCTAAAAAAATCCCCATTTTTTCCTAAAAATCCCTGAATTTTCCTAAAAATTCCCAGTTTTTTCCTAAAATTTCCTTTTTCCCCCTAAAAAAATCCCAAATGTTCCCCAAAAAAATCCCAAATTTTCCCCCAAAATTTCCCTTTTTTCCTAAGAAGTCCCAATTTTTTCCAAAAAATTCCCAGATTTTTCCCTGAAAATCCCGAACTTCTAGAATTCCCAAATTTTTCCCAAAATCCCCAAATTTCCCCTTAAAAATTCCTTTTATTCTAAAAAACCCCAAAATTTTCCCTAAAATTCCCTGTTTCCCCCTAAAACCCCCAAACTTTTCCTGGAATTTCCCTTTTTCCCCCCAAAAAAATCCCAAATTTTCCCTAAAAATTCCCAATTTCCCTTAAAAATCCCCAATTTTCCCCAAAAATTCCCAAAATTTCACTTTTATCCTAAAAGTTCCCAATGTTTTCCCTAAAACTTCCCTTTTTCCCCTAAAAAATTCCCAAATTTCTCCTAAAAAACCCTCAAATTTCCCCCCAAAAACCCCAATTTTTTCTTAAAAATCCTAAATTTTTCCCCAAAAATCCCCCAAAACTTTTCCTAAAAATTCCCAATTTTTTCTTAAAATTTCCCTTTTTTTCTGTAAAAAATCCCAAATTTTCCCTAAAAATCCCAAGTCTTCCCTAAAAATTCCCAGATTTTCCCCAAAGTTTCTCTTTTTTCCCTAAAAAAAATCCCAATTTTTACCTAAAAATCCCAAATTTTCCCTTAAAAAAATCCCCAATTTTTTCCCTAAAACCCCCAAATTTCCCCTAAATCTTCCCTTTTTCCCCTAAAAAATCCCATTTTTTCCCAAAAATCCCCAAAACTTTCCCTTAAAATTTCCCTTTTTTCCCCTAAAAAAATCCCAATTTTTACCTAAAAATCCCCAATTTTCCCTTAAAAAAATCCCCAATTTTCCCCTAAAATTTCCCTTTTGCCCCTAAAAAAATCCCAATTTTTTTCCTAAAAAATCCCAAATTTTTCCTAAAAAATCCCAATTTTTTTGTAAAAAATCCCAATTTTTTCCCTAAAAATCCCAATTTTTTTATAAAAACTCCCAAATTTTTCCTTAAAAACCCCAAAACTTTTCCTAAAAATTCCCATTTTTTTTCCTTAAAAATCCCAAATTTCCCCTAAAATTTCCCTTTTTCCCCTAAAAAAATCCCATTTTTTCCCCAAAAAATCCCAAATTTTTCCTAAAAAAATCCCAATTTTTTCCATAAAAATCCCAAATTTTTCCTAAAAAATCCCAAATTTTTCCTAAAAATCCCCAATTTTTCCCAAAAAATCCCCAAAATTTCACTTCTATCCTAAAAGTTCCCAATGTTCTCCCTAAAAAATCCCAAATTTCTCCAAAAAAATCCCAATTTTTCCCCTAAAATCCCAATTTTTTCCTAAAAAATCCCAATTTTTTCCCTAAAAATCCCAAATTTTTTATAAAAAATCCCAATTTTTTCCCTAAAAACCCCAATTTTTTCCCAAAAAATCCCAAATTTTTCCTAAAAAAATCCCAAATGTTCCCCTAAAACCCCAAACTTTTCCCAAAAAACCCCAATTTTTTCCCCAAATCCCGGCAGGGCAGTACCGGGAGTACGCGGCGCTGAAACGGGCGCGGAGCTCGGACCCGACCCCAAAAACCCAAACCCAGGAAACCCCAAAGGCCCAGCAGGTGCGACCCCACAGGGGCCCGAAATCCTAAAAGGTTTGGGGTTTGGGGGAATTTTGGGGGATTCAGGGGACTTTTTGGGATTTGGGGCTGGAATTTTGGGGATTTTGGGGTTGAATTGTGAAGATTTGGGGGTTTTTTTGGGATTTGGGGCTGGAATGTAGAAGATTTGGGGGATTTTTTGATGGGATTGGGCAGATTTGGGATTTTTTGGGGGTTTTGGGCTGGGATTTTGGGGATTTGGGGGATTTGGGGGTTGGGATTGAGAAGATTTGGGGGATTTTTGGGGGGAATTTGGGGATTTTGGGCTGGGATTGTGAAAATTTGGGGATTTTTTTGGATTTGGGGCTGGGATTGAATGGATTTGGGGGATTTTTTGGGGGATTTAGGGTTGGGATTTTGGGGGATTTTCGGTTGGAATTGTGAAGATTTGGGGAATTTTTTGGGGATTTTGGGGTTGGGAATGAGCAGATTTGGGGGATTTGGGGAGACTTTTTTGCTGGGATTGAGCAGAATTTTGGGGTTTTTAGGAATTTTGGGTTGGGGTTGAGCAGATTTGGGGGATTTTTTGGGGTTTTTTTGGTTGGGATTGAGAGGATTTGGGGGATTTTTTGGGATTTTGGGCTGGGATTGAACAGATTTGGGAAACCCCAAAGGCCAAGCAGCTCCGACCCTACAGAGCCCCGGGGCTGCGGGTGCCCGAAATCCTAAAAGGGTTTGGGGTTTTGGTGGATTTTGGGGGATTTGGGGCTGGGATTGAGAGGACTTGGGGGATTTTTTGGGATTTTGAGGTGGAATTGTGAAGATTTCTTGGGATTTTTGGGATTTTGGGATGGGATTGAGAAGAATTTTGGGATTTTTTGGGGATTTTGGGGCTGGAATTTTGGGGATTTGGGGGATTTTGGGGTGGAATTGTGAAGATTTGGGGGATTTTTGGGGGAATTTGGGGTTGGGGATGAGCAGAATTTTAGGATTTTCAGGGGATTTTGGGTTGGGATTTGGGGGATTTTGGGTTGGAATTGGGCAGAATTTTGGGATTTTTGGAGGATTTTGGGCTGAGATTTGGGGATTTTTGGGGATTTTGGGCTGGGGTTGAGCAGATTTGGGAAACCCCAAAGGCCCAGCAGGTGCGACCCTACAGAGCCCCCGGGGCTGCGGGTGCCCGAAATCCTAAAAGGGTTTGGGGTTTTGGGGGATTTTGGGATGGGATTGGGCAGAATTTTGGGATTTTGGGGGGATTTTGGTTGGGATTTTGGGGATTTTCGGTTGCAATTGTGAAGATTTGGGGGATTTTTAGGGTTTTTTTTTGCTGGGATTGGGCAGATTTGGGATTTTTTGGGCATTGTGGGGTGGAATTGCGAAGATTTCTCGGGGTTTTTTTGGGATTTTTTGCTGGGATTGAGCAGAATTTTGGGGTTTTTAGGGATTTTGGGTTGGGGTTGAGCAGATTTGGGGGATATTTTTTGGGGGGATTTTTTTGCTGGGGTTGAGCAGATTTGGGAAACCCCAAAGGCCGAGCAGGTGCGACCCTACAGAGCCCGGGGCTGCGGGTGCCCGAAATCCTAAAAGGGTTTGGGGTTTTGGGGGGGATTTGGGGTTGAATTGTGAAGATTTGGGGGATTTTGGGGGGGATTTGGGGGGGGAATTTGGGGATTTTGGGCTGGGATTGAGCAGAATTTTGGGATTTTCATGGGATTTGGGATTGGGATTTGGGGGATTTTTTTTGCTGGGATTGAGAGGATTTGGGGGATTTTGGGGTGGGATTGAGTGGGTTTGGGATTTTTGGGGGATTTTGGACTGGAATTTTGGGGATTTGGGGGATTTCGGGGGGAGTTTGGGGTTGGGGACGAGCAGAATTTTAGGATTTTCAGGGGATTTTGGGTTGGGATTTGGGGGATTTGGGGGATTTGGGGTTGGAATTGGGCAGAATTTTGGGATTTTTGGAGGATTTTGGGCTGAGATTTGAGGGATTTTTGGGGATTTTGGGGTTGGGATTGAGCAGAATTTGGGATTTTTAGGGAATTTGGGGTTGGGGTTGAGCAGATTTGGGGATTTTTTGGGATTTTTTGCTGGGATTGAGCAGAATTTTAGGATTTTTTGGGTTTTGGGCTGGGATTGAGCAGATTTGGGAAACCCCAAAGGCCGAGCAGCTCCGACCCTACAGAGCCCGGGGCTGCGGGTGCCCGAAATCCTAAAAGGGTTTGGGGTTTGGGGGGATTTTGGGGTGGGGTGGAGAGGATTGGGGGATTTTTTGGGGTTTTGTGTGGGGATTTGGGGGATTTTTTGGGGATTTGGGCCTGAAATTGGGAAGATTTGGGGGATTTTTTTGGGAATTTGGGGTTGGGAATGAGCAGATTTGGGGGATTTTTGGGGGTTTTTTTGATGGGATTGAGCAGATTTGGGATTTTTGGGGGGGATTTTGGGCTGGAATTGAGTGGATTTGGGTTTTTTGGGGATTTTTTTGCTGGGATTGAAAGGATTTTTGGGGATTTGTAGGGAATTTTGGGGTGGGATTTGGGGGATTTTTTGGGGATTTGAGGCTGGGATGGAGCAGATTTGGGGGATTTTTTGGGATTTTTTTTGGTTGCGATTGAGGAGATTTGGGATTTTTTGGGGGATTTTGGGCTGGGATTGTGAAGATCCCTTGGGATTTTTGGGATTTCGGGATGGTTTTGAGAAGAATTTTGGGATTTTTTGGTATTTGGGGCTGGGATTTGGGGATTTGGGGGATTTTGGGTTTGAATTGTGAAGATTTGGGGGATTTTTGGGGGGAATTTGGGGATTTGGGGCTGGGATTGGGCAGATTTGGGATTTTTTGGGGGGTTTTGGGCTGGGATTGAACAGATTTGGGAAACCCCAAAGGCCGAGCAGGTGCGACCCCACAGGGGCTGTGGGGGTCTGAAATCCTAAAAGGGTTTGGGGTTTTGGGGGGATTTTGGGGTGGGGTGGAGAAGAATTTTGGGATTTGGGGCTGGGATTTTGGGGATTTGGGGGATTTTTTGGGGGGTTTTGGGTTGGGATTGAGGAGAATTTGGGGATTTTTAGGGAATTTTGGGGTGGAATTGTGAAGATTTGGGGGATTTTGGGGGGAATTTGGGGCTGGAATGGAGCAGAATTTGGGGGATTTTTTGGGGTTTTGTGTGGGGATTTGGGGGATTTTTGGGGATTTGGGCCTGAAATTGGGAAGATTTGGGGGATTTTTTGGGATTTTGGGTTTGGAATGAGCAGATTTGGGGGATTTTGTGGGATCTTTTTGATGGGATTGGGCAGATTTGGGATTTTTGGGGGGGATTTTGGGCTGGGATTGAGTGGATTTGGGTTTATTTTGGGATTTTTTTTTTGCTGGGATTGAAAGGATTTGGGGGATTTTTAGGGAATTTTGGGGTGGGATTTGGGGGATTTGGGGGATTTTGGCGTTTGAATTGTGAAGATTTGGGGGATTTTTTGGGGATTTTTTTGCTGGGATTGGAGCAGATTTGGGGGATTTTTTGGGGTTTTTTTGGTTGGGATGGAGCAGATTTGGGATTTTTTTAGGGGATTTTGGGGTGAATTTTGAAGATTTCTTGGGGTTTTTTTGGGATTTTTTGTTGGGATTGGGCAGATTTGGGATTTTTTTGGGGGTGGGGTTGGGCTGGGATTGAGCAGATTTGGGAAACCCCAAAAGCTGAGCAGGTGCGACCCTACAGAGCCCCCGGGACTGCGGGGTCCCGAAATCCTAAAGGGGTTTGGGGTTTTGGGGGAAATTTTGGGGTGGGGTGGAGAGGATTTGGGGATTTTTTGGGATTTTGGAGCTGGAATTTTGGGGATTTGGGGTTTGAATTGTGAAGATTTGGGGGATTTTTTGGGATTTTGGGCTGGGATTGAGCAGAATTTGGGGATTTTTTGGGATTTTTTTGCTGGGATTGGAGTAGAATTTGGGGGATTTTTTGGGATTTTGGGCTGGAATTTGGGGGATTTGGGGATTTTTTGGGTGGACTTTGGGTTTGGATTGAGAGGATTTGGGGGATTTTTGGGTTGGAATTGTGAAGATTTGGGGGATTTTTTGGGGGAATTTGAGGATTTAGGGCTGGGATTGAGCAGATTTTGGGATTTTTGGGGGGATTTTGGGCTGGGATTGAAAGGATTTGGGGGATTTTTGGGGATTTGGGGCTGGAATTTTGGGGATTTGGGGTTTGAATTGTGAAGATTTGGGGGATTTTTTTGGGATTTTTTGCTGGGATTGGTCAGATTTGGGATTTTTGGGGGGGACTTTGGGCTGGGATTGAGTGGATTTGGGTTTATTTTGGGATTTTTTTTTTGCTGGGATTGAGCAGAATTTTGGGATTTTTAGGGGATTTTCGTTGTGGATTTTTGGGATTTTCGGTTGGAATGGTGAAGATTTGGGGGATTTTGGGATTTTTTTGATGGGATTGGGATGATTTGGGATGGTTTTGGGTTTTTGGGCTGGAATTTTGGGGATTTGGGGGATTTTGGGGTTGGGATTGATAGGATTTGAGGGATTTTTTTGGGTTCCGGGATGGGATTGAGAAGAATTTTGGTTTTTTTTGGGATTTGGGGCTGGGATTTTGGGGATTTGGGGGATTTTTTGGGGGATTTTGGGTTGGGATTTGGGGGATTTTGGGGATTTTTAGGGAATTTTGGGGTGGGATTTGGGGGATTTTGGGGTTTGAATTGTGAAGATTTGGGGGATTTTTAGGGGATTTGAGGCTGGGATTGGGCAGATTTGGGATTTTTTGGGGGATTTTGGGCTGGAATTGAGTGGATTTGGGTTTTTTTGGGATTTTTTTGCTGGGGTTGAACAGATTTGGGAAACCCCAAAGGCCGAGCAGGTGCGACCCTACAGAGCCCCCGGGGCTGCGGGTGCCCCAATCCTAAAAGGGTTTGGGGTTTTGGGGAGATTTTGAGGTGGGGTGGAGAGGATTTGGGGATTTTTTGGGATTTTGGGCTGGAATGTAGAAGATTTGGGGGATTTGGGGGGGATTTTGGGGGGGAATTTGGGGATTTTGGGCTGGGATTGAGCAGAATTTTGGGATTTTCATGGGATTTGGGATTGGGATTTGGGGGATTTTTTTTGCTGGGATTGAGAGGATTTGGGGGATTTTGGGGTGGGATTGAGTGGGTTTGGGATTTTTGGGGGATTTTGGACTGGAATTTTGGGGATTTTGGGGATTTTGGGGGGAGTTTGGGGTTGGGGATGAGCAGAATTTTAGGATTTTCAGGGGATTTTGGGTTGGGATTTGGGGGATTTTGGGTTGGAATTGGGCAGAATTTTGGGATTTTTGGAGGATTTTGGGCTGAGATTTGGGGGATTTTTGGGGATTTTGGGATTGGGATTGAGCAGAATTTTGGGATTTTTAGGGGATTTTGGGGTGGAATGGAACAGAATTTGGGGAATTTTTTGGGATTTTGGGCTGGGGTTGAGCAGATTTGGGAAACCCCAAAGGCCGAGCAGCTCCGACCCTACAGAGCCCCCGGGGTGCCTGAAATCCTAAAAGGGTTTGGGGTTTTGGGGGGATTTTGGGGTGGGGTGGAGAGGATTTGGGGGATTTTTGGGGATTTGGGGCTGGAATTTGGGGGATTTGGGGTTTGAATTGTGAAGATTTCTTGGGATTTTTTGGGATTTTGGGCTGGGATTGGAGTAGAATTTGGGGATTTTTTGGGATTTTTTTTTGCTGGGATTGAGCAGAATTTTAGGATTTTTGGGGGATTTTGGGCTGGGATTTTGGGGATTTGGGGATTTTTTGGGGGATTTTGGGTTGGAATTGGGCAGAATTTTAGGATTTTTGGGGGATTTTGGGCTGAGATTTGGGGGATTTGGGGGATTTTGGGGTTGGGATTGAGCAGAATTTTGGGATTTTTAGAGAATTTTGGGGTGGGGTGGAGAAGATTTGGGGGATTTTTTGGGGAATTTGGGGCTGGAATTTTGGGGATTTGGGGGATTTGGGTTTGAATTGTGAAGATTTTTTGGGGTTTTTGGGGAATTTGGGGTTGGGGATGAGCAGAATTTTAGGATTTTTCAGGGGATTTTGGGTTGGGGATTTGGGGATTTTTGGGGATTTGGGGCTGGAATTGGAAAGATTTGGGGGATTTTGGGGGGAATTTGGGGATTTTGGGCTGGAGTTGAACAGAATTTTGGGATTTTTTTTATTTTGGGCTGGGATTGAGCAGAATTTTGGGATTTTTAGGGGATTTTCGTTGTGGATTTTTGGGATTTTCGGTTGGAATTGTGAAGATTTGGGGGATTTTTAGGGGATTTGGGGCTGGAATGGAGAAGATTTGGGGGATTTTTTGATGGGATTGGGCAGATTTGGGATTTTTTTGGGATTGTGGGCTGGAATTTTGGGGATTTGGGGATTTTTGGGGGGATTTTGGGGTGGGGTTGAGAAGAATTTTGGGATTTTTTGCGGGGATTTTGGACTGGGGTGGAGAAGATTTGAGGGATTTTTTGGGATTTGGGGCTGGGATTTTGGGGATTTGGGGGATTTTTTGGGGGGTTTTGGGTTGGGATTGAGGAGAATTTGGGGATTTTTAGGGAATTTTGGGGTGGAATTGTGAAGATTTGGGGGATTTTGGGGGGAATTTGGGGCTGGAATTTTGGGGATTTGGGGGATTTTGGGGGGATTTTGGGTGGGGATTTTGGGGATTTGGGGGATTTGGGGTTTGAATTGTGAAGATTTGGGGGATTTTTTTGGGAATTTGGGGTTTGGATTGAGCAGATTTGGGGGATTTTGTGGGATTTTTTTTGATGGGATTGGGCAGATTTGGGATTTTTTTGGGGGATTTTGGGCTGGAATTATTTTGGGAATTTTTTTGCTGGGATTGAAAGGATTTGGGGGATTTTTTGGGGGATTTAGGGTTGGGATTTTGGGGATTTTGGGGGATTTTCGGTTGGAATTGTGAAGATTTGGGGGATTTTTTGGGGAATTTGGGCCTGAAATTGGGAAGATTTGGGGGATTTTGTGGGATTTTTTTTGATGGGATTGGGCAGATTTGGGATTTTTTGGGGGGATTTTGGGCTGGAATTTTGGGGATTTGGGGATTTTTGGGGGGATTTTGGGGTGGGGTTGAGAAGAATTTTGGGATTTTTTGCGGGGATTTTGGACTGGGGTGGAGAAGATTTGAGGGATTTTTTGGGATTTGGGGCTGGGATTTTGGGGATTTGGGGGATTTTTTGGGGGGTTTTGGGTTGGGATTGAGGAGAATTTGGGGATTTTTAGGGAATTTTGGGGTGGAATTGTGAAGATTTGGGGGATTTTGGGGGGAATTTGGGGCTGGAATGGAGCAGAATTTGGGGGATTTTTTGGGGTTTTGTGTGGGGATTTTGGGGATTTTTGGGGATTTGGGCCTGAAATTGGGAAGATTTGGGGGATTTTTTGGGATTTTGGGTTTGGAATGAGCAGATTTGGGGGATTTTGTGGGATCTTTTTGATGGGATTGGGCAGATTTGGGATTTTTTGGGGGGGATTTTGGGCTGGAATTGAGTGGTTTTGGGTTTATTTTGGGATTTTTTTTGCTGGGATTGAAAGGATTTGGGGGATTTTGGGGGATTTCGGGCTGGAATTTTGGGGATTTGGGGTTTGAATTGTGAAGATTTGGGGGATTTTTGGGGGGAATTTGGGGATTTGGGGCTGGGATTGAGAGGATTTGGGATTTTTTAGGATTTTGGGGTGCATTTTGAAGATTTCTTGGGATTTTTGGGGCTTTTTCCTGGGATTGAAAGGATTTGGGGGATTTTTGGGGATTTGGGGCTGGGATTTTGGGGGATTTGGGGTTTGAATTGTGAAGATTTGGGGGATTTTTTTGGGATTTGGAGCTGGAATGGAGCGGATTTGGGGGATTTTTGGGGGATTTTTTTGCCAGGATTGATTGGATTTGGGGGATTTTTTGGGATTTGGGGCTGGGATTGATTGGATTTGGGGGATTTTTTTGGGATTTTGCTGTCCTTGCAGGTGGAAGATTCGGGATTTTGGGGCTCCCACCTGAACAGGGTCCCAAAAATCCCCGGGAGGAGCTGGAGCAGCAACGCGGGGCCGGGAATTTCGGCTGAATTTTATGGGATGAAGCTGAAAGCCAAACTGGGAACAACTGGGAAGGTCAGGAATGGGGGAAAAACCCCAAAAAACCCCAAAAGTGAAAACCCCAAAATGGGAAAATCCTAAAAGCAGAGATCCCAAAAATGGGAGAAGCCAAAATTGGAGAATCTCAAAATCAGGGACCCTGAAAGTTGGAGAATCCCAAAGTCATAAACCCCAAAATCAGAGACCCTAAAAGATGGAGAACCCCAAAATTTGGGATCCCCAAAATCAGAGACCCCAAAAATTGGGGACCCCAAAATCAGAAACCCCAAATCACAGACCCCAAAAGTTGGAGAACCCTGAAATCAAAACCCTCAAAATCAAAGAACCCTAAAATCAAAGACCCCAATAATTGAGATCTGAAAATCAGGGACCCCAAAAATCACAGACCCTAAAAGATGGAGAATCCCAAAATTTGGGATCCCAGAAAGTCAGAGACGCCAAAAATTGGGGACCTCAAAAGTTGAAGAATCCCAAAATTAAGGAGCCCAAAATGGAAAAATCCTAAAAATCAGAGATCCCAAAAAATGAGAGAGCCCCAAAATCAGGGACCCTGAAATTTGGGATCCCAAAATCAGAGACCCCAAAAGTTGGAGAACCCCAAAATCAGAGACCCCAAAAATCAGGGATCCTAAAAGATGGAGAGTCCCAAAATTTGGGATCCCCAAAATCAGAAACCCCAAATGTTAGAGAACCCCAAAATCAAAACCCTCAAAATCAGAAAACCCTAAATCAGAGACCCCAAAAATCAGAGATCCCAATATTTGAGACGCCAAAAGTTGGAGAATCCCAAAATCAGAGACCCCAAAAACTTGGAGACCCCAAAAATCAAAGGGCCTCAAAATCAGAGACCCCCAAAAATCAAAGACCCCAAAAGTTGAAGAATCCCAAAATTAGGGACCCCAAAACTTGGGATTTCCCCAAAATCGGTGACCCCATAAAATCCAAACCCCGTTAAATTTGGGATTTGGGGGTCTCTGATTTGGGGATCCCAAATTTTGGGATTCTCCATCTTTTAGGGTCCCCGATTTTTGGGGTCTCTGATTTTGGGGATCCCAAATTTCAAGATCCTCCAACTTTTGGGGTCCCAAATTTTTGGGGTCTCTAACTTTGGGGATCCAAATTTTGGGATCCTCCATCTTTTAGGGTCTCTGATTTTTGGGGTCTCTGATTTTGGGGTTTCTGATTTTGGGGTCTTACAATTTTTGGGGTCTCTGATTTGGGGATCCCAAATTTTGGGATCCTCCAACTTTTGGGATCCTCCAACTTTTGGGGTCTCCAATTCTGGGGTCTTCCAATTTTGGGGTCTTCCAATTTTTGGGATCTCTGACTTTGGGGATCCCAAATTTTGGGATCCTCCAACTTTTGGAGTCTCTGATTTTGGGGTCTTCCAATATTTGGGATCTCTGACTTTGGGGATCCCAACTTTTGGGATGGTCCAACTTTTGGGGTTTCTGATTTTGGGGTTTCTGATTTTGGGGTCCTCTAGTTTTTGGGATCTCTGACTTTGGGGATCCCAAATTTTGGCATTCTCCATCTTTTAGGGTCTCTGATTTTGGGGTTTCTGATTTTGGGGTCTTCCAATTATTGGGATTCTCCAACTTTCGGGATTCTCCAACTTTTGGGGTCTTTGACTTTGGAGATCCCAACTTTTGGGATTCTCCAACTTTTGGGATTCTCCAAATTTTGGGGGTTCTGATTTTGGGGTACTCAATTTTTGGGATTCTCCAACTTTTGGGATTCTCCACCTTTTAGGATCTCTGATTTTGGGATCCTCCCAATTTTGGCGTCTCTGCCACAAACCCCGTTAAATTCGGGATTTGAAATTCCAGAGGAGAAACCAAAATCCCGATTTTTCTTCCCTCCAGGAGCCTCCCCTGACCCCAAATCTCAGAAAAATCCCAAAAATCCCTCGATCCCAAAAAAACCCGGAACACGAAGCCGAAGTTTCGCCACCAGAACCAACCCGGAACGAGGAAAAACCCGAAAATCCCAAAAATCCCGAAAATCCTGAAGAATTCGGCGACCTCGTCCTTCCCATCTCGGTGCCGGGATTGGGATTAAATCCCAAAATTTCCCCCAATCCCGAAAAATTCCAGCGGCTGAAGCGGAAAGTGGCGGAAACTTTGGGATCTTTGGATCCCGGTTGGATCCAGAGGTGCCAAGAATCCCCTAAAAAACGGGAAATCCCAAAGGGAAAAGAAGGAATCGACCCCAAATCCGACCCCAAACCCGACCCCAAACCCGACCCCAAATCCGACCCCAAACCCGACCCCAAATCCGACCCCAAACCCGACCCCGAATCCCTCGGGAATTCCGGAAGGAAAAGACCCCGGGAAGGCGCCGAGGAGGTTCCGGTGAAGAGCCGGAGGAGATCGGGATCGGGATCGGATCGGGGGATTTTTGGGATCGGGACGATCCGGGAGGATGAAGAGGAGGAGAAATCCCAAAAAGGAGCCGAGGATGGTTTGGGAAAAATGGTGGAAAATCCCAAATCGACGCGGAAAACCCGGTAATTTCCAGGTTTTTTTTTTTTTTCCCCAGTTTTTCTGAGGTTGGGGAATTTTAGAATTAAGGAGAATCCCAAAATCAGAGACCCTAAAAGATGGAGGATCCTAAAATTTGGGACCCTAAAAAGTGGAGATCCTAAATTTAGAGATCTTGAAATATAAAAAAAAACCCCAAAATTAAGGAGACCGAAATGGGGAAATCCTAAAATCAGAAATCCCAAAAAATGAGAGAGCCTCCCAAAATTAGTGATCCTAAAATTGGGATCCCAAAATCAGAGACCCTAAAAATGGAGAATCCTCAAAATTGGAGAATCTCAAAAGCAGAGACCCTAAAAGTGGAAGAATCCCAAAATTCGGGACCCCAAAATCGTAAACCCAAATATTTGAGACCCCAAAATCCAAAACACCAAATATTGAAGGGCCTCAAAATCAGAGACCCCAAAAGTTGAAGAATCCCAAAATGAGGAACCCCAAAAATTGGAGAACCCAAAAATCATAAACCCCAAAATTCAAGACCCCAAAAAATGGAGAGCCCAAAATCAGAGACCCCAAAAGTTGAAGAATCCCAAAATCAAAGACCGCAAAAAAATGGAGAATCCCAAAATTAGGAACCCCAAAATGAGAAATCTCTAAATTAGAAGCCCCAAATTTTGGAGAATCCCAAAAATCAGAGACCCCCCCCAAAATCAGAGACCCTAGAAATTGAAGAATCCCAAAATGAGGGACCCCAAAAACTGGAGAATCCCAAAATTAGGGACCCCCTTGAATCAGAGACCCCAAAAATTGGAGAATCCCCAAATCAGAGACCCCAAAAAATGGGGAATCCCAAAATCATAAATCCCAAAATTCAAGACCCCAAAAAATGGAGACCCCAAAATCAGAGACCCCAAATATTGGAGAGCCTCGAAGTCAGAGACCCCAAAGGTTGAAGAATCCCAAAATCAGAGACCCCAAAAATTGAAGAATCCCAAAAACTGGAGAATCCCAAAATTAGGGACCCCCAGAATCATAAACCCCAAAATTCAAGACCCCCAAAAATGGAGACCCCAAAATCAGTGACCCCAAAATTCAAACCCCCAAAATCAGAAATTCCCAAATACTGGAGTCCCTCAAAACCAGAGATCCCAAAAGCTGAAGAATCCCAAAATTCAAAACCCCTCAAAATCAAAAACCCCAAAATCACAGACCCCAAAAACTAGAGAATCCCAAAATCAGAGACCCCAAAAGCTGGATAATCCCAAAAATCAGAGACCCTAAAAGTTGAAAAATCCCAAAATGAGGGACCCCAAAGACTGGAGAATCCCAAAAATCACAGACCCCAGAAACTGGAGAATCCCAAAATTAGGGACCCCAAAATCATAAACCCCAATATTGGAGATCCCCAAAAATGGAGACCCCAAAATCCAAAACCCCAAATATTAAAGGGCCTCAAAATCAGAGACCCCCTAAAAATCAGAGACGCTAAAAGTTGAAGAATCCCAAAACTAGGGACCCCAAAAGCTGGAGAATCCCAAAATCATAAACCCCAAAATTCAAGACCCCAAAATCAGAAGCCCCAAGTATTGGAGAGCCTCAAAGTTAGAGACCCCAAAGGTTGAAGAATCCCAAAATGAGGGACCCCAAAAACTGGAGAATCCCAAAAATTGGAGAATCCCAAAATCAGAGACCCCAAAAAAAGGAGAATCCCAAAATCAGAGACCCCAAAAACTGGAGAATCCCAAAATTAGGGACCCCAAAATAATAAACCCCAAAATTCAAGACCCCCTAAAAATGGAGACCCCAAAATCCAAAACCCCAAATATTGAAGGGCCTCAAAATTAGAAACCCCTAAAAATCAGAGACCCCAAAAGCTGGAGAATCCCAAAATCATAAACCCCAAAATTCAAGACCCCCAAAAATGAAGCCCCCAAAATCAAAAGCCCCAAAATCAGAAGCCCCAAATATTGGAGAGCCTCAAAATCAGAGACCCCAAAAGTTGAAGAATCCCAAAATGAGGAATCCCAAAAACTGGAGAACCCCAAAATTAGGGACCCCCAAAATCATAAACCCCAAAATTCAAGACCCCCAAAAAATGGAGACCCCAAAATTCAAAACCCCAAATATCAAAGGGCCTCAAAATCACAGACCCCAAAAACTAGAGAATCCCAAAATCAGAGACCCCAAAAACTGAAGAATCCCAAAAATCAGAGACCCCCCAAAATCAGAGACCCTAAAAGTTGAAGAATCCCAAAATGAGGGACCCCAAAGACTGCAGAATCCCAAAATCACAGACCCCAAAAAGTGGAGAATCCCAAAATGAGGGACCCCCTTGAATCAGAGAATCCCAAAATCAGAGACCCCAAAAATGGAGAATCCCAAAAAATGGAGAATCCAAAAATTAGGGACCCCAAAATCATAAACCCCAATATTGGAGATCCCAAAAAATGAAGACCCCAAAATCCTAATATCAAAGGGCCTCAAAATCACAGACCCCAAAACCTGGAGAATCCCAAAATTCAAACCCCCTCAAACTCAAAAACCCCAAAATCAAAACCCCCAAAAATCAGAAAAATCCCAAAAAAACCTAAAACCCCCAAAGCTCCCGATCCCAAAACTCCGCTTTTCCCGCCTTTCCCTCTCACTCCTTCCCCCTCAGAGCCCCGCCCCAAAATGGCGGCAACTACGTCTGCCTCAACCTGAAGAGAAAAACCTATTCCCGCGCATCTCTGAGGGGAAAATTCCTTCGCAAACAGGTAAAAACTTCCCAAATCGATTTTTTAGGAATCCCCCATCTCTCCCCCGCTGGAATTTCCACATTTGGAATTTTTTTTTCCCTCAGATTTGGAAGCAAAAATGGAGAAAAAAATTCGGGGCCGGCTCCGACGTTTGTTTCCGCTGTGGCGGCAAAGGGCACTGGGCCTCGGAGTGCCGAGGTTTGGATTTTGTGGGGGGGATTTCTGAGGGGATTTTTGAGGAGAAAACAGCGGGAAAAGGGTCAGGGAGCTTCTTTTCCATGGATTTTTTAAAGAATTGCCTGTTTTGTGTATTCAGAGAAAGATTTGGGATCGTTCCCGGAGAAAATTCCTGAGGAGGAGGAGGAGGAGGAGGAGACGCTTCTCACTGTGGAAGAAGTGGCCCGAAGGAGCAGCGGCGTTTTTAGCCCGGAGGTTCCCGGTGAGTTCTGGAATTGCTGCTTTTTTTCTCAGGGAAATGGGGGGGTTTGCCTCAAAAATTGGGTTTTTGGCATTAAAAATGTGCGATTTTCGCCTCAAAATTGGAATTCGGGCCTCAAAAGTGTGATTTGTTTTCCCTAGAAAGGGGTGGGTCTTAAAAGCCAGGGTTTTGGCACTAAAAATGTGGGATTTTGGGCTCAAAATTGGAATTCTGGCCTCAAAAATGTGGTTTTTTCCCTAAAAAATGTGAGGGTTTGTCCTAAAAAGGGGATGGGTCCTAAACCTCAAGATCTGGGGTGAAAAAGTGTGGAATTTGGGCCTCAAAATTGGAATTCTGGCCTCAAAAATGTGATTTTTTTTCCCCCCTAAAAAGGGGTGGGTCTTAAAAGCCAGGGTTTTGGCACTAAAAATGTGGGATTTGGGTCTTAAAATTGGAATTCTGGCCTCAAAAATGTGAGTTTTCCGTAAAAGTGTGTGGGTTTATCTTAAAAAGGAGATGGGTCTTAAACCCCAGGATTTAGGATCAAAAAAAAGTGGAATTTTGGGCCTTAAAATTGGAATTCTGGCCTCAAAAACATGATTTGTTTTCCCTAAAAAGGGGCGGGTCTTAAAAGCCAGAATTTTGACACTAAAAATGTGGAATTTGGGCCTTAAAATTAGAATTCTGGCCTCAAAAATGTGATTTTTCCCTAAAAAAATGTGAGGGTTAATCTTAAAAAGGGGATGGGTCCTAAACCCCAAGATCTGGGATTTAAAAATGTGGAATTTGGGCCTTAGAATTGGAATTCTGGCCTCAAAAATGTGAGTTTTCCCTAAAAGATGTGAGGGTTTATCCTAAAAAGGAGGTGGGTCCTAAAATCCAGGATTTGGAGTCGAAAAATGTGGAATTTGGGCCTTAAAATTGGAATTCTGGCCTCAAAAATGTGAGTTTTCCGTAAAAGCATGTGGGTTTATCTTAAAAAGGAGATGGGTCTTAAAACCCAGGATTTAGGATCAAAAAAAAGTGGAATTTTGGGCCTTAAAATTGGAATTCTGGCCTCAAAAACATGATTTGTTTTCCCTAAAAAGGGGCGGGTCTTAAAAGCCAGGGTTTTGGCACTAAAAATGTGGAATTTGGGCCTTAAAAATTGAAAACCTGGCCTCAAAAATGTGATTTTTCCCTAAAAATATGTGAGTTTATCTTAAAGAGGGGATGGGTCTTAAAAGGCAGAATTTGGGATCGAAAAATGTGGAATTTGGGCCTTAAAATTGGAATTCTGGCCTCAAAAATGTCATTTTTTCGCTAAAAAATGTGAGGGTTTATCTTAAAAAGGAGATGGGTCCTAAAAGGCAAGATTTGGGATCAAAAAATGTGGAATTTTGGGCCTTAAAATTGGAGTTCTGGCCTCAAAGATGTGATTTTTCCCTAAAAATATGTGAGTTTATCTTAAAAAGGGGATGGGTCTTAAAAGCCAAGATTTAGGATCAAAAAATGTGGAATTTGGGCCTTAAAATTGGAGTTCTGGCCTCTAAAATATGATTTTTCCCTAAAAAAAAAAGTGAGGGTTTGTCCTAAAAAGGGGATGGGTCTTAAAAGCCAGGATTTGGGATCAAAAAATGTGGAATTTGGGTCTTAAAATTGGAATTCTGGCCTCAAAAAAGTGATTTGTTCCCTAAAAGATGTGAGGGTTTGTCCTAAAAAGGGGTGGGTCTTAAAAGCCAAGGTTTGGGATCAAAAAATGTGGGATTTTGGCCTCAAAATTGGAATTCTGGCCTCAAAAATGAGATTTTTCCCTAAAAAAAAGTGAGGGTTTGTCCCTAAAAAGGGGGTGGGTCTTAAAGGCAGGATTTGGATCAAAAAATGTGGAATTTGGGTCTTAAATTGGAATTCTGGCCTCAAAATGTGAGTTTTCCCTTAAAATGTGCAGGTTTGTCCTAAAAAGGGGGTGGGTCTTAAAAGCCAAGGTTTGGGATCTGGAAATGTGGGATTTGGCCCAAAAAATGAAATTTTAGGACCTAAAAATGGGATTTTTTTCCCATAAAAAGTTGGATTGGATCTTAAAATGGAAAAATTACTCTCTTAAAAATGAGGAATTTACTCCCCAAAAAATTCAAGTTGAGATCCTAAAAATGGGCATTTTTCTCCCTAAAAATTGAGGCTGGATCCTACAAATGTGGATTTTTCCTCAGAAAACATCAGAGTTGTCCCAAAAATTGCATTTTAGGCCCTAAAAATGGGATTTTTTTCCCTAAAAATTGAGACTGAGTCCTACAAATGTGGATTTCCCTTCAGAAATGTGGGAGTCGTCCCCAAAAAATGATGTTTTAGGGCCTAAAAATGGGATTTTTCTCCCTAAAAATTGAGGTTGGATCCTACAAATGTGGATTTTCCCTCAGAAAATGTGGGAGTTCTCCTCAAAAATTGCATTTTAGAGCCTAAAAATGGGATTTTTCTCCCTAAAAATTGAGGCTGGATCCTATAAATGTGGATTTCCCCTCAGAAAATGTGGGAGTTGTCCTCAAAAATTGCATTTTAGGGCCTGAAAATGGGATTTTTCTCTATAAGTATTGAGGCTGGATCCTACAAATGTGGATTTCCTCCTCAGAAAACGTGAGAGTTGTCCGAAAAAATGACATTTTAGGGCCTAAAAATGGGATTTTTCTCTATAAAAGTTGAGGCTGGATCCTATAAATGTGGATTTCCCTTCAGAAAATATGGAAGTCGTCCCCAAAAACGATGTTTTAGGGCCTAAAAATGGGATTTTTTTCCCTAAAAACTGAGGCTGCATCCTATAAATGTGGATTTCCCTTCAGAAAATGTGAGAGTCATCCCAAAATATTGCATCTTTAGGGTCTAAAAATGGGATTTTTCTCTCTAAAAATTGAGGTTGGATCTTATAAATGGGGATTTCCCTTCAGAAAACATGGGAGTTGTCCCCAAAAATTGCATTTTAGGGCCTAAAAATGGGATTTTTCTCTCTAAAAATTGAGGCTGGGTCCTACAAATGTGGATTTCCCCTCAGAAAACGTGAGAGTCACCCCCAAAAAATGACATTTAGGGCCTAAAAATGAGGGGTTTCTCTCTAAAAATTGAGTTGGATCCTATAAATGTGGATTTCCCTTCAGAAAATATGGGAGTCGTCCCCAAAAATGACATTTTAGGGCCTAAAAATGGGATTTTTCTCCCTAAAAACTGAGGCTGGGTCCTACAAATGTAGATTTCCCCTCAGAAAATATGGGAGTCGTCCCCAAAAATGACATTTTAGGGCCTAAAAATGTTTTTTTTCCCCCTAAAAGCTGAGGTTGGATCCTACAAATATGGATTTCCCTCAGAAAACGTGAGAGTCGTCCCAAAAATGACATTTTAGGGACTAAAAATGGATTTTTCTCCGTAAAAGCTGAGGTTGGATCCTACAAATGTGGATTTCCCCTCAGAAAATGTGGGAGTTCTCCTCAAAAATGACATTTAGGGCCTAAAAATGGGATTTTTCTCCCTAAAAATTGAGGCTGGGTCCTACAAATGTGGATTTCCCCTCAGAAAATGTGAGAGTCGTCCCAAAAATTGCATTTTAGGGTCTAAAAATGGGATTTTTTCTCTCTAAAAATTGAGGTTGGATCTTATAAATGGGGATTTCCCTTCAGAAAACACGGGAGTTGTCCCCAAAAATTGTATTTTAGGGCCTAAAAATGGATTTTTCTCCGTAAAAATTGAGGCTGGATCCTATAAATGTGGATTTCCCCTCAGAAAATATGGGAGTCGTCCCCAAAAATGACATTTTAGGGCCTAAAAATGGGATTTTTCTCCCTAGAAGCTGAGGTTGGATCTTATAAATGTGGATTTCTCCTCAGAAAACGTGAGAGTCGTCCCAAAATTGCATTTTAGAGCCTAAAAATGGGATTTTTCTCCCTAAAAATTGAGGCTGGGCCCTACAAATGGGGATTTCCCTTCAGAAATATGGGAGTCGTCCCCAAGAATTGCATTTTTGGGCCTAAAAAAGGGATTTTTCTCTCTAAAAATGAGGTTGGATCCTATAAATGTGGATTTCCCTCAGAAAACGTGAGAGTCGTCCCCAAAAAATGACATTTTGGGCCTAAAAATGGGATTTTCTCCCTAAAAGCTGAGGTTGGATCTTATAATGTGGATTTCCCATCAGAAAATGTGGGAGTTGTCCCCAAAAATGACATTTTAGGGCCTAAAAATGGGATTTTTTCCCTAAAACTTGGAATTTTCCTCCTGAAATCCCAAATTTTTCTCTCCAGGTGATGAATCCAGCGCCGAAAATTCCCAGCTCGGCCCAAATTCCTTGGATTCCCCTCCGCCAGAATTCTCCCCTCCCCCACCTCCCGTGGATCCCCTTTACCCCCCAAACCCCGACGGACAATCCCAGGTAAATCCCACAGCAAATCCATGGAAAAACCACGGGGGGGAAAAAAAACAAAAAAAAGAAAAAAAAAATAAACCACGGAAAAAAATAAACCACGGAAAAAAAATAAACCACGGGGAAAAAAAAAAACCATCGGAAAAAAAAATAAACCATGGAAAAAAATAATAAAACATGAAAAAAAAATAAACCATGGAAAAAACCAAAATAATTCACATTCTCACCTCCTGAACCCCACAGATCCTCCAGAAGAAGTCCTGGATGCTCTGAGAACTTTGGGATACGAATCCTTCCGGCCCGGCCAGGCTGAGGCCATCATGAGGGTCCTTTCCGGTTCGATTTTCCCGCCTTTTTTTGTTTTCCCGCCCTTTTTCCCTCTGTTTTTCCCACCTTTTTTTTCCTGCCGTTTTTTTCCTTTTTTTTTTCTTGCCTTTTTTTCTGCTCTTTTTTCTCCATCCTTTTTACCTCACCCTTTGTTCCCCCCTTTTTTCTCTGCCCTTTTCTCCACCCTTTCTCCCTCAGTTTTTCCCTCAGTTTCTCCCTCAGTTTTTCCGCCCTTTTTCCCTCCATTTTTCCCTTTTCCACCTTTTTTCCTGCCCTTTTTCCCCTCAACCTTTTTCCCTCCTTTTTCCACCGTTTCCCTCAGTTTTTCCCTCAGTTTTTCCCGCCCTTTTTCCCTTTTCCACCTTTTTTCCTGCTCTTTTTTCCCTGACCTTTTTCCACTCTTTCCTCCTTTTTCCCCCTCAACGTTTTTCCCTCCTTTTCCCTCAGGTTTTCCCTCAGGTTTTCCTGCCCATTTTCCCTTTTCCGCCTTTTTTTTCCTGTTTTTTTTTGTTCCCTGATCTTTTCCACTCTTTTCCCGCCCTTTTTCCCTCTATTTTTCCCTTTTCCACCTTTTTCCCTGCCCTTTTTCCCACGATCTTTTCTCCTTCTTTCTCTCAGACCTTTTTCCCGCCCTTTTCCCCTCCTTTTTCCACCGTTTTCCCTCAGTTTTTCCTGCCCTTTTTCCCTTTTCCACCTTTTTCCCTGCTCTTTTTTCTCTGACCTTTTCCCACTCTTTTCTCCTTTTCCCCCCTTTTTCCCTCAGTTTTTCCTCAGTTTTTCCCACCCTTTTTCCCTCCATTTTTCCCTTTTCCACCTTTTTCCTGCTCTTTTTCCCTTTTCCACCTTTTTTCCTAATCTTTTTTCCCTGACCTTTTCCCACTCTTTTCTCCTTTTTCCCCCACCTTTTCCCACCCTTTTCCCCCTTTTTCCCTCAGTTTTTCTCTCAGTTTTTCCCTTTTCCACCTTTTTCCTGCTCTTTTTTCCCTGACCTTTTTCCCACCCTTTCCTCCTTTTTTCCCTCAACGTTTTTCCCTCCTTTTCCCTCAGGTTTTCCAGCCCATTTTCCCTTTTCCACCTTTTTTTCCTGTTTTTTTTGTTCCCTGACCTTTTCCACTCTTTTCTTCCCCTTTTTCCCTCAGTTTTTCCGCCCTTTTTCCCTCCATTTTTCCCTTTTCCACCTTTTTCCTGCCCTTTTCCCCACTCTTTTCTCCTTTTTTCCACACCTTTCCAACCTTTTCCGACCATCTTTTTTCCACTCTTTTCCAGCCCTTTTTCCCTCAGTTTTTCCTGCTCTTTTTTCCTGCCCTTTCCCACTCTTTCTCCTTTTTTCCCTCCACCTTTTTCCGCCCTTTTCCCTCCTTTTTCCACCGTTTTCCCTCAGTTTTTCCTGCTCTTTTTCCCTTTTCCACCTTTTTTTCTGTTTTTTTTTTTCCCTAACCATTTCCCACTCTTTCCTCCTTTTCCCCCCACCTTTTTCCCACCCTTTTCCCCTCCATTTTTCCTTTCCACCTTTTTTCCTGACCTTTTTCCCACTCTTTTCTCCTTTTTTCACTCAACCTTTTTCCCGCCCTTTTTCCATCCATTTTTCCCTTTTCCACCTTTTTTCCTGCCCTTTTTCCCTTTTCCACTTTTTTCCTAATCTTTTTTCCCTAACCTTTTCCCACTTTTTTCTCCTTTTTCCCCCACCTTTTTCCCTCAGTTTTTCCCACCCTTTTTCCCTCCATTTTCCCATTTCCCTCCGTTTTTCCTGCCCTTTTTCCCACTCTTTTCTCCTTTTTCCACACATTTTCCCCATCCTTTTCCCCTCTCTTTTTCCCACTTTCCCTCTCACCCAACTTCCTAAAATTCCCTTTTTTTCCCCCCCAGGAATCTCCACGCTGGTGGTTTTATCCACAGGGATGGGCAAATCCCTTTGCTACCAACTCCCCGCTTTCCTCTACCACCGCAACTCCCGCTGCATCTCCCTGGTCATTTCCCCGCTCGTGTCCCTCATGGACGATCAGGTATTCCCAGAATTCCCATTTTTCCCTCACATTCTGCTGGAATATCCCAAAAAAAACCCAAAAACCTGGAATATTCCCACTCCCAGGTTTCCGGCCTCCCTCAGCCCTCAAAGCCGTCTGCATCCATTCCAACCTCTCCAATCCCAACGAGAAGCGGCATGGAAAAAGTGAGTTAAAAAAAAAAAAAAAATTCCCCTCAGTTTTTCCCGCCCTTTTTCCCTCCATTTTTCCCTTTTCCACCTTTTTTCCTGCCCTTTTTCCCACTCTTCTCTCCTTTTTCCCCACCTTTTCCCGTCCTTTTCCCGCCCTTTTCCCTCACCTTCTTCCTCAGTTTTTCCACCTTCCCTTTTCCCCTTCCCTTTTTCCTCACCTTTTTTTCCTGCCTTTTTCCCGACTCTTTTCTCCTTTTCCCCTTCCCTTCCCACCCTTTTTCCACCGTTTCTCCCTCAGTTTTTCCCTCAGTTTTTCCCTTTTCCACCTTTTTCCTGCTCTTTTTTCCCTGACCTTTTCCCACTTTTTCTCCTTTTTCCCTCACCTTTTTCCCTCAGTTTTTCCCTCAGTTTTTCTCTCAGTTTTTCCCTTTTCCACCTTTTTCCTGCTCTTTTTTCCCTAACCTTTTCCCACTTTTTTCTCCTTTTTCCCCACCTTTTTCCCTCAGTTTTCCCGCCCTTTTTCCCTCCATTTTTCCCTTTTCCACCTGATTTTCCTGCCCTTTTTCCCACTCTTTTCTCCTTTTTCCCCTCAACCTTTTTCCCACCCTTTTTCCTCAACCTTTTTCCCTCAGTTTTTCCCGCCTTTTCCCCTCCATTTTTCCCTTTTCCACCTTTTTTCCTGCCCTTTTCCCACTCCTTTTCCCCTCAACCTTTTTCCCACCCTTTTTCCACCGTTTTCCCTCAGTTTTCCTCAGTTTTCTCTCAGATTTCCTGACTCACCTTTTCCTCTTTTTCCCTTCCACCTTTTTTCCTGCCCTTGATCCCACTCTTCTCCTTTTTCCCCCACCTTTTTCCCGCCCTTTTTCCCTCAACCTTTTCCCTCACTTTTTCCCTGTTTTCCCACAGGTTTTCCCTTTCCCACCTTTTCCTAATCATTTTTCCCTAACCTTTTCCCACTTTTTCTCCTTTTTCCTCACCTTTTTCCCTCCATTTTTCCCTTTTCCACCTTTTTCCTGCCCTTTTTCCACTCTTTTCTCCTTTTTCCTCAACCTTTTTCCCGCCCTTTCCCTCCTTTTCCCTCAGTTTTCCCTCAGTTTTTCCCTCAGTTTTTCTCTCAGTTTTTCCCTTTTCCACCTTTTTCCCTTCTCTTTTTTCCCTTTCTCCCACTCTTTTCTCCTTTTTCCCCACCCTTTTCCCGCCCTTTTTCCTCAACCTTTTTCCCTCAGTTTTTCCCGCCCCTTTCCCCTCATTTTTCCCTTTTCCACCTTTTTTCCTGACCTTTTCCCACTCTTTCTCCTTTTTCCCTCAACCTTTTTCCACCCTTTTTCCACCATTTTCCCTCAGTTTTTCTCTCAGTTTTTCCCTTTCCACCTTTTTCCTGCTCTTTTTTCCCTTTCTACCTTTTTCTCACCCTTTCCTCCTTTTTTCCCTCAACCTTTTTTCACCGTTTTCCCTCAGTTTTTCCCTCTCTTTTCCCTTTTCCACCTTTTTCCCTTCTCTTTTTTCCCTTTCTCCCACTCTTTTCTCCTTTTCCCCCACCTTTTTCCCGCCCTTTTCCGCCCTTTTTCCCTCCATTTTTCCCTTTCCACCTTTTTTCCTGCCCTTTTTCCACTCTTTTCTCCTTTTCCCCTCAACCTTTTCCCACCCTTTTTCCACCGTTTCCCCTCATTTTCTCTCAGTTTCCCTTTTCCACCTTTTCCTGCTCTTTTTTCCCTGACCTTTCCCACTTTTTTCCTTTTTCCCTCACCTTTTTCCCTCAGTTTTTCCCGCCCTTTTTCCCTTCATTTTTCCCTTTTCCACCTTTTTTCCTGCCCTTTTTCCACTCTTTTCTCCTTTTCCCTCAACCTTTTCCTACCCTTTTTCCACCGATTTTCCCTCAGTTTTTCCCTCAGTTTTTCTCTCAGTTTTTCCCTTTTCCACCTTTTCCTGCTCTTTTTTCCCTGACCTTTTTCCCACCCTTTCCTCCTTTTTTCCCTCCACCGTTTTTCACCGTTTTCCCTCAGTTTTTTCTCAGTTTTTCCCTTTCCACCTTTTTCCTGCTCTTTTTTCCTAACCTTTTCCACTTTTTCTTTTTCCCTCACCTTTTTCCCTCACCTTTTCCCTCAGTTTCCCTTTCCCACCTTTTTCCCTTTTCCACCTTCCTGCATTTTCCCATCTTTTCTCCTTTTTCCCACCTTTTTCCATCTCAGTTTCTGTCCTTTCCCACCTTTCTCCTTTTTCCCTCACCTTTTCCTTTTCCCTCAGTTTTCCACTCTTTTCCCTTTCACCTTTTTCCACCTTTTTCCCTCACTTTTTCCACTCTCCTTTTCCCTCATTTTTCCCGCCTTTTTCCCCTTTTTCCCTACCTTTTTCCCACTCAGTTTTTCCCTTTCCTCCATTTTCCTTTCACCTTTTTCCTCCTTTTTTCCACACTTTCCTCCTTTTTTCCCTCACCTTTTCCCTCAGTTTTCCTCTTTTTCCCTCAGTTTTTCCCTTTTCCACCTTTTTCCTGCCCTTTTTCTCACCTTTTCTCCTTTTCCCCTCAACCTTTTCCTACTTTTTCCACCGTTTTCCCTCAGTTTTTTCCCTCAGTTTTCTCTAGTTTTCCCTTTTCCACCTTTTTCCTGCTCTTTTTTCCCCTTTTCCCTTTCTCCTTTTTCCCACCTTCCTCAGTTTTTCCCTCAGTTTTTCCCTCCATTTTTCCCTTGTCCACCTTTTTTTCCTGCCCTTTTTCCCACTCTTTTCTCCTTTTTCCCCTCAACCTTTTTCCACCCTATTTCCACCATTTTCCCTCAGTTTTTCTCTCAGTTTTTCCCTTTTCCACCTTTTTCCTCCTCTTTTTCCCTGACCTTTTTCCCACCCTTTCCTCCTTTTTTCCCTCAACCTTTTTCACCGTTTTCCCTCAGTTTTTCCCTCTCTTTTTCCCTTTTCCACCTTTTTCCCTTCTCTTTTTTCCCTTTCTCCCACTCTTTTCTCCTTTTTCCCCCACCTTTTTCCCGCCCTTTTCCCGCCCTTTTCCCTCAACCTTTTTCCTCAGTTTTTCCCGCTCTTTTTCCCTCCATTTTTCCTTTTCCACCTTTTCTCCTGCCCTTTTTCCCCACTCTTTCTCCTTTTCCCCCACCTTTTTCCCGCCCTTTTTCCTCAACCTTTTTCCCTCAGTTTTTCCTGCCCTTTTCCCTCCATTTTTCCCTTTTCCACCTTTTTTCCTGCCCTTTTTCCCACTCTTTTCTCCTTTTTTCCCTCAACCTTTTTCCCACCCTTTTCCCACCCTTTTTCCCTCAGTTTTTCCCTCAGTTTTTCTCTCAGTTTTTCCCTTTTCCACCTTTTCCTGCTCTTTTTCCCTGCCCTTTTTCCACCCTTTCCTCCTTTTTTCCCTCAACCTTTTTCCACCGTTTTTCCCTCAGTTTTTCCCTCTCTTTTTCCCTTTTCCACCTTTTTCCTGCTTTTTTTTCCCTTTCTCCCACTCTTTTCTCCTTTTTCCCCACCTTTTTCCCTCAGTTTTTCCCCGCCCTTTTTCCCTTCATTTTTCTCTTTTCCACCTTTTTTCCTGCCCTTTTTCCCACTCTTTTCTCTTTTTTCCCCTCAACCTTTTTCCCACCCTTTTCCCACCCTTTTTCCTCAGTTTTTCCCTCAGTTTTTCTCTCAGTTTTTCCCTTTTCCACCTTTTTCCTGCTCTTTTTTCCCTGACCTTTTCCCACTGTTTTCTCCTTTTTCCCTCACCTTTTTCCCTCAGTTTTTCCTGCTCTTTTTCCCTCCATTTTTCCCTTTTCCACCTTTTTTCCTGCCCTTTTTCCCACTCTTTTCTCCTTTTTCCCTCAACCTTTTTCCCTCAACCTTTTTCCCACCCTTTTTCCACCGTTTTCCCTCAGTTTTTCCCTCAGTTTTTCTCTCAGTTTTTCCCTTTTCCACCTTTTTTCCTGCTCTTTTTTCCCTGACCTTTTCCCACTTTTTTCTCCTTCTCCCTCACCTTTTTCCCTCAGTTTTTCCCGCCCTTTTCCCTCCATTTTTCCCTTTTCCACCTTTTTTCCTGCCCTTTTTCCCACTCTTTTCTCCTTTTTCCCCCTCAATCCTTTTCCCACCCTTTTTCCACCATTTTCCCTCAGTTTTTCCTCAGTTTTTCTCTCAGTTTTTCCTTTTCCACCTTTTTCCTGCTCTTTTTTCCTAACCTTTTTCCCACCATTTCCTCCTTTTTTCCCTCAACCTTTTTCCACCGTTTTCCCTCAGTTTTTCCCTCTTTTCCCTTTTCCACCTTTTTCCCTTCTCTTTTTTCCCTTTCTCCCACTCTTTTCTCCTTTTTCCCCCTCAACCTTTTTCCCACCCTTTTTCCACCGTTTTCCCTCAGTTTTTCCCTCAGTTTTTTTCTCAGTTTTTCCCTTTTCCACCTTTTTCCTGCTCTTTTTTCCCTGACTTTTTCCCACTTTTTTCTCCTTTTTCCCTCACCTTTTTCCCTCAGTTTTTCCCGCCCTTTTCCCCTCCATTTTTCCCTTTTCCACCTTTTTTCCTGCCCTTTTTCCCACTCTTTTCTCCTTTTTCCCCTCAACCTTTTTCCACCCTTTTTCCACCGTTTTCCCTCAGTTTTTCCCTCAGTTTTTATCTCAGTTTTTCCCTTTTCCACCTTTTTCCTGCTCTTTTTTCCCTAACCTTTTCCCACTTTTTTCTCCTTTTCCCCCACCTTTTTCCCTCACTTTTTCCTGCCCTTTTTCCCTCCATTTTTCCCTTTTCCACCGCTTTTAGATTTTTTTTAGTTTTTTTTTTATCCCCCGCTTTAAGATTGCAAAAATCCCAGATAATTCCCGATTTTTTTTCCCCCAGGTCAGGAGCGGCCGTGCCCAAATCCTGCTCCTTTCCCCGGAATCTCTGGTAGGAGCCGGAGCTTTTTCCCGCCTTTTCCACCATTTGCCTCCCGTTGCTTTCGCCTGCCTGGACGAGGTTCACTGCATCTCCCAATGGTCCCACAATTTCCGACCCGCTTACCTGCGCGTCTGCCTGCGCGTCTGCAAGGTGAAAAAAGCTGGAAAAAACCTCAAAATCCCACAAAAAAAATGGAAAAACCTTTCAAATCTTGTGGGTTTTTTTTCAGGTTCTCCGGGAGCGTTTGGGCGTCCGATGCTTCCTGGGCCTCACGGCCACGGCCACGGTGGCCACGGCTCGGGAGGTGGCGCAGCACCTGGGGATGGAGCCGGGCAAGGGGCTGGGGATCCGCGCCGCCGGAATTCCTGACAACCTGCGGCTCTCCGTGTCCATGGACGCCGACCGCGACGAGGTGGGGTTGGGTTTTTATCGGATTTTTTTTAAGGGGAAATTTTCATTTTTTAGGGCCTAAAATCTCTTTTTTTTCGGCACTTCTGAGGGAAA